>MQUG01003113.1:0-333063 GCA_007213375.1 Steinernema feltiae | reverse complement strand
ATCGATCCTTCCGTCCTCTCCCTCGCGCGTAGCCATATCCAGCAATCGACTGTGCGCGCCCGCCTCCCCGACGGCCCTCCGACCGTGTTAGGCCTGCACGCACGCACTACCTCCCTCGCTGGACAGTCGCGCGCGCACCAATTTCGGCAGTAGCTTAGGAACAAGGCGCGAACTCGCGCTCTCCGCGAATTTCTGCTTCGGATTTATGATTCGCGGCGGGCGGCGGACGAATTCAGCAGATTAACCGCGAAATTTTCAATTTTCATCGATTTCTTTAATTAGCGGTTGCTTCCTGATTGACGGCTTCGCGTTCCACCTTTCGGTTTCTGGCATTTCGGCGTCCGCTCAAGCCTCTTCGGTGGCGAACGGCGGTTTCCCGCAGGTTCGCCACTATCGCACTTCGCATCGGCGCCGCAGACTATTCGTGCCTTCTTCTTCCATTCATTCGTCACTTTTTGCGCCAACGAACCGTTAGATGTCGCGCTCCACCAGTGCAACGCTGACTCACCCTGTCGCTACCGTATTCGCGTGAAGCCTTCCGCATGCGTTTCGCACTATCGCTAACACCGACCAGAGTCCCGGGGCCTTTCGGCGCGCAGGTAGGATAATCCGCCAAATCTTCCTCGTGGGTGGTCGGCGTATTTGAAGGGCGCCGCCGCAATTATCAGCTCTTGAGTAATCGGAGAAGCGAAGGTCAGAGTGACAAAGTGTGATAAATACCTTTGCGAAGTGCCGAAAAGGGAACAAAGCGAACAATTAGCGGCGGATTAACTGTTCTTTGAGTTCCCTTTAAGGCCATCCATCGCTCTCCCAAATCCGCGTCTTCGGTCGCGAGCGCCAGCGAAAGCGTTGTCCGAACATTGTTCGCTCCACGCGATTTACGTAATCTGGCGCGTTTTCGCGAAGGTCATCCGGACCGTTTGTTTACTCTGGCGGTAAACAAACTCGCTCCACGCGCCGCGCACGCCTAATGCATCCGGCAGCGGGAGAAGATGAAGTCGGAGAACGCGGTTAGCAGTTCCAAATCGGCTTAGCAACAAGTTTTTTGCGTTCTTCGAGTCGAGGGCGCCTCGCGCCTACCGAAACTGGCCGTGACCATGGCGCGACCAGGGCGAAACAGCTGTCGTCTTTGTTCCTCTCTGCGACTCCTCGTCGCGAACCACTGACTCGAGGCTTGTTTAATGACTTCGGCGCTTGTTTCCGCGGGCCCGGCGCTTTCGTCTAAACGACGATCCATACGGTAGAGTCGTTTAATCGACCAATCGTCCCATTTCCCCTCAAGGTCACCTCCGCTGGGCCATTTAGCCCGAGGCTCGGCGCTCCTTGGCGCATCTTCCCTGCGACGGCAGCCTTCTGACCAGAGATCCGCAGCGATCGCGCATTCGATTCTTTTCGCGTTTGTCTCGCGATTTCTTCGTTCTCGCTTTTCTCCGCTTGTTTGACTCAACCTTTCGCTTCTTTTAGGTCCAAATGACGACCAAACACCCCTATCCCCCTTCCTCTTACCCATCCTACCACTCGCCGGCCTACAGCAGCTACCAACAGCAGCAGATACCTCCGCCTCAGAACCTCTACAACATGCCTCAGCCGCGGGCGCCTTCGATTTCGGTAACTTCTTCCCTAATCTGCTTGACCACTCAGCTTCGATCACACCTCGAGTACCGTAATCGCGTTGGTTCGTTCGCGTGTTTTTCGCGATTCGCGTCGTCTCGCGCGTGCCCGGTACCGATCGCACTTTATCACCACGCCCACCGAGCACCCAAAGAAGCGCCCCGGGCACTTGGACGGTCAAAGCGCCCGTTAGGCACCTCGTTCACGGCCTCCTCCGTTTCAGCATCCGGCGTCTGCTGCGCTCCACGCGCCTCAAGTGAAGGTCGAAGCCCCGTCGACGGCGAATCCCTCCAACGCGCTTCCTTCCGCTTCGGAGGCTTCCAACATTAAACAGGAACCTTCGGCCTCAGCCGCTGCTTCGTCCCCCACGATGTCGTCGACGTCGTCGAGCACCGCTCCGACGGCTTATGCGCAGCCAACCGCTCCCCTCGACAGCGCCGCCACCGCCTTCAACGCATACGACCCTCTTGGCTACGGCAACCTCGCTGCTGGACAGTACTGGAACACGGGATACCCGACGATGCCGGGGTACCCCACCGCGACGGACCTTCACTCGCCCGCGTACGCTAATCCTTCCACGACGACGCCTTCGGGTGGCGACGTCGTCGAGATCGGACGTCTCTACGACCACTCAGCCGCGCTCTCAGGCGCTGATGTCTCCGCTGCACTACCGTACGCCCAGCCGACCGCCGGATACGGGGCTTGGCCGTACCCCACATACGACAATGTTACGTCTTCGGTAGGTCTCCATCTCGTAATTCCGTTTCTACCCGTCTTCTTCAGTATGCCGCCGCAGATCCGCTCGCGTCGATTCAGCCGACGATTCAAGCAGCCACTCTCGCCTATCCGCCCATGCAAGGTCTTCCGGGCACCAACGACGTCATTCCTTCCCCAAACGACCCATACGGTAAGCGGACACTGGACAACTTACCTTGAATCATGTTCTCTGCAGGTCAGTCGGTGACTTCTCGCTCGATGAACGCGCTCTACGGAGCGACAACAGGCGCCGCCATCCCGCAGGCAACCTCTCTGCCGGATTACGGCCAGTCGCACTCCAGCATCGCTCAGCAGATGCCGATGCGCTCTTCCTCTGCCGGATCCAACAGCTCTTCAGTCACCGGCAGCTCCTCGAGGGCGGGTAAAGCGCGCCGCAGTCGCAGCGTGAAGACGATCGACTCGGATGACGACGACGCGGATGCAAGCGAGGAACGTGAGGTGGATCGACGCTCGGCGAACAACGCCAGAGAAAGGTAACGCCAAATCCCTCCGGTTCGGCCAACAATTCGTATATTTACAGAATCCGCGTTCGCGACATCAACTCAGCCTTCAAAGAACTCGGCCGGGTGTGCGACATCCACGCTCCCGGAAGTCAGGGAGGAAAGAACCAGACGAAACTCGGAGTGCTGCAGTCGGTCGTCGATGTCATCACCTATCTCGAAGAACAGGTGCGACAGCGGAATCTGAATCCTCGCACCGCCGCAATGACATTAAGAAATCCGGAGTTGCATCAATAGAGAAGAGCAAAAGAGTCTGTAATATACGATCAGTTCTTGTCCCTCGTCATCATTTCCCTTCTACATGCGTTCTTATTCCTTACGTCCGCGTGTGTCCGCGAATAAAGACTTAGATTCATAGTAACTGCGACAGAAAACTACAAAAATGCAACAGTAAAAGACAAAATTCACACCAGAAAGCTCGCTCCATCACATGAATGACCAGGCGCCAAATTCGCAATATTTATATGCGAAAAGACTAACTGACCACGGGCGGCCACACACGACGTTGGATTGTCTCGAGGCGTGTCTCACGCGTTCAATCCTACCGCGCAAATTTTCCGCAACAACGAGCGAGAGGCGGAAGCCTCTCGCCTCTTGAGCGGCGGACGCAGGGCGCAGATAAATTATTAGAATTTTTGTTTTCGTTCGCTCTTCTGATTAATCGCTCGATCTGTAATTTATCCTAATTGTCCGGGCATATTGTTTACTGCTCCGTCTCGCTGCTTTGCGTGATCACGTAATTTACGCGTTCCAACTACCTTTGCAGAAGGAGATAGTTAATTTAAGTTAATTTAATTTACGCGTTAATATTCGGTAACACCAAGCTAACAGCGCAGGATTGTTTTAGCGAAAATGACGGCGTCCGCGGCCGTATTCCCAGGACTTCATCCCGGTTGCTGCTGCCAGTGGCCGTACAAACGATCGTTGTTTTTGAGCAACATCGCAGTATTCGCAGTTCTTCTGTCAATCTCTATCGTTGTTATGGTGAAAATTACTCGACGTCTTAGAAAACGATGGAATGGCGTGTATGTGCCGAAAGTAAGTCATTCATGTGAATAAAAGTGATGTGAAAAGCCAGATTATTTTATTAATTTCCGTTTTGGCTCCATCTCGGATGTAATCCGGTTTTCTCTGCCACTGTATTCGAGTTTACATTTTACGCGATTCCAGGAACGTGTTTCACAGAAGTTGACGGAACAGTCGGAAGCGTTTGATCGATTCCAGAGAAATCTTAAGAAGGAAGAAGATGCGATGAGGGCGAAGATACGCGACCAGCTCAAGGTTTTCTTGGAAAGTGAACTGATGAATTGGATGAATCAGACCGAAAAGACTCTTGATGATATCCAACCGCAGCCGGTCAACTTGAAACTGATCGAGATTGAACTCTGCAAACTTCGCGTCGTGCAGAATGACGTCGATTCGCATCAACCGAGTTTTGAAAAGTTGAACAACGCTGGACAGTACCTGATAAAGACCGATCCAGCTTCTGCGTCCATCAGGCCGTCGAAACTCGATGAACTAAACGAGCGATGGCATTACCTCGCTGACAGACTCAACAAAATCTCGACCTCGCTCCAAAGTGCACGCAACGAAGCCGCGAACATCGACGACCAGACCGAGAAATGGGTCATGTGGCTGACCGGTGCTGATGCCAAACTCACGTATTCGAAGCCGATCGGTGGATTGCCGGAGACCGCGACCACCCAGTACGATGATTTCTTGGTTACCAAAGCCGAAGTTGAATCTCGTCGAGTTGATTTGGAGAAGCACCTCACTGGCGGGGAGAGCTATATGACTGGAGACACTAGTACCGACTCGTGGTTCGGTCAGAAGCACGGTCAGATGAAGAAGCTGTGGACCAAAGTCCAAGAGCGTTTGATTGACCGCGAGAACAAACTGCAAATCGCACTGAAGGATGCCGAACAGCTGAGCGACTCGATGGAGAAAATGGGATTGTGGTTGGATTCGGCGGAAACGCGACTTAACCAGCTTGGACACGTTTCTCGTCTCCCTGACGGAATCGATCGTCAAATGAATGATCACACAGCATTCCACGTAAGTCATTCGTTGTCAGCTTCTAAATTGCTTTTATCAATTGCAGAAAATTGTCCAAGAGCAGCGGGCCATTCTATGTGATCTTCAAAACCAAGCCGGGAAGATGCAGCTCTCATGTGAAAAGAAAGACGCTATCCCGATCAAGAACCGCATGGTGTCTTTGAAACACAGATTCGATAAAGTTCATTCGAGATGCGCCGATAGAACGAAAGGTGAGTTTTCTGGGGTTCTGCACGAATCATCAACACTGTTTAGCACTCGACAGCGCTTTCAATGATGTGCGCCTCTACTTTGATGGTCAAGCCGACCTTCTCAACTGGATTGAGGAGAACACGAAGAAACTCGCAGTTCAGGAAACCTCACCAGCCACAACTGGTGACCGCATTCGTCAGGAACTCGAAGAGCATAATGCCTTTGCTCGGGAACTCGCCGATTTGCAGCCAAAGTACGATACCACCGAACAGCGCGGAAGAACACTCCAAGAACATGCCCCGCAACACGAGAAACTAGCTATTGGCAAAGCGAATGATGAGCTCACAAAGAAATGGACTTTGCTGTGTGCCGCTTCGATGCACCGTAAGCGCGCTGTTGAAGACGCGCTTGCACAAAGCGGGAAGTTCGACGAAGCACTTACTTCTTTGGCCGACTGGCTCGCAGTCGTTCTACCGGAAGTCGGAAGCACTGAGAAGCTGAAGGGAGACATTGAAACAGTCAAGAAGTTGTTCTCCGACCACGAAGTCATTAACGATGAAATTGGGAGCCGCAGAAAAGGAATTTTGAAGGTCCGCGAGCATGCGAAACTTATGATCAATTCGGGTGCTGGCGGTGGTGGTGATGCCGGACTCGTCACCGAAGTTCAGGAAAAATTGGAAAAGTTGATCAAAAACTGGGAAACGATGGAATGTGCCGCCAAGGCAAAAGACCAGAAACTGTCCGAGGCCCTTGCGACCGCTGAGCACTTTGAAGATCTGACCCATTCGCTGCTTGAGTGGCTGTGCGAAGTTGAAACAAATGTGCGCTCTGTAACTTACGTACAAGGAGACTCTGAATCCGAAATCCTCTCCCAAATGTCACAGTTGGAGTCACTGCGCAACGAACTGGAGGCGAACCGACCGAAGGGAGACGACGCGATCCGCGTTGGCGAAGAGATTCTCGTTGACGTCCATCCTGATGCCGAAGCACCGATGCGAAATTACATCTGCATCATAACCGCACGATGGGATGAAGTCGAACGAACGGCGGCCGAACGCGCAGAAAAGCTGACGGATGATTTGGAGGCTAATCGAACAGACAGCGCCTTGGCAAACGATCTGATCAATACCATGAGTGAACAGGACGAAATGCTCGAATCTCAGGCAGAAGATGAAGAAGACCCGGAGGATTTAGCACGAAAAGTTCATTTGGAAGAGTTGGAGCGCCTGAAAGGATTCACGTTCGATGAGTGGAGGGAGCGATACTTGGAGTGGAACGACCACGCGAAGGCGCCAGTTTCCGACTTATTCAGGCGCATCGATAAACTCGGAACTGGAAATGTTCCGCGGAAAGTGTTCATCGATGGAATCATGACTTCGAGTATGCCTACCTACATTATTAACATTTTAATAACTCGCTTATCTAGAATTCCCCACAACCATATTGGAAATGGATCGCGTAGCTGACATATTCGACAAGGGCGATGGAATGATTTCTTCAAAGGAGTTCATGGAAGCGCTTAGGTTCGACCCACCAAAGCACTACTCCGTGTTACAAAAGACGTCGGATCGCGACCGTGTCGATGAAGAAGTCACACGCCAGAGCGCGCGATGCACTTGCTCCAGTCGCTTCCCTATTCAGTTCATCTCCAGCACTCAAGCAAACAACCATTTCCAGTATTCGGTGAGATTTTATTAAAATTGACTAAGCAACATCATACTTCAGTTTGGCACAAACACCGTGAAGAGGATGGTGCGGATCCTTCGAAGCACCGTTATGGTGCGAGTCGGCGGCGGATGGGAAGCACTTGATGAGTTTCTTGTTAAACACGATCCTTGTCGGGCGAAGGGACGCACGAATTTCTCTCCTTTCTATTCCGACGTTCGTCCGAGGAACGCAATCGATTCGATGGAGGAATTCACACCACGATCGAATCGCGGAACGCCCGTTCGACAGTCAACTTCATCTGGATACGGGATCCAAACAATGCCAGTATCCCGGCGAACGCCCGGTCCGATCACGAAAATTCGTGAGAAGACCGAACTTACGGATGGTCTCTCCGACGAATGATAGTTCTGTTTGAAGCTTTCTTTATGTGATAATAAATATTAAGCGATACCGCGTAGAAAACGAATAAATCTCGGTATAAGATTATAACAAACGAGGTCAGGAATAAAAAACGATAACGTTGTTCGTAGCCCATCGTGTCGAACAAATAGTCGCATTTGATTGTCGGTGCAGCGCGTTTGAGAGACGTCTAGTACCGATGCCGGTTTTCATCATGTAGTCGCGGTCTCCCGTAATCAACCGATCGCCTTCGAGTGAAGCGATGTCGAGATTTCGTTGAGTCTGTCAGCGAGGTAATGCCATCGCTCGTTTAATTCATCGAGTTTCGGCTGCGTGATGGACACAGAAGCTGGATCGGTCTTTATCAGGTACTGTCCAGCGTTGTTCAACGTTTCGAAACTCGGTTGATGCGAATCGACGTCATTCTGCACGACGCGATGTTTACAGAGTTCAATCTCGATCAGTTTCAAGTTGGCCGGCTGCGGTTGGATCTCATCAAGAGTCTTTTCGATCTGATTCATCCAACTCATCAGTTGCTCATACGCCTGGTTGAACTGCCCCATTTCCAGTAGTCCGCGTTCGAGCTTCTGCGGGCGGTCGTCTAGCTTACCGATGAGAGGGATTGCTTAGGTCAATAATTGGTAATTAAGAATCCAACGAATAAGGAAAACCCGAACCAACGATTCGGGAAAACTGCTCCGAAAATTCACCCCGATATTCCACAGCTATGCGGCATACCCCGCACCGGACGCCAGCGAAAAATGCGATCGTGGAAATGCTCCTCGCGATCGGAAAAGTGTGCCGCAGTCGCGCGAAATCCTTTCCCTCGTCGTCATTTCCCTTCTGCATGCGTTCTTGTTCCTAACGTCGTATGTGTCTGCGAAACGAAGATGTAGATTCACGATAACTGCGACAGTAAAATCAAAAGAAAGCAACTGGAAAGCAATGGCTGCTTCGGTCATCTTCGGGGGTGTACCGAGTTCAGCTGATCATATAGACTTTCGGGGGATTTCGCTGGGAACGTTACTGTACTATTTTTGTGGCCAACAAGCAACGTTGCCTAATGCTTCTTTTTCAAAAATAACTTGCTTGGTGAGCAGCCATTCAAGACGAAACTTACCACCACCCTTCCATGACACGTCGTTCACCAATTGGGGTTTACCAGTCTACGAAATTGCGTTTTCGCCATGAGACCACAGCGCGCGAGAGGTGAATTTCCAACGCAGAATATTTATTTCGAATGTTTTTGAATTCATGATCATCTCGTTTTTCAGCAGTCATGCCGCTCCGTTGGAAAAAACTCTTCAGATGCTGTTCGTATAAGCCGAAAGTAAGTAATTTAACGAATAAAGCTGAACAATCTTAGAAATGATGGACGAATTGATTCACTTATTCCTCTATGATTAAGTCCAATATCCTTAATAAGTGTGTTAGAGTTCATATTATGTTATGCGTTTTCAGCGCCAGGAACTTGACGAGCACAATGCCTTTGTCCGGGAACTCGCCGATTTTCAGCCGAAGGACGATGCCACCGAACGGCGCGGAAAAACACTCCAAGAACATGCCCCGCAACTAGAGAAACCAGCTATTGACAAAGCGAATGATGAGTTCAGAAAGGAATGGACTGCGAGAACGATTGACCGCGAGAACAAACTGCAAATCGCACTGAAGGATGCCGAACAGCTGAACGACTCGATGGAGAAACTGGGATTGTGGTTGGATTCGGCAGAATCGCGACTTAACGAGCTTGGACACGTTTCTCGTCTCCTTGACGGAATCGATTGTCAAATGAATGATCACACAGCATTCCACGTAAGTCATGCGTTGTCAGATTATAAATTGCTTTTATCACATGCAGAAAATTGTCCAAGAGCAGCGGGCCATTCTTTGTGATCTTCAAAACCAAGCCGGGAAGATGCAGCTCTCATGTGAAAAGAAAGACGCTATCCCGATCAAGAACCGTATGATGTCTTTGAACGACAGATTCGATAAAGTTCAATCGAGATGCGCCGATAGAACGAAAGGTGAGTTTTCTGGGGTTTGCACGAATCATCAACACTGTTTAGCACTCGACAGCGCTTTCAATGATGTGCGCCTCTACTTTGATGGTCAAGCCGACCTTCTCGACTGGATTGAGGAGAACACGAAGAAACTCGCAGTTCAGGAAACCTCACCAGCCACAACTGGTGACCGCATTCGTCAGGAACTCGAAGGGCATAATGCCTTTTCTCGGGAACTCGCCGATTTGCAGCCAATGTACGATACCACCGAACGGCGCGGAAAAACACTCCAAGAACATGCCCCGCAACAGGAGAAACTAGCTATTGGCAAAGCAAATGGTGAGCTCAGAAAGAAATGGACTTTGCTGTGTGCCGCTTCGATGCACCGTAAGCGCGCTGTTGAAGACGCGCTTGCACAAAGCGGGAAGTTCGACGAAGCACTTACTTCTTTGGCCGACTGGCTCGCAGTCGTTCTACCGGAAGTCGGAAGCACTGAGAAGCTGAAGGGAGACATAGAAACAGTCAAGAGTCGGATCTCCGAACAAGAAGTCATTAACGATGAAATTGGGAGCCGCAGAAAAGGAATTTTGAAGGTTCGCGAGCATGCGAAACTCATGGTCGATTCGGATAATGGTGATGCCGGACTCGTCACCGAAGTTCAGGAAAAACTGGAAAAGTTGAACAAAAACTGGGAAACGATGGAAAGTGCCGCCAAGGCAAAAGACCAGAAACTGTCCGAGGCCCTTGCGACCGCAGAGCACTTTGAAGATCTGACCCATTCGCTGCTTGAGTGGCTGTGCGAAGTTGAAACAAATGTGCGCTCTGCAGGTGACGTGCAAGGAGACTCTGAATCCGAAATCCTCTCCCAAATATCGCAGTTGGAGTCACTGCGCAACGAACTGGAGGCGAACCGAATGAAGAAAGAGTATGCGATCCACGTTGGCGAAGAGATTCTCGTTGACGTCCATCCGGATGCCGAAGCACCGATGCGGAATTACATCCGCATCATAACCGCACGATGGGATGAAGTCGAACGAACGGCGGCCGAACGCGCAGAAAAGCTTACGGATGAGGTGGAGGCTATTCGAACAGACAGCGCCTTTGCAAACGATCTGATCAATACCATGAGCGAACAGGACGATATGCTCGAATCTCAGGCAGAAGATGAAGAAGACCCGGAGGATTTAGCACGAAAAGTTCATTTGGAAGAGTTGGAGCACCTGAAAGGATTCACGTTCGATGAGTGGAGGGAGCGTTACTTGGAGTGGAACGACCACGCGAAGGCGCCAGTTTCCGACTTATTCAGGCGCATCGATAAACTCGGAACTGGAAATGTTCCGCGGAAAGTGTTCATCGATGGAATCATGACTTCGAGTATGCCTACCTACATTATTAACATTTTAATAACTCGCTTATCTAGAATTCCCCACAACCATATTGGAAATGGATCGCGTAGCTGACATATTCGACAAGGGCGATGGAATGATTTCTTCAAAGGAGTTCATGGAAGCGCTTAGGTTCGACCCACCAAAGCACTACTCCGTGTTACAAAAGACGTCGGATCGCGACCGTGTCCATGAAGAAGTCACACGCCAGAGCGCGCGATGCACTTGTTCCAGTCGCTTCCCTATTCAGTTTATCTCCAGCACTCAAGCAAACAACCATTTCCAGTATTCGGTGAGATATTATTAAAATTGACTAATGTAAGCAACAGCATAGTTCAGTTTGGCACGAACAGTGTGAAGAGGATGGTGCGGATCCTTCGAAGCACCGTTATGGTGCGAGTCGGCGGCGGATGGGAAGCACTTGATGAGTTTCTTGTTAAACACGATCCTTGTCGGGCGAAGGGACGCACGAATTTCTCTCCTTTCTATTCCGACGTTCGTCCGAGGAATGCAATCAATTCGATGGAGGAATTCACACCACGATCGAATCGCGGAACGCCCGCTCGACAGTCAACTTCATCTGGATACGGAATCCAAACAACGCCAGTATCCTATAGCGGTGGAACACCCGGTACGATCACGAAAGTTCGACGGAGGACCGAACGCAGCATGCGCATGTTCCCTTCGGCAAGTGGAAGTGGTCAGTTTCTGTCTGAAGCCTTTGTTATAGTAACTCGTTTCAGGGGGTTCTTTGCGAGGAACGCCGACCACAACTCCAGTCATTACTTCTCGTTGCTCGAGTGACGACGTTAACGATAACGATAATTTACTTCATTGATCTTTCTGTTTGAAGCTTTCGTTTTGTGATAATAAATATTGAGCGATTCCGCGTAGGATACATCAGTGAGAAAAGTTGCAAAGTTCAGTACGACATTCACCACAACCCAATGGGGATTCGGAATTGAAAGGGGTCGAAGTAACACTCCGCTCGAAATCTTCAGACCTGCGACAGTGGACGGCTACCATAGGTCTTGCAGATAAATAACATTATGTTCGCATAATAATAACAAAACAAGAGTAAGGAATTATTTTAGAATATCTGTAGAAACATTGAAAACAAACAACGGGATGTGATTTGGAGATGGTCAATAATTAATTACACGTGAATTTCGTAATCGCAAGTGAAACAGCGAAATAGTTAGTAAGGCAGTTCGTTCGGACAAGGCATTAATGGTAGTTCAGATAATATATTAATGTTAGTTTTTCCAGGCCTGAGGACTGGCTGGAGAAGCTGTTCCGCTGTAACGGACGCCCTTGCGTCCCCGAAGAGATGGGATTCTGGATGGTCTCTCCGACGACTCTGAGATGTCGGAGCACCGACTGTGCGGCCGTGAATCAAAGAGATTGCTTCGAGAGCCAGATGCCGATGTTGGTCGAGCAAGTCTTGAATAAAAGTCTGAAAAATGCAAAATAGAACCTATATTTCAAGAGCAATGGAGTGTACCGTTATCGTTAACGTCACTCGAGCGACGAGAAGTACTGACTGGAGTTGTGGTCGGTGTTCCTCGCGAACCTGGCGTGCGACCCGCTGAAATGAGTTACTTAAGACAACGCACGCTTGAGAGAGAACTGACCGCTTCCGCTTGCCGAAGGGAACATTCGCATGCTGCGTTCGGTCTTCTCGCGAACTTTCGTGATCGGACCGGGTGTTCCCCCGCTATAGGACACTGGCGTCGTTTGGATTCCGCATCCAGATGGAGTTGATTGTCGCACGGGCGTTCCGCGATTCGATCGTGGTGTGAATTCTTCCATCGAATCGATTGCGTTCCTCGGACGAACGTCGGAATAGAAGAGAGAAATATTCGTGCGCCCCTTCGCCCGACAAGGATCGTGTTTAACAAGAAACTCATCAAGTGCTTCCCATCCGCCGCCGACTCGCACCATAACGGTGCTTCGAAGGATCCGCACCATCCTCTTCACGGTGTTTGCGCCAAACTGAAATAGGCCTGTTGCTTAAGACAATTTTAAGGATAACTCACCGAATATTGGAACTGGTTGTTTCCTGGAGTGCTGGAGATGAACTGAATAGGGAAGCGACTGGAACAAGTGCATCGCGCGCTCTGGCGTGTGACTTCTTCATCGACACGGTCGCGATCCGACTTCTTTTGCGACATTGAGTGCTTCTTTCGGGGGTCGAACCTAAGCGCTTCCATGAACTCCTTCGAAGAAATCATTCCATCGCCCTTGTCGAATATGTCAGCTACGCGATCCATTTCCAATAGGGTTGTGGGGAATTCTAGATAAGCGAGTTATTAAAATGTTAATAATGTAGGTAGGCATACTCGAAGTCATGATTCCATCGATGAACACTTTCCGCGGAACATTTCCAGTTCCGAGTTTATCGATGCGCCTGAATAAGTCGGAAACTCGCGCCTTCGCGTGGTCGTTCCACTCCAAGTAACGCTCCCTCCACTCATCGAACGTGAATCCCTTCAGGCGCTCCAACTCTTCCAAGTGATCTTTCCGAGCGCGATAACGTTGTTCGTAGCCCATCGTGTCGACCCACAACTTCTTCCAGCGGTCGTTCATATAGTCGCATTTGTTTGCCGGTGCACCGCGCTTGAGAGGCTTCTTAGCTCCGATTCCGGCCTTCTTTCCGCTCTCTCCGTCGGTTTCGCTTCGAGCATTTCCGCCAAGTTTCTTTTGGAATTTGACCGATTCATCGACTTCAGGTTGTTTCTCCTGCAGTTCGAATTTGAACAACTCGTGTGCTTTCATCAAATTGTCCAAAATATCCAGATCGATCGGGTCTTCGTCTTCTGCCTTAGATTTGAGCACATCGTCCTGCTGGCTTATAAATTTGATCAAATCGTTAACCAACGCGTTGTGCGTTCGAATAGCCTCCAACTCATCCGTCAGCTTTTCTGCGCGTTCGGCCGCCGTTCGTTCGACTTCATCCCAACGTGCGGTTATGATGCGGATGTAATTTCGCATCGGTGCTTCGGCATCCGGATGGACGTCAACGAGAATCTCTTCGCCAACGTGGATCGCATCGTCTCTCTTCGGTCGGTTCGCCTCCAGTTCGTTGCGCAGTGACTCCAACTGCGACATTTGGGAGAGGATTTCGGATTCAGAGTCTCCTTGCACGTAACCTGCAGAGCGCACATTTGTTTCAACTTCGCACAGCCACTCAAGCAGCGAATGGGTCAGATCTTCAAAGTGCTCTGCGGTCGCAAGGGCCTCGGACAGTTTCTGGTCTTTTGCCTTGGCGGCACTCTCCATCGTTTCCCAGTTTTTGTTCAACTTTTCCAGTTTTTCCTGAACTTCGGTGACGAGTCCGGCATCACCATCACCCGAATCGACCATGAGTTTCGCGCGTTCGCAAACCTTCAAAATTCCTTTTCTGCGGCTCCCAATTTCATCGTTAATGACTTCGTGGTCGGAGAACAACTTCTTGACTGTTTCAATGTCTCCCTTCAGCTTCTCAGTGCTTCCGACTTCCGGTAGAACGACTGCGAGCCAGTCGGCCAAAGAAGTAAGTGCTTCGTCGAACTTCCCGCTTTGCGCAAGCGCGTCTTCAACGGCGCGCTTACGGTGCATCGAAGCGGCACACAACGAAGTCCATTTCTTTGTGAGCTCATCATTCGCTTTGCCAATAGCTAGTTTCTCGTGTTGCGGGGCATGTTCTTGGAGTGTTTTTCCGCGCCGTTCGGTGGTATCGTACTTTGGCTGCAAATCGGCGAGTTCCCGAGCAAAGGCATTATGCTCTTCGAGTTCCTGACGAATGCGGTCACCAGTTGTGGCTGGTGAGGTTTCCTGAACTGCGAGTTTGTTCGTGTTCTCCTCAATCCAGTCGAGAAGGTCGGCTTGACCATCAAAGTAGAGGCGCACATCATTGAAAGCGCTGTCGAGTGCTAAACAGTGTTGATGATTCGTGCAGAAACCCCAGAAAATTCACCTTTCGTTCTATCGGCGCATCTCGATTGAACTTTATCGAATCTGTGTTTCAAAGACACCATGCGGTTCTTGATCGGGATAGCGTCTTTCTTTTCACATGAGAGCTGCATCTTCCCGGCTTGGTTTTGAAGATCACAAAGAATGGCCCGCTGCTCTTGGACAATTTTCTGCAATTGATAAAAGCAATTTAGAAGCTGACAACGAATGACTTACGTGGAATGCTGTGTGATCATTCATTTGACGATCGATTCCGTCAGGGAGACGAGAAACGTGTCCAAGCTGGTTAAGTCGCGTTTCCGCCGAATCCAACCACAATCCCATTTTCTCCATCGAGTCGCTCAGCTGTTCGGCATCCTTCAGTGCGATTTGCAGTTTGTTCTCGCGGTCAATCAAACGCTCTTGGACTTTGGTCCACAGCTTCTTCATCTGACCGTGCTTCTGACCGAACCACGAGTCGGTACTAGTGTCTCCAGTCATATAGCTCTCCCCGCCAGTGAGGTGCTTCTCCAAATCAACTCGACGAGATTCAACTTCGGCTTTGGTAACCAAGAAATCATCGTACTGAGTGGTCGCGGTCTCCGGCAATCCACCGATCGGCTTCGAATGCGTGAGGTCGGCATCAACATCGGTCAGCCACATGACCCATTTCTCGGTCTGGTCGCCGATGTTCGCGGCTTCGTTGCGTGTACTTTGGAGCGAAGCCCAGAGTTCATTGAGTCTGTCAGCGAGGTAATGCCATCGCTCGTTTAATTCATCGAGTTTCGGCTGCGTGATGGACGCAGAAGCTGGATCGGTCTTTATCAGGTACTGTCCAGCGTTGTTCAACGTTTCGAAACTCGGTTGATGCGAATCGACGTCATTCTGCACGACGCGATGTTTACAGAGTTCAATCTCGATCAGTTTCAAGTTGCCCGGCTGCGGGTGGATCTCATCAAGAGTCTTTTCGGTCTGATTCATCCAATTCATCAGCTGTTCATACGCCTGGTTGAACTGCCCCATTTCCAGTAGTCCGCGTTCGAGCTTCTGCTGGCGGTCGTTTAGCTGACTGTATAGACGATGCCAGCGATTGTTTAGGTCGGAAATTGGTGCTCTGATGGCGGCTGCTTGATGAGGCTGAGCAGTAGCGCACAGCTGATTCGCCGATTGATTCAATTGTTCCTTCATGACGGCGTGTTCATCAGCATCTCTGCGGAGAGCACCGATTCGCTCCATTTCCGCGCGAATCTCGTCGACCGATACTCCAGCAGGAAGTGGTGGCATTTCTTCAATGGCCTTCTCTGCATCGCCCATCCATTCAACCAAATCCGAAAGCAAATCGTGGAACTGCATCGACTTCTCAATGGCGTCTACGAGATCTTTCTCGCGTTGAGCGAACAGTTGCGTTATCGTGCCCCAATCCCTTTCAAGAACTCCGATTTGTTGAGCAATTTGCACGCCTTCATCGTCTCCGACAGACTTGCAGAGAGCTCGTCCGGCTCCTCGCATCGATTCGAGTGCCGGTTCAGTGCTAACCAATTCGCAGTCGATCTCGGCCAGTTCCATCTTATGTTCTTTCAGGTGTTCCGGTGATTCGCCTGGCCCTGGTTCAATGGCGTCGATACGCTTGCGCAGCGAATCGACGGCCTCCAGGCATTGTTCGTATTCTTTCCAGAAACGTTCTGCCTTCAGCAAGGTGTCGTGAAGCTGAGCTCCGCGAGCTGCGGATCCTTGTTCGATTTCGTAACAGAGTTCTTCTAAACGCACAAGTTTGTTGGAAATATCGATCACTGCAGGGTCGTTTGGCTTTGCTTGAGAGATGATTTCAGCTGCGCTTTCTTGCATGGCTTGGAGTGCTCCTTGCTTCTGATGTACAGAATCAATCAACGCCTGGTTATCCGATATTTGCCGCATGAGCGTTTGCGGTCGGGCGGAAATCGGATCAGCATTTCTGATTTGCCCGGCAGTAGACTCCAAATTCGAGAGCAGCGAGTCCAGGCGGTCGGTGAACTTCGAAGACTGCTCCAAGGCTTCATCGATTGTGCGTCCTCTTGTGCGAACTTCATCACTGATGTTGTTAAATCGATCGACAATTTGTCCTGCGATGGTATCGAGATTCGCGGCATCTTCTTCGTTACACAGACGTGCGAGATTCGTGGCGTTCTGTCCAAATTCTTCGATAATTGCGCGTTGTGATTGGATAGCGGCCTTCTGTCCATGGCTGATTTGTTGTTCGTTCAGAAGCTGGTCTGGTCTGCTCCCAATGTGAATAAGCGGAGCTTCTCTCATCTCGGTTTCCATCTCTTCGAGCCAGTCGAGCAGATTGCCATAGTGATCATCCAGATTGCTTACGAGCATCTCCGCTTCTTCTAAGGTTCCCAATCGTTCATCCGCCATTCGCGATGTATCGTCCGACAGTTTCTGCGCATTTTCAATTTTCTCGTGAATCAGAGCGTCTTGACCTCCGTTTTCCACGTCGTTTAGGTGGCGCGCAACCGCGGAAGCATCCGCTATCACTTTTCGCAGGTCATCTTTCTGCAATTTGATGTCTTGATTCATAAGTCGTTGACCTTCGATCTGATGGATGAGGGATTTGGATTCGATTGAAGGCTTGGATGACTTCTCAATCCTGTCATGAGCTTCATTGAACCAATCGAGAAGGAAGTCCAAGTCATCAAATACTTGACGACTTTGAAGTTCAGCAACGCGAAGACGTTCTGATTTTCTGCCCACAGCGCTGGCAACGTTGTTGAAGCGGCGATTCATTTCAACAGTCTTCGCACTAAGCTCCTCTCCATGACTATCAGAAGTCAATTGCTGCAGTTGCTTTGATTTAGCGTTCAACAGATCGACATCAGGACGCAATCGCTCCAGATCGGCATCCATATTCCCGACAAGTTGTCCTTGTTGTTCGAGAGAAATAGAATCGAGATGTGCAAGATCCGTTTCAAATCCTTCAACCAATTCCAACAAAGAATCGTGGCCACTGTGGAATTCGTCAGAAAGGTCTACGGCTTCAGCGAGTACAGCCATCTTCTGATCGGCGGCTGTAGCCAACTCCATGTATCGATTTCTCAATCCATCAATTCGCGAATGAAGACTGAGAGCTTCGCTTCCACTTGTATGTTTGCAAAGTTCGCGGGCATCTTCCACCAACTTCATAACGATTTGATCGCGACCGCTGAGCTCTTCGCCGATTTTCTTAAGTACAAATGATAAGTTATACCCTATATTTCTGGTCATCTTACGCATAAATCTTCGCTTTGAGCGGTGAGGTCATCCAAGTGAACGGAGACGTCTCCAATTTTGTTGATCGCTTCGTTCATCTCATCGAGAAAAGCGGAAAAATCATCAGCATCCGCTTGGAACTCTCCGAGATTCTCACGCATGTCGGTCAACGTTTTTCCGCATTTGAGCGAACAAACTCCGATTTGATTGTATCCGGAGGTTAGAGATCGCAATGTCGCTTCCAGTTCATTTGCGTCTTCGACGCTGACGAGATCCGTGATTTGCGGACAAAGCGTCACAAGCTCATCGAATTGCACACGCTTCGATTCCAGATCGCGGTGCAGTTCCTAGAGTGTAAATCCTGTTTTCACCGTAGTGTATAAAATCACAACAAACCTCTTGCACCAAAAGAAGCGCCTCGCATTGTTCAGTATTGATGGGAACGTTTCCAAGGGTTTGCAACGACTTGTCGCAACTCTCAAGCCACGATTTTAGAGGATTCGCCAACTTCTGCCATTTGTCAGTGAGAGTGGCAGCTTCGAGAAGATTCAAACGACGATCGTTCGCCTTCTCAACGAGATCATCGTACCGTGATTTCACTTCGTTGGCTTTCGATCGCAGCAAAGGCCTCTGCTCTCCATCTCCGCTGAGGCGCTCAATATTTCCAATCATGGCAGTGAATCCATCGACGCTGAAATGTACAAAGTGGGTCAGCTGCAAGGAAGCAAACCGTTCAAACGAATATTTTGACCATTACCGTCAAAATAAGAGTTAGATAACGATCTGCGCAGGTCGTTCGGCATCCCCCCTCCTCTTGTCAATGACGGTGACACCCTTAATAACTAGAGAACAACCCAAAAATTCACAGGACCGGAAATTGCAACGCAAAAAACATAATAACCGCAATAACTCTCCGTCCACCAACGCCGCTGTCACTGTAACGGAGGGTCAACCTGCGCCATGTTAGCAAACATCGCAAAACCGAAGGTCAGATATAAACACAAGTGCGTCAAAGTCAAACAATCACTGTCTTTGAAAAGCCCTCAAATTTAGAATGCATACACTTTGAAGCCCTCATAAATCAGTCATGAATATCACTAAGAATTGTGCGTTGTGGTAAAGAACGAACCTTGCTTTCTTGTCTTCGATTAACTTTGTTTGGAATTCATAGTTCTGCAGCTGAGTTTTCACGACTTTGTGATCGGCTGAGGGAGGTGCCAAGTTATTCATCATATCCTCAGTTTCCTCCAGCCAGTTAGTTAGAGCTCTGTGAGCATCATTGTAGCCTCCAAGATGCTGAATAGCTCCATCAATGACTCTGTCACGTTCTTCAGCAGCTGAGGTCACTGCATTCCACGATTCGTCGATTTTACGAAGTTCCTTTTCGAGCTCGCTTGTATTAACATCTGGACCAGCTGATCGAATCATCTCTTTGCACCTGGCTGTGATCTCGCTGACAAGGTCTTTCTGAGGTTTCAATTGATCACGAAACACTCTATAAAATTCATAGTATCATGTTATGCAATAAAACGTATTAGATCAATTGATAGTGTTGTTACTGTAGTCTTAAGAGTTGTCGCAACTGAATTCGTTCAGAAGCAAATAAAGCGAGCAAGACGCAATCTTCACAGACGATTTTTGCATGTTACCTTGGTTTGTCTTGGTTTGGAAAAAAACAACTAACCGAATTTGCTCTTGCTGCTCGCGAAGGTCACCAAGATCAGAAGTAGCTAGAGGTCGCTGCTGAATGGAAGGATCGTCAAGGAGACTCTGAAGAGCGTCATGACATGAAGAAACATCCCTAAATCACCATAATCATTTGAAATCTCAAGTTGTTCAACTCTTACTCAAGGAGTTCATCGACGTTCTTTTTAGTTACAGAAACTGAACGCTTTCGCTTCGACAGAACACTCTTCTGGTGGTCCAACTCTCGTGAAATCCGCTCCATATCTTTAGGCATACCAGCAGATGCCGCGCTGCCCGAAGACTCTACTAGTTTCTTCCATTCGATGGCAAGCATCTTCAATTGGTTCTCTTTTTGTTCAACGGCAGCGCACATCGTTTCGCACTCTTTGTGCTGTTCTTTGAGCAGACGAGGATCGCGACCGATAGAGCCCAACGACTTCACTCGCTCGCGCATTGCATTCACGTCATCGTCGAAAGAATCCAACTTCTCTCGGAAAGTGGTAACTTCCACTTCCTTCGCGTCAAAAGCCTTCAACCCATTGTTCAGTAGTGCGATAAGTTCGGAAGCGTTCTGGTCCAGATAAGCAATCGTATCATCGATTTCGCGATTCAAATCTGGATCAGCCACTGATCGAAGCTCGTTTCCTGCAGCAGTCACTTCACGATTCTGTCGAGGCCACGTTTGTTCGAACCCAACGAGCACTGGAATGGTGCGTTAGGGATTTACTACTACAAGTGGACAGGTTTACCTGATTTCACGTTGTCTTTGGTCAAAACATTTTCAATTCCCTGCACTTCCAAAATCGCTCTCATCAACGCCTCAGGATCGTCGGATTTACACCGACTAAATATTTCATGACCGCGACAAGCATTCAAAAGTTGTTCCGCTTCGTTCACTGCTTTTTCGAAACCAAGACGCAAATTGTTCTGAATTTCGTCATTTTACACAACTTCGACAACAAGAGCTCTTTACCTTTCGTTCAGCGTTACGGCCAGCATCCTTGCAGTCCTTCAAAAGACGTTCCCAATCGTCAGCGATGTTTTCCACTGCTCGGCACGTTCGGTTGGCGTCTGGCCCAGGAGCCAACTGCTCGAGCTTCGCACCTAGATGCTTCAATGCATCGATTTGTGGCTTTCTTTCTAACAAGACGGCTTTCAAAGCAACAATGCTCTCGATTTCAGTTTCCACGTCTTCGGAACTTTCCTTTGCGTCGGTCAGTCGAATTGCGTCTTTTTCCACCGCCTCCTTTGCATCCTTCTGAGCGACCACCATCTGATCAGCCAAACTCTTCACCTTCTCCATAAGCGCTTTTCGGTTCTTTGTCGCCTGCATCAGAGGGTTCCACTCAGACGTCAGTTGCTCGAGTTCAAGTTCTAGCTCCGCCCTAACTTCATTATCCGGACAACGCTTCAGCTGGTCGAGCACCTTTGCCCTCATAAGCATAACATCTTCTTCCTTCGCAAGAACATTTCCGTGAAATCGGTCAAAAGCTTCCATCTGCTCATTCAACTTCTGAGGATCTGCACAAACGGGTTGCTGGTTTGCGAGCTGAAGTGCCAGTTCACGAGCTTCAGCCACCACGTTTTCCAGCTCTGTCTTCAGCTGCGTTTGTTCAGCTATCACGCCCTGAAAACGCATTACATGTACAACTGATAGATCAAAAGAAAAGAAATGGACGCGTAGCGCCGATGACTCATAAAAACATACCATTTGGTCCATCTTTTCCATTTCCTTTTTCAGTTCATCCACATTGCGTTGAATACGATTGTCGAGACGATTCTGTCGACGTTTCATTTCCCCGAGGAGCTGTCCTTGTTCCAGAACGATGCGATCGTGCGCGTCGGTCTGTGCGACGGCCTTAACGAGTTTGTCGGCCACCTGTTCCACGGCTTCGATGGACGATGAGTGCTGGCGGGTGCGTTCTCCAAGTGCCATCATCTTGTCTAATCGTTTCTGGAGCATCTCAGGGGATTCTGCATCACCGCTCGAGCGCTCACTCTGCATGACTTCTTGCTCCAAATCCGCCAAAAGCGACTCAACGTCGTGCAAAGTGTTTCTGTGGTCGGAGTCAATGGTTTTAAGTTGGTTAAGGAACTTCGAGAGATGCTGACACGCCCCACGTAGTTCACTGTAATCGTTCCTAATGCGTTCCACGGTGCCCGCTATGTCCTTGCAATCCATAGGAGGCTGTTGCAGAGAGGGATGAAGCAGACTTATTTCTTCCAGATACAAGCTGATTTCGCTTTCAATCTGCTTTGCTAGCAGCGCGATGGCTTCGATGTTCTCTTCTCTATGCAAAACGTCTTCGGTAAAGTCACGGACCCGCTCGCGCGCTTCTTCGATCTGCTTCGGGTCGCCAGATTCCATTTTTATTCTATTCAAGTGCCTCGTGCGATCGTTGATCCACGAGTGCATCGAACTCGACTCGTTCGAGAATTCGATCAACATCGACGTGGCCACGTTCAGACGCTCCAGAACCGCATCCGTTTTTGAAACCATCGTTTGGTACGTCGCTTGAAGTCTGTCGCGATTCTCCTTCAATTCGTGGAACTGTTCTGGAGTGAGGACATCGGCGCCTTCCTCGCAAAGCCTGTCCGCTTCGCGAATGCTCTCAGAAATCCTCATTCCCCACTGGGCCAATTCTTCGCGCACCGACTGAAAAGATCGAGATTAATTCTCCGAAAACCCCAAAATGTACACAAACCTGCATTTGAAGGCGCGCGTTCGTGGTCGAATCTGTGGTTCCTTTCGTCTTCGTCCTTGACAACTCCAGCGATGCTTCATGATGCGTGAGGTCCAAGTTGTTCAGGTCTTGCAGCAGACCGCTGATGTTCTGCTTTCTTGATAGGCATTCCTTGTACAGATCGTCCTGAACGAAATTAAATTAACTGCATTCTTGGATTTCGCTCAGAATCAGAAAAATAATATTTTTATGAATCGGGCACATTTCTTTTCACTTGAATTTCGGTAAAATTAACGTTTTTTTTACGATGAACAGCATTTGCATGGCCTGTTGCATCGTTCGGCATTACGGGGAGCGAGAAAACAAGAAAAACAACGACGAAGACTGATTTCTCGGACCACACACAAAGCACAGCAAACATTCCACGCGTCAACATGCGACAGACACTCCACGTCATCTCCGTCTCACTTCAAGATCACTTCGGCGTCCACTTCAGATCGATTTGTTGTGTTCATGTGTGTTGTGTGTGTTTTAGAAATTTCTTTATGCTACAAACCGAATATCACAGGGATAATTATTAGAATTAGACATCTTCTGCTAAGCGAAACGATAATGGGAATAAACCTGGATTTCCTGGGAATACAGTCGAAGTGAAATGAGCGGAGAATGTACAAAGCGAATATGCGATAAGTGAATTGATAGAGGAATTCGTTCTCGACGGAATCGAGAAGCGAACTGCCGGAAAAGAATTCGCACTCTTCTCGATGAAGTTGAGAAAGAGAGAACGACGACGCGGGGGAGGTCGACGCTCGCGCAAATGCGAATCACCCACGTGGACGGCGCGGGTGAGAAGGAAAGGCAGTGATGGAAGGGGATACGTACGAAAAATGCGAATAGAGTGAGTGAATTGAGCTTTCAGAACGATGGGCACTTTGATTTGTGGAAGGTAGGCTGCTGCTAAACATAAATCTAATCTTTGCGCGTCCAGAGAGGAGCGTCTTGGGAATCAGAGGTTCGCGTTGTCGTCGTAGTCGCCGAGTAGCTCGTGTACGGCGCAAGAGGATCTTTGGAAGCGCGCAGTTCGGCGGGTTGACCCGTCCAGTTGACGGTTTTCGTCCAGCTCTGTCGTTGCGCATCCGTTGTGCCTCCGGGGCTCATGCTCGTCGTTTCAGACACGTACGACGTTGAAGGCTGTTGGAGTTCTTCGAGCGACATGTTCAGCGATTCCATGATTCGCTTCGCCGCTTCTGGCTCAATCATTCGCATGTGGACTGCACGCGGGATCGAATAGCGACGATTCGACGAGGGATGCACGATTTCGCCGGTGGTCACATCGAGAAGTCCGGACTCCGTGGCTTCGCGCACAGAAACGCGCTTCGATTGCGCTGGGTCTTCAATGATGCGCTGTTCGACGTCGAACGAGACGCGTTCGAGGTTGTTCAGGAAGTCGCTCTGCATGTCCGCGTATCCCTGAGGATCGTGGATGAAACTGCGCGCCTTGTCTCCACGTAGATCTTCGTTCACCGACGAGCGCAGGCGCACGGACAACGAGGGTTCGGCGCGACGGGGAGTCACGCGCACGAACGTCGACTCTTCGGTGCGGTACTTTGGTTGTCCGCCTCCCATGCTGGAGCTACTGAAGCGCTTGGCAGCTGTGTCGGCGTCAACGGCTTCAATCTTGAATTTGTAGCCTTCGGTGTCGCGTCTTTTGACTGCTTCGGTGACCGCCTGAGCCGCTTGCATGGGCGACGCGATAAGGGCGATCATACCGTACTTCACGGCGTCCTTCAGCTTCAATCTGTTGTTTGTCTTCGAGTCGACGTATTTTCCGTCATTGTCGACGCGTCCGCGGTTCACCGCTTCGCGAATCGTCATCGTCTGACTCGTTTCCAAATCATGCAGCAGTGAATCAGGGTCGATGACTTCCTTGTCCACGGCGGCGCGGAACGTCAAGTAGAGTCCGCTGGTCTTGTCGCGGATTCTTCCTGAATTCTCGTCGAACTCGACGGAATTCAACACGTTGGACAGATTGCGTTCGTCAAATCCTTCCATCGCTTCGACGCTTCCGGTGTCGATGAAGCCCTGGGCGACCGCTTGCTCGATGGTCATTTGCTTGCCGGAATCAGGGTCGGTGAACGAGTTCTGCACGACATCGATGATTCCTTTGCCGAGGGCTTCGGCGAATGTCCATTTGTCAACGCGACGGAGCTTCTCGCCGATTTCCTTGGGGATTTTTCCCTCTTGGACGGCGCGGGGGATCGGGATGATCACGTTCTCCGAGAGTTGGATCGTTCGGTTTCTGGGGTCGATGAGTTTTGCTTCGACGGCGTCGAGGAGATTTACGACGCGACCGCTTCGATAGTCGGTGAGGAACGGTTTCGTGATGTGTCGGAGGGTTTCCTGGTCGATGAGTCCCTTCGACGACGCTTCTTCGAGCGCGATCTTCTCGTTGGTGATGGGATTGTGGTACTGCTGCGCGCGAGTGTCAATCAGTCCGTCGATGATGGCGCTTGTGACGGAGACGGCGTATCCCTTGGTAGGGTCGTAGACGCCTTCCATCGTGAGGCTCGCGTACACCGGCTTCACGATGTCGAGCCAACTGAGCTTCTCCTTCGTGAACGGATTTCGTACTTCGCCGGTGCGCGGGTTGACGATGTCGAGGTCGATGGCTTTGCTGATGGGAATCGATTCTCCGTTCGCTGGATTGCAAACGCCCTTGGGGAGGATCTCGGACAAAGTGACGTCCAGAAGTCCTCGATTGGCGGCCTGCGCCAACGTCAGATGTTCGCCGTTGGGAGCGACGTAGCTGAGATTAGCGATGTCAATGATTCCAACGCGGATCGCGTCTTCGAGGCTGATTTTCTCGCCGTGCGAGTCAATAACTCCTTTCGTCACGGCGTTCTGGATGTTCGAGCGGAAGACCGCGTACGTCTTCGTCGTCTGCTTCCCCTTCTTGTCGACTCTCGCGATTCCGATCCGCTGGGCGTCCTGCAGCGACATCACTCTGCCGTTTCTCTTGTCGCGGATTTTGTCAATTCCGACGAATTCGGCGTGCGGCTCCAGCTCGACCGACTGCACTTGCGCGGTGCTCTTCACCATCGTTTTCGTCTCGGTGACGTAGGGATCTCCGTGCAGTTGAATCGTGAACTTCATGCCGGTTGAGGGGTCGACGTATTCTCCCTTCTCGATTCCGGCGTCGTCACGCACCACCTTCACCATCACCTGCTTTCCGCCTCCGAGATCGACCATCTCGCGACGTCCGTCGCCCATGTTCCGCTGGTCGCGAATCTGTTCGCGGTGCACGGGGTCGACTGCACGTACGGCGTCAGCGTCAGCTTCTGCTCGATGATTCTGGAGGCCGACGAGGAGGACGTGGGTCGCGAGGTGGAGGGAGGGGTCGAGTGCGTGGGCCGCGTTGACGGACGATGCGCGCCGGCGGAGGCGAGGAGTCCCGAGGTGAGCGCCTGCGGGAAACTCGTCTCCTCGTAGGTGCTTCTGTTGTAGACGATTCCGCGATCGGCGTCGACGATGTTTTCCCTGACGGCGTCGTTGAAGGGGATTTCGTTGCCCGTGGCGGGGTCGCGGATCACCATCGAGTCCACATCGATCAGTCTGCTGCGCACGGCGTCGTGGAGCTCCATCGAGCGTCCGTCTTGCGCCTGGTACTTGCCAGTTGACATGTCCAGACGACCAGAGACGATGCTGCCTTCGAGAGAATCGACCACTTTGCCGCCCTTCACGAGACCTTCTCGGACCGCTGATTTCAAGTCCATCGGTCTTCCGGTTGCGGTGTCGGTTACGGTGCCGTCGATTCCATCGACAACGTTCTGCTCCATCGCTTCGAGGAGCGTCAGCTCCTTTCCGCTCTTCTTGTCGACAACGGTGGTTCCGTACGGGTTCACGAATCCCTTCATGACGGCCTCCTTGATGGTCATCTCCTTGGGCGCATCTGGCAGCGCGAGCATTCCGCTTCCGGCATTGAATTGTCCCAACGCGATTGCTTTCGTCAGCGAGAGCTCCGCGAAATTCGAGGGTCCCGAAGCGAGCGCCTCCTTCTTGGAGATCTGCGTCTTCGTCTGCGTCTTCATCGTCGTGTGGACCGCGTCGCCGGCGTGTTCGGGAACTCCGCCGGTCGGGAAGATCCGGTGCTGCTTCGCGGCCTCGGTGAAGCTGTAGCGCTTGTTGTCGGTCTTGTCAGTGTAGTAACCGCGTTCGGTATCGACGATTCCCCACCGCTCCGCCTCGTCAAATGTCATTTCGCGTCCGGTGAGAGCGTCGCGGACGCGGAGATCGTCTTTCGCGAGTTTTCCGTTGGTCAGGGCGACGTTGATGGGCCAGCGTTCGCCGGTGTGGATGTCGACGAGTTCGCCGCGCGACGAGTCGAACGACCATTCGGTTTCCGACTCTTCGACGACTGTCGTGCCAACGGGTCTGAACGACATCACGGGGCCGCCTCCGGACGAGAATTGGATGACTTTCTTGCTCTGCGACTGCAGCGCGGGGGATTCGAATTCGACCTTCACCACGTTCTCTTCGATCGCGGTCTGCAGATTCACTTTGCGGCCGCGGTGCGTGACGAATCCGCTCTTGTCCATGTGTTTCTTCTCAATCGCTTCGCTTCCGGAGAGCGTGAGGCCGGTCTGCGGATCTCGCATCGTAAGCGACTTCGCGTTGATAATGCCGAGTTCAAACGCCTCGTCGAGGTTGAGCTGCTTGTCTGTGCCGGGGGGAGTGACGACGCCGGTTGCCAGATCGAGGTATCCTTTGCGTTCAGCCTCTTTGATGTGGAAGCCGTCGGCGGGCACCTCGATGGCTCCTTTGCCTCCGGTGATGGCGCGGTAGACGGAGACTCCGCCCGGACCACCAACGGCGGTCGTTTCGGTGGTGCGGACGCGTTTCACCGTCGTCACCGATTCCTCGAGGTTCTTGTCGGGGTAGATCTTGGGAGCGAGCTGCTGGCCGGTTTCGGTCATCGTTTCGCTGACTTTCTCCTCGATCGTCGGTCCCACACCGGCGGTCTTCGCGGGCACAATCCACTCGCTCGAGGGATCGAGGATTCCTTGACTGAGGGCGTCGGCGAGGCTCATCTCAGTGTCTCCCTGACGGAATCGCTGCGTGCGCGAGTCGATCAATCCCTGCTTCATCGCTTCGGCCAGAGTGACCTTCACTTGGTCGGCGCCGAGCTCCGTGGGTTGTCCGCCGGGCCGACTGATTCGCTTCTTGTGGTCTACTTTCTTCGAAGGAGCGACGAGAGAGGGGTGCACGTCGAAGAGTGCGGTCAGCTGCATGGCGCCCTTTAAGCTCATCTTGCCGGCTTCGTAGGCTTCAGTGGGACTCATTTCGCGATTCGAGTGTTTATCGACGAACACTGACTTTGTGCGGTCGATGACGTCGCGTGCGACCGCTTCGAGGACGCTGAGTTCGGCGCCTCCGTCGCGGATTCCGATCGGCTGCGTGAGGAGCTGCTGGAGCAGCGGGTCGACGATGTGCTCCGCCTGGCTGAAGGGGAGCGAGCGATGAGTCGCGCGGTCGAGGACCGTCTGTTGATGGACGTTGATGACTCCGGCATCGGCGGCTTCGTTGAAGCTGATGGTCTGGCCGGATTCGGTGTCTTTCACTCCCTTCACGTCAAAGATCGAGTGGCGGACGCGCCTGGCCAAGAGACCTTCGTGCGCGGCTTCGGCGACGGTGAACGACTTTCCTTGCTTCGTGAGCTCGATTTTGCCTTCGACACTCAGAATTCCGCGTTCCAGCGCTTCGGCAATGGAGATAACGTCCTTTTCTTCGGGATCGACAATGTGACGCACTTCGGCGTCGAGCAGATTACGGTAGAGAGCGTCGAGCAGCGTGCAGCGGTTCTGAGTGCCGCGGTCGACGAAGCGGTGCTCGCTGTCGATCATATCCTTCTCGAAGATCTCCAGGAGCGTCATCGGACGGGCGAGGAAGTCTTTGTTGAACGCCTCGCGGAGAGTCATTCCGCTGCGCGTGTTCAGGTCGGTGAAGTTGCCCTGGCGCGTGTTCACTGCCTTCTTGGGAATCGCCTGTCCGAGGGTGATCCTCTCGTGGGACTCCGTGTTCACCACCTCGGGCACGTGCATGTTCAGGATGTTCATCTTGCGGGAGCACGCGTCGTGGAGCGAGAAGCGCTCGTCGGAGTTGCGGTCGATGAACTCGCCGGTGAGCGCGTTGATGAAGCCCTGGTCGATGCACTCGCTCAGCGCGATCTTGATCTCGGCGTTGGGGTGCGGATTCGTGAGTTGGATGTAGCCGTTGTAGAGCGCGTCTTTGATGTTCATCTTCTCGCGCGAGAATCTTCCCATGAACTCGCCGGTCAGAGTGTCGAGAAGACGTTGCTCGACGGCGGAGTCGAGGGAGATCGGCGCCGTCTTGAGGATTCCGGAGGTGACCAGCTTGATGTAGTCGCGGTTGTTCACGATTCCCTGCGCAGCGCACACGTCCTGTGGCAGCACCTCGCCAGTCTCCATGTCGGTCATCTGACGGAGATCAGAGTTGTAGAGACCGATCTGGATTGCCTCGAGCAAAGTGACCTCTTCCTTCGTGTCGGGACGACGCATACCGTACTTCTTATTGAGAACTTCGCCGAATTTGCCCTCAATGAGTCCCATCTCGGCGGCCTTCTCAAGGGACATGCGCGAGCCGGAGACGATGTCAAAGTACTCGCCCGACTTGAGGTCCAGAAGCCCCTGACGGATGCCTTCGACGAAGGTGATGATCTCTCCGGTCTGCTTGTGCAGGATTCCCTCCATCTCGTAGAACTGCGTCTTCGTGATGGTCTCCTCCTGGTACATCTGCATTTCATCCTCGTGTTCGGTGATCTTGGCGCGGTCGGGGATATCGGCGGTCTCCTCGAACTCTCCAAAGTCGCCGTCCGGATTAACTTCGTGGATCTGGTGGCCGCGTTGGATGTTTAGACTTGGCACCTGCAATGGAAGTTCATTAAGACGAGAACGCACAAAGAACGACGAATCGAGATGACCTACAGGGTATTTCATACGGGCTACAACTACGGTAACTTTCTAATTTTTGCAATTTCAATAAAATTTTCCTGAACGAACAACGCTCGTTGACGTATTTTGTAGAAGCAAAAGAAGATCACTCGTGGAGAAGAAGAAGGTTTAATGGTTGTTTGGATTGGTAAAACACACGAAAAGTTTCACTCGGAAAGGTAGGAGATAGAAAGGTGGTGTTGGTAAGCTCACTCTCACTCAAAATAGCGAAGGAAGGGTTAAAATCTCACCTTGGGTCGAAGTCTGTCCGCTTCTTCGCGTTCCCTCCGCTCACGTTCTTCCCTCTCGCGTTGTTTCCGTTCGCGCTCTCGCGCGGCGTCTTCTTCAGCTTGACGGCGCCGCCGATCCTCCTCTTCACGCTGTTGCCGCTCCCATTCTTCCCTCTCACGGCGTTCCCGCTCTAGGCGATCTCGCTCGGCGTCATCCATTGCCTTGCGACGCGCGCGCTCACGGTCAGCTTCATCTTGCTCTCTCAGAAGGCGCAGCCGCTCGCGCTCCCGGTCGGCGTCGTCCTTCTCTCTCTGAAGGCGCTGACGCTCCCGTTCGGCGTCTTCTTCAGCTTGACGGCGGCGCCGTTCTTCTTCTTCGCGCCTTCTGCGGTCTTCTTCTTCTTTCCGCCGGCGTTCCGCCTCCTTTTCGGCGTCACGGCGTCGTTGATCGGCTTCATCCGCCGCACGACGAGCCGCCTCTGCAGCCTCTCGCTCGCGACGCAAGCGATCAGCCTCCTCGGCTCTGCGACGAGCTTCTTCCGCAGCTTCGCGTTCTCGCCTTAGCCGATCGGCTTCTTCGAGCGCCTTCAGCCGCGCCATCTCAAAGGCGCGACGACGCGCTTCCTCATCGGCGGCGAGCCGGTCTTTCTCCTCCTACAACGGAACGATCGAGTTAGATCAGAAGTCGCTGATTAACCGATCGTCCGCTTGTCCCACGTCCAGAAAAGGTAAGTTCACTCGTTCAATCCGAATCAACCGAAATTGTGAGGTAAAAGGAAAGTTTCGTTCAACAACAACAACCAAAGATGTGAGAGAGCGTGATTATTGGTCACTCGCGCATGGAACACAGCAAGGCACAGCGTTTGTTGTATTAGAGGAGCAGACTATAAGTATGGAAGCCTCACATTCAAGAAACGGATACCTGAAAAGCCTCTACAACTCTGAAGTGACACCGACGTGATCCTGAAAGCCCTGAAAAAAGCGGAAGCGGACAAACGCATGCAGCACACGTAGTTAGAGAAAGAGAAACGACTGTTAATCTGAAGCGAACGAGAGAAACGTTTGTTAGTCGAAAGACCGTCACCGAAGCACAGAAGCCAATGGATCTACTCTCCCACTATAAGCTATCGTTGGTTGGAGTCGTGACAAACCGCTTTTTGGCACATTTCGGTCAATTCTGAATTTTGAGTTTCTATCTTTCTTCCACGTGGCGTTGGAACAAGCAAACGACCATGCACCCCATGCGCCCCGATTTTGACTCCGTCGCAGAAACTGCCGCCCAACACAAAACATGCCAAAAGAGAGTCGATTTCAAGAAAACACCCACCTGCTGCTTCTGCTTCCATTTCTGGATCAGCACACTCATCACGTTGCGGCGTTCGAGGATCAAACTGCTGAGCTGCGCGAAGCGGCGGTTCAGCTTCTCAAGCTCCTCGGTCACCTGATCGGCGCCGTTCTGCGGTTGAGGGACGCTGCGACGAAACTCGTTAGCGACGGCGGGACCGTGGATGCCAACGACGTTCTCGAGGAATTGACGCATCTTGCTGTCGTAGCCCTGAAACGCACTTGCAGTTAGCCTCAGAGAAGACGGCGCGGTTACGGTACCTTTGCTTCGCGGATGAATTTTCCTCCTTCGCGGTTGACGCCTTCGATCGCTTCGGTTCTCTCCTGAAGCTGCGCGTACTCGGCAACGAGGAGATCCAGCTGTTGCTGGTACTGTTCGGGCTGCATCTCTTCAGGTCTGCGGAGGCTGTTGATCGTCGCCTCAACGCGGTCGAGCCAGGCGATTTCGTTCTCGTAGCTCGAGCGGTAGACCATCTGAGTCTGCAGCGCCTTCTCGGCGGCCTTCAAGCGGTCGACCACCTGAGAGCACACGTTCTCCCATCGCACGGTGAGTCGCTGAGTCTCTTCTTCGAGACGATCGACGTCTGGGTGACTGAAAAGGCGCAAAATCAGAGGATCTCGAGCTGAGCTACGGTACCTGGCGACATTGAAGCGAGTTCGCGCGACGTGTTGTCGGAGGAGCGCGACGTTGTGGTTGAGAGAGTCGATGACCGACTGCTGCTGTTGGAGCACCATGTTCATCTCCAGGAGCTGCGAGTGCACTCCGCGGAGACGATCCAGAGCGGCGGGGAGGTCGTCGAAAGAGTTCAGCGTGATCTCGTGCTGCCGGACAATGTCCGCAACTTCGACCATCCCGTTGAGCACTCCTTCGAGGGCGCGAAGGCGCTCCACGTACATGTGGGAGAGGTCCCAGAGGTCCTCCCAGCGGCCATTCAGAGCGTCGTGCGCGGCGCGTTGGTTTGGCGTCGGATTGGTGAGTTGACGGAAGAGTTCCTTCACGTCGGAGACGTCAACGTCGAGCGCCTGCAGCGCCTCTTCGAATTCCTTGTGTTCGGCGATCGCCCGCGAGAGTTCGTCAGCGTTCTTCGATACGGGCTTCCCAACGCGGTCGTTCAGCTTCTTCCACGCTTCCTCAAGTTTTCGCAGCAAATCGTTGATTTTCTGGTCGAATTGACTCGAGTAGTCAGGTTCTGAATGACCAATTCTTACAGTTTGTTCTTTAGAACGGAGGCAAAAATTGTTTTGAAAACACTCGTTTACGCATCATCGGCGCATTAGCCTCCGCGATTCACACGTTCGCCGCGGGCGATTTGCAAACAACAATCCTCTCGTTTCTCGTTGCGCGGAGTCGCGGAAAGAAACCTGTCGTGGTGTTGCTTACCCGGTTCACGCTGCGATTGGTTGAGGAGATTGTAGAAGTGTTCGTTGGTCAAGCGGAGATCCTCGCGGAGGCGGAGCGCCAGAGGATCATTTGGATCGAGCTCGCCAAGAAGTTTGTTGGCATCCTCGTTGAGCGCGCGGATGATCGCGTCGCGGTGGTCGGGGTCCATCGAGTTGAAGGTGTCCAAGTCCCATCCACTGAATAATGCACGGGTTACGATACTCACCACCCGACCACACATACCGAATGGTCTTCATCGTGTTGAGGACCATGTTAAGACGCACCATGCGGTTCTTCTTCTCCCAGAGCTTGCGCAGTTTCTCGTATTGACTGAGCAGGCGGCTGAGGAAACTCGTGAGACGACCGTCGGGCGGAGGGATTCTGAAGACAACGGAGGGCACGCGGGCAACAACTCCGTCCACGCAGCGCACTTCCCACTCAATGAGGTCTGAGTTGTCGAGGAGGACGCACTCGTCTCCAGCGCGGATCTGTGCGTCGCCGAAGTGGTAGTTGCACCAGGCGGTCACCGGAATCGGCCTCTGGATGCGTTCGCCACGCTGCCAGAGCGGCGAGATGTGCTGTGCCCTGTTGGTGAGACTCTCGAGGAGCTTCTCGTTGTCCTTGATCAGCGAGTAGAGATGATCCAGCTCGTGGAGCATCTTTTCGCCCTCCTCGACCGAGAAGTCGCTACGGTTGTAGTTGTTCTCGAGCACCTGGATCTGCGAGTTGATGTTCTCTTCGAAGCGGCCGGCGTCCTCCATGAACTGCAATTTCCCACTTTAGCTACCGTATCCCGTGCACTGGGTGTACCTCGTGGAGGTTGTTGGCGTCTCTGAGATGTCCGTCGAGGCATGTGGTCAGCGAAAGGAGCCAATCCCACTGTGCCCGCATGTTGTGCAGATAGAAGTCGATGACGTTGACCGCCGGGTGATGTTGATTGACGAGCGCGGCGCCTTGGTTGTACACATCGTTGAACCGCTTCTCGCGTTGTTCGATCTCGTGCGTGAGCTGAAAGAAAGAACGCGATGAATTCAGCACCCTTCACTTCTCATCATCATTCGAAGCTCTTGCGGTTTAATTGCGCGTTTGTGCGCTCTTCTCCCAATCAAAACCTATTAATCATTCCACTTTCGCCCCGTTACATTAGCATTCGCCGTTACCACAGCGGTTTTCCGGTTTCCCCGCGCAGTTTCCCGCACAAACCTGCTGATAGTAGTTGCGCAGCATCGGAAGATCCAATTGGTTGATGTCCGACCAATTACGGTGCTTTTCCACCTCTTCGCGTTCGTGGATCCACACGATTTCGAGTTGTGAGGCGCGCATGAACGCGATCAGCGAATCCTAAACGACGACGCACGTGAGGCAATTGAAAAGAACAGCTGCATTCTTACCAAATCGAGGATGCGGCCTGCTGAGAGATCACGGAGTTGCTGGTACTCCGATTCCAGAGTGCAGAGGAGATCGTAGCTCTCATGGGTCTGATGGTCGGTCAGTTGGTGCTGCAAAAATACGGTAGATGCGAGTCAAAACACGGGGAAAACTACCTGAGCGGCAATACAACGGGTGACGACGTCTTTGTAGTCTTGGATCTCGTGGTTGTCGATCTTGTGCTCCTCGTAGACGCGCTCCATCTCCTCGAGGTCCTCGACGAACTCCATCTCGTTGAGCTTGTCGAGGCGTTTGCGCACCCACTCGATGCATTCTTCGATGTTAAGAAGGATCTCCTGGCCGCGCTGCACGTTCTCCGAACGCTCCTGCTGCAGCATCTGACTGCGGTGGTCAAGACGCACAAGAAGTTGGTTGCGCAGTCTCTCGAGATACGCGTCCTGGCGTTGGCGAAGTCCGAACACTCTGAATCCATCGAATTAAAGGGACGTCGCGGCGGGAGTACTCACTGTCGGTAGTAGTCGTTCGCTTCGGGGTGTCTGTGGTCCTTGAGGATGTTGACGTCGCTGAAGAGGTCGGCGATCGGAACGTCGAGGTCCGTCAACTCGCTGCTGATCTGATCGACGCGGCGCTGAATCTCCGAAGGACTCAGCTGCTCGACTTTGGCGACGGTCTCGTCGATCCTGTTGAGGATGTGGTCGAGTTTCTCGTTGGTGATGTGGATTCCGCGCTCCAATCTGCTGATCACGTCGGCGAGGGATCCCTAAAGCGAGTGGTAGAAGGAAAGTCACGTCGGATGGAGGCCTAAGGCGCCCTTCGGTCTCATGCGCTACCTGTGCACTGGTGCGCTCGTGAAGGAGCTCGTATCGGAGCTCGATGGCTTGGAGCAATTCGCTCCAGGCGCGATCGAGTGCGTCTGTGCGTAAGTCGGTCGGGATGCTCATGTGATCGGTGCCCGCGAAGAGCATCTTCAGCTCGCTGTACATGTTCGCGAGCCTCTGACGGTCGCTCGCTTTGGGAGGGAGGTCGTCGCTCTTGAATTTGTCCAGTTCGGCGAGCAGCCGATGCAGCTCGCCTGCGCTGGTCGGGATCTGCCGATCGTTCATCAGATCGGTCGCCCGGAGCACCCAGGAGAGGAACTCGCGAGCCTCTTTCTCGTATTCAAACATGTCGTCCTCATACTGCAAACGGGCCGCGTGGTGAGTGATCGTGTGGTCGTGTGCACAGGGGGAGGAGGAAGGAAAGGACAGAACTCGTGCCGGAGGAAAAGTGCGCGGGAAACGAAGGACCTCGTGCTGCTCGCTCACTTACCTTCGCCAATTCGTCCAGATGCGGCAGCGCGTTGTAGAGCGAGGAGACGTAGGTGATGATCGACTTCTCATCGGGTTTGTCGGTGTCCACGTCTTCAGGGTCGAGCAGCCGCGACACTCCGAATTCTTGATCGGCCGCTTCGAAAGCGTTGTCCAGGCGCTCTCGGGCGGAAACCGATCTGTCGCTGATCTGAACGATGATTTGTGAGTCAGTCGAGAGCGGATCGAGGCGCTCACCTTGTTCCAGTTGATCAGGTTGGGTCTGTAGCGATGGAGAATCGCGTTGAACGCGAGACCGTCTCGCCAGCTGCTTGTGAAGTTGTTGACGTTGACTCCGGGGTACCCGGCTGTGGCCCTTCTGGCCCATTCGAGAAGCGCGTCGCGCGCCGAACCCCCATCGGCGCGGCTGAGCACTTCGGAAACCTAAATGACGCCGTTGTTACAATTGGTTCGATCCCCGAATTCTCGAAATCCCATTCGATTGTTAGTGCTGCATGCGTGGTGCACACCTCAAAGGGTCAATCGGTGCTGAGAAGGTCATCACTCCCATCTGATTGCATCTCTGCGCGCCGCGCGCCTCCAAGACGAACCCAACGATTCGTACAGTCGCCGCCGTTTTCGGTCGCGCACTCGCGGTCGCTCTGATTCATCGCATCCCCGAAATTGCAATTTGTTACGGCCAGCCGGGGCTTCCGACGTGCCACGCGCGCACGAATTATTTGACGTTCGGCTTAGAGGCGCCCGCGCGCGCCCTTTACATCGACAAACGACGCAACTTGGAAGGAGGCAGCCGGCCACCTCTCCTCAGTCTCCTCAAGCCTCTTCTCCTAATCCCGAGCACAAATTCATAAACGAGGCGCTTGAACAAGAAGACGACGAGTACCTGATGTCCGTTGGCCCCTCGCGCGGAGCGGGACCGTTCCCTTTCACTGCGGGTCTTCTTCACCCGTTGGACTTTTCGTTCGTAGTGTTCGCGGGTTTCGTACGAAGAACTTTCCGAGAATCCACCGCCCCAAGTGGCGCCGCCGTTCGCGACGGCCAACTGCTGCTGCTGCTGGTTGTGCTGGTGCTGTTGAGCGCCTCCCGCACTACCGTAGTAGCCCTCAGAGGTTCGGGCACTTCCGTTCATGAATCCTCCATAGGAGCCTCCGTTGGCAACGACGGCGCCACCGGTGGCGCCGCCGGAGGACTCGTGCTTGCGCTCGGCCTTCCTGGAGAAGGAGCGCACTACCTTGTACATGACGCTGGCGGAGAGCGCGAAGAGGAGAGAGAATAAGAAGACGTTCGCTGCGAACGCGGTTCGCTGGTGCGGCCACACACAGTCGCAACCAGGATGGAGTCCGTGGAGAAACGGGAGCTCTGTGAAGTGCGGATTCTGCTGCTCCGGAGGAAGATTGACAGCGTACGGGGTTGGGGTGGGCGAAAAGATTCGATTATGATTGCGGGCGCCACGACCAAGACGCCACCGCCATCGACGACGCCTGTGGGCGGGCGGAAAATTCCTCCTCCTCGCCGCCGCCTCGCCTCCTGCGCGAAGACCATCTCTGCGCGGCCACCGTCGCTGCTCACCTCCTAAACCGGTATTCGTACTGCTGCAGCTCGCGAATTCGCCATCTTCATTATCCTGACGACAATCGACGATGTTTTTCGCTTTTCCCCTTTCCTCGTCCGCTTCCGGCATCATCTTTCGCTTCACAAACAGCGCCCGAGCAGCAGCAAGTCGTCTTGGAACAGCGCGCACACGCACAATGACGCATCCACAGAATCGCGGGCCGCAGGCGATCGGAGACGTCGGAGGAATCGAAATGGCGATGGAAAGCGGACGCAATTATGCACATAAAACGGCGCTCTCGGTATCTCTGTCAACAACGACCGAAACGCAAACCCTAAAAGCGTCCTTTCGCACGGATCTTAGCGCAACCACTGAGTCCCCCGATGGATTCTACCGTAATCCGCGGCGCATCAACTGTTGCAAACGTCGCGGATTAGCCTACATCCGGTGGAATGCGAATTCGATTTCGTTGTTTTGCGCTTGCCATTCAGGTTCCGCTCTCTGAGACCTCTTCGCAGCGGCCGTTCGTGCTTCGCCGCCCGAAGAGGACCGAATTCGGTTGGCGGTTCACTTACAGACGCGCGCAAACTGGTGGTTGCCCTAGCAGTGTTTGCTTTTTCACTCGAATCGGAGTCAGAGTGGCTGAATGAGGCACAGAGCGCCTAACAGGGAGCTGCCAGCCAAGGGAGAAGTCACCGCAAACAACGCGAGGGAGAGGAGATAGGAAAGTGTGCCGGAGAGAGAAATCCCTTTGAGGTGCGCGGATGTTAACGGAGAAGAGAAAGGAAAGGAAACCTGGCGGAGGGTGCTCGGAGAAGTCGGATTCGACGACGCCGCAATGTAGCTCTCGGCGAGCTCCTGCTGCTGCCGCTGTTTGATCACAGAGACCTGGAAGTTGAGGATGATCGTCCAGATGAGTCCCAAAGTCAGTTTCCCGTTGCCTTCGACGATGTCTTCGGGTCGGATGTTCACGAGTTTGATCTGCAATGTACGGTGATTACGGTACGTTGTACGGTACCCCTTGAGTGGAATTTGCCATGTAATGACCAATTGGCCGGTGATTTACGGTCTCACGGCGATTTGCCTTCAAATTTCGGTCAAAATTAATTTCGGAAAGAGATGCGCGCCCAATTGGGGGTCGCGCGCCCTCCGTACAGTCATCAAGTTCCATTCAAAGGAGAGGTCGTCGTGGAATGTTTTGATGAGTCATTAGGGGTGCGCGGGAGGCCCCGATGGTCGTAGTTCTCGAAGGTATCCGCCCCTTGGAGCGCTTTACAACCCAAAAAGGGCGGCGGCTCCACTTGCGCCCCGTCGACCGCCGCATTCCGTAAACAACGAGAAGAAACTCACGTTTTTCCGCTTCAGGAAGTCGAGCGAGTACTGCACGTTCTGGAACCGGTGGAATCGCGTGAATCCGTTCTCTCGGGGCTGAAATCAAGCACATTGTTTGCGGTTTGTCCGCTGTCCCTCTTGGCGCTATTTTAGGCCTTTTCACAACAATCCAACACTAATTGCGCTCCCTTCAAGGCCAGCGAGGCGATCCGTCGCGATTGCGGCGATCGCTCGTATTTATTAATCAAACGGTGCGTGCGGGGGGAGAACCGGTTCAAGAAGTCTTCCTTAGCGCCTTTGCCGACGGGTGGACGAACGAGAAGGCCTCTAGGAGAAGCGCTTCTCTCGCTGGTGCCCCGAGGGACCGAATTATCAATTATCAATTAGCACCGCCGAACAACGTGTGCACGCGCGGTAAACAATTGGGGATGCAAGCGAGCGAGCGAGAGAGAGAGGAGGACTCACCAGTCGCTCCGACGAGAGCGCTTCGAGGAGGGCGATGAGGTTCAATCCGTCCTGCAGATCGACGAACAAGTCGTTCACATTGCGACCGGCCTGAAATCAAGAATTCAGAAGAGATCCCGCGGATCGGAGGTCAATCATGTTGGATTTGTTTTTGTTTTTCGCGTTTCTTTTCGCTGTTGACCTTGCGAGAACATCGAAAGGTGCGAGTAGGGCGTTTCGGGTCAAAAATTGATGAAAAGAGAGCAGCAGCTGTGTCATGCGAGTGCGAACTGGTTCCCAAGTACTCATTGGGGCGCTCGTTCGCAGCCCGAAGAACTGTTATTCGAAAGGAAACGGCGCCGTTCGGGTGCATTTCAGTTGGGAAAAGTTGGAAAGTAAACAGCGACGACCTGTTTGAGGTTTTGCGGAGAGTAGGGAACCAGGAGCGAGTTTTAGGACATTCCACAGTAAGTGACACGCGCTCTCATTGGAATTGTTTGTTGTGCGAACGGAAGTCGAAGGTTTCGCGCTACAGTCACGCTTGTCAGCTTGATTGCTCGCTTCCGTTCATTAAGAAGCGCTAGTTGGTCAGAGCAGCCGATCAGTTTTCGGAATTTTGGCGAAAACAAGCAAAAAAGGGCCAAATCAGGCGCTAGAAACGTCAATTTCAATGTGCAAACGGCGGGTTTCTCTGAGAATACGTGTGATTCGAGGCTCAGAACGCAGAATGCGAACTTCCGGCCCTTCCTTTCCGCTCGTTTCGAAAGACAAATTTGGAATCCTAATCATCGGATCATAAAAAAGTCGTAAAATCTGTTGCGTTTGGGTGCTTCGCTTCAAGCGGAAATCGATGAAACAGCGATTGAACGCCTCTTGCACAGAACCAACCTTTGTGAGGTGTTTGTTCACCCATTTGGTGAACGTTTTCTTCTGAATGGCGTCCCGTTCATCTAAAACGAAACGATTACTCTCTCCGTACGGCGCACATCCGCCCAGTCAACCCACTTTAGCACTTAACAACCCAAATGTTCCTCAAAAGTGGTAAAAGTCAAACCGGTGCGCGTCTGTCGAAGTCGTTCGAGCACGTCGAATCCAGGAGACGAACTCATTCGTCACAATTCTCGGCTTCCGAGGGTACTGTAGGCGAAAAAGCGAATTTAAGGGGCGAAGAGGCGAGAAGAGGACAACGCGACTGTGACGTTCGCGTCCGTCGACGTCGTCGAGAACGCAACGGCGATTGTGATAACGCCAAAGGGGCCGCCGATTGATCGCGAAACGCGCGTTTGGATTCGATTGCAAGGTGCTTCTATTGTTGCCGCGTCTGCCTGGAGACGCCGCTTGCGTCTTGCAGAGATTAGGAGGCGGAAGACGTGGAATTTATTCTTATTGTTCGCTTCTTGATTTTCGTTTGGGTGTTATATCGTTTAGAGCTGCGGGAGCTGAGAAATGACCTTTTTCCAAGAAATTGCCGTTCAGGAATCAATTTATTGTAATTTTGAAGCCTCTATTTAAATGATCACTGCAGTTTGTTTGTTTGAAAGGGTGGAAAAGGGCGGGAATGTTGCAAAGAGCGCTCTGAGAATGTTACAACGGTGCTATAAGCGGTAGGCGAGAGAACAGGTTCGATTGTGAATCAGAGAATGCGATGTTTATGGACTGTGGTCGTTGGAAACGGACCGCACAGTTAAACAGCGTTTTGTGGCGTCTCCGCGTAGGTGATAAGGAGATTAGGAGAGTTTCCTACTGCACGCGCAACGCAAAAGACCGAAAGTGAAGCGGAAATCACGAAATCGCGCTTCCTAAGACGCTTAGAACGTAGAGCGCTTCGAGTCCCGACTGATAACGAGCGCGGCGCTTCCACGCACGTGGACGGAACCGCAGAATTCGGGGGGTAAATCGAGCGGAGTCCCAGAGGAATGCGGAAAAAGCATTAAACGGGAGCCGAGGACGTCAGCGCGATCGTAATCGGAAGCGCGAAATGAGGAAACGTTGCATTCAATCATCGCGAATCGCGAACTTCAAAACTCTGATTCACGCAGCGGCGCTTCTCCTCACCTTTGTATTTCTCGAGATTGTGTTCGTAGTGCTCGAGGCACTCGGTCTCGACCGGATCGAACTGGTAATAGTCAGATGAGTAGTCGGAGACGTAGCCGTTGCCGTTGGTCGGCGAGTAGACGCCGTTGCCGTTCTGGCGCGGGTTCTGGGACGACGACGCACCGCCGTGCGACAAATTTCCGTTGGCCCGAGGGGTCGACGACATTCCGCCGGGGCGATTCTGCGCTTCTGAAGGCCACTGGGAGGAAGAGTGGCCCCGGAAGGGAGGTCGTCTACAAGAGGAACGCTCCATTAGGGGTGGACGCGCGGAGACCGAAAGGACGATTTGCATAAACACGGTTCAAGAGGGACACCGGATATCACGGGACGCACAAATGAGTTGCGAGGAGTGCACGGATGATCGAGTCGCGAGATAATTGGATTGCGGACGGCGGTTCGAGGAGATAAGAGAGATTTACGTTCATTGTTTACTGATTGCAATCACCGATCGCGTGGTTTATTGAGTGGACACGTGTACAGGAGGATCTTTTTGGGAGGATTTGGACAAGCAGGGCGAAAAAAGGTGAAAAAGACGTTCATGACTCGTTCTAAAACCGTACAAATAACGGAAAACAACAGCGTGAATCGTGCACATATTTGCCTTTGCAGCCGCTTTTACCACGCGAACAAAGAAAGCGAGGAAATCGTCCTCTGAAGCGCATAAAACGATAAACAACGCACGCGATTCGGTACCGCACAGCCAGCTCCTCTTCCGGCGTGGATTTCGTCATCTCTGGCGACGCGACAAACGATTTTTCACTCAAGGAAGCCGAACAAATTCCCGAAATATCTCTTCTGACTAATCAGCGACGCGAGAAGGCGTGACTCATTGCGTGACGATAAGAAGAGCGAAGCCCGAAGCAACGGAGGAGAGGTGCGCAGCTTTCCGGCGAGATTAATTGGCGAAAGAGTCAATTAAAAACTTCTCCGCGCGTTTACGATGATGAGAAAGGGAAGCAGATGGCGACGCGGCGGTGCCGAAGGCGAATTCGATGTAAATGACACAAAAGAGGACGCGGAAGGAGAGGTTCGGCGCGCGCGAAACGATCGCAACAGGAAGATAAAACGCCGAAATTCGCGTCGAAATGCCGAAGAGAGGAGGAGAAGGTTGGGTGCGCTGATTTCAATCGGTTTTCGATTCCGGAGACGATAAGATCAACGGAAAGTGGGTTGTTTATCGAAGAATTGAAAAAATGGAGAAGGAGAAGATGACCTTTTGAACTTGAATCAAGGAATTGGAAGCTGGAAAGAGGGGAAGAGAGGGTAGCGGAGGCCCGCTGAGGTGCAAAGTCGTGTCAGGCGAGTGGAAATGAACAAAAAACTCAAATGGGACTTTTTGGAATCTCTGGGAGAGAAGAAATTCGGGAACGGCGATCGCGGAAGATTTCGTCTTTTTTTTCGGAAGTCATGACGACAAGCAATAATTGATTCGACACGCCGCCACGACACGACGATCGGAAAGCATCGAGAAAAGGATAAACAGCGGGCAAACAGCGTTTACAACCAGTTAATCAAACAGTCCACCGTTGATCGGCGGACATTTGCAGGTCAGAAAGCCCAAATTCGCACTTTCGCGTACAAGTGACTCATTCGCCTTGTTTTGTCCGTGAGTCACACTGATACTCAATAACAGGACATCGATGGTAGTTTGTGCGAATTTCGCCGCATCTGAGTTTCAAAGGCGAAGAGAGGCGAGTGAATGGAGTCGCGAAAGTGCGAATCCGCGAATGAACGCCCGCGAACGCACTTTGCACGTGCGAAGAATCGGAGAGAAACGAAAAACCGAACGAGTAAACGGTTACGCGCGCAATCGATCGATCCGTTGGCCCTCGCGCTGGCCATGCGGCGTCGCGTTAATCATCGCGAATGGAGAGAAGAAGGATCAGAGGCACGCAGGTTGCGCAATCCGATCGATCGGAGGCGAAAAGGGAATCGACGGTGGTTTTGGGAAATCCGCTTAAATGCGAAAAGAGCAAAATGGAGGGAAGCGAGGAGAGCGCACGAGTGACCGCGCGAGGGCCGCGTGGCGATGGAGGAGGTGACGAGATGGAGACAAACACCTGGAAGTGACCGCACGACGGCGGTTGTTCGCTGTTTGTGGAGCGAAGAAGGAGGCAGGGTGGGAGAGAGGGGGGAGACTGTTGATTTTGGTGGTTCGCGGCTTAAAAGGGCGAAGGAGGTCGGATCGACGAGGTGAGAGGTCAGCGGAGAAGACGCTCTCTCTTAATTCTCTCTGTCGAGCACATTTTCCGGGCATATTTCGGATTTCCCGGTGATTCCGGACATTTTTGGCGCCAAAACGAAATTCAAAAGTATATAAAAAACGAGCACGAACGCTTATCAAACTCGCTCATCTCGCTACTAAATGAGGCGTTTTCAATGTTATTCGCTCAAAAGTCTTTGTTGCGCATGCGAACAACGAGCGCAGAGGGAATATTTTCGTATTTTGCAGAGATTAACCGCTTGTTGCGCGAGTATCGACCGCATTAAATGTCAGCGATGTGTATTTATTCGCATTTTCGTTCTCTCGATCAGCAACGCACGTGGAAAGGAGGATCTAAACCCACATTCACGCGGTAAATAACGCAAAAAGGGCGAATGCATCGCGCGCGAAAACACTCTCAAAGTTGCAGGTGGACTCCTTGAGAAGTGAGTGAGTGAACAGTGGAGAACAAGCGGTGAAACCAGCCGCGGGCCAGAAAACTCAAAGTTGTCGAAGGGATTAACGCCGATTCGCCTCGAGCGATTCGCGTTGATGAGTGTCGAGATGTTGGGAGCGAGCGGGGGAGAGGAAAGAGTGTTTGCTTCGGAGGACTGTCACAAAAAGAAAACGCCGCCCGTTTGCGTTTCGGATTTGGAGCCCTCCGATTGGGGCCATAATCTGCGCCTTGAGAACTCCCACCACGCTGACACCTTGTCGCTCTCAACGGGAAGCACGGGAAGCGCGCTAGCTGAGGGAGCGAGCAGAAGCTGCTGACAGGGGCGGAATGCGGAGAATGCGCACGAGTGCTCCGCGTTTTTTCGCACTTGTGAAGAGGAAAGAGAAGTTGCGGAAAAAGTGAAATGAATGAGATTCAAACGGCATTTGCATATGAATGGCGACGACACGAACGGGCGGTTTTTAGTGTTTCGGAACCCTAAAGCATCTAACGGGTCACTGAATCACGAAATATCATTCAAAGTGGGTCAGTCGGAAGGAGTGAGCATGTGGAGACCGAAGGAAATTGGATTGTGAGGGTTTTTAGGGAAATCGTTATTAGGATTCGTTATAGAGAGAGGCACAATTGTCTTCGAACAAATGGAAAAGACGTGTGAGATGCAACGAAATCGCCAAAATCTTGATATTGTGACGGAGGTGTCAACCGAAGGAATATTCCAATCCTTCTAATTCAGCGTAATTCGTGCGTTATCATAGAAATGGGTCAAATATGAGATAAGAGTCATAAGGTTCACATGGATTGCATTGCGATTGCAATCAGAAAAAAGACATTTCGATTAAGTTACACGGAATCTCAAGCGCGAAACGAGTAAAAGACGCGAATTTCAGAGAAAATCATTCGTGGAGGTCCGCGAAAAGTGTTTCTTCGCGTCCGCGTGATAGTTTCGAGTGCCTTTCGGCTATTATGATTTCGAAGAAAGTGCGCTGATCACTGCGCAAACATTGCGTCACCGCAGAACACACAAAACAGCGCATAATCCACGAAATCGATCGGAAACGGTGAATCCGACGCCACAGGCATCGCACGCGCCTAGCGAGGGAGCGTTCGGCGTTCCTTCTCGGGGGATAAATATTCAAATCGCGGATGATCGGAATCGCGGTCGCAACTCGCGATCGGCGCGTCGCGACAGACGCGTCCGCGCACGCGACCGCCACTCAAAGGTGAAAGGTTGGTAAAAGCGGACAGTTCGGCCACCCTTCACCTTGCTCGCCGCCGCCGCTGCTGTCAGCGGAGATTTAGTGCTCGATAAGCGCTTCTGCGTGTTCCGTTCACACGTTAGACGGTGACCCTTTCGCCGACCTCTCGCCGCCGCGGGCAAAACGCAGAAAGAAGTGATATTATGCAAATTAATGCGAGCAATTAGATCATAAAACGCCGTGCGACCTTCGAGAATAACTCGAAGGTGATCGTTTCCGGCTCTCGGCGACTCGAAGCGTGCGAGATGAAAGCGACGACGCTTCGGAGACGCCGAGGTCAGCGAATGCAAATAACGGCGCGCGCGACGAAGAAAACGGAGAAGGAAACGAGGAGGAGCGGATCTGGTCAACAGCGCATGAGTTGAGTTGCAAATTGGAGGGTGGTGGCAGGGTGGGAAAACGAGAGGCGTCGTCCTTGGTATAAATGTTTTTGATCACCCCAATGTCTTCCAGTTTGACTTTTACCACTTTTGATTTTAGATGCAAAAAACCCGACTCACCACCAATCTTCAGCACCAAACGGTCGTGTCGGTCGAGTCTCCGCAACGCGATTGGCTGCTCGCGCATCCACTTCTCGATGTTTTCGTCAGTTTCGTTGCCTTGGAATCCGGAAACAGAAAGAACTCCATTGGACTGCGAGTTCACCGCCATCGACGAGTGATAATTCGCGGCGCTTCCATTGGTCGTCCCGCGAACACTTGAATTCGCAATGTCCGGGCGGCCTTTGCTGTAGAACTCCTTCTGGATCCGACGATCCTCCATGACCGTCGTTGTGGGGATACTGTAGAAGAGTGGATGATTAGATGCAAAGAAGTGATGAAATGGGCGCTGAGGGGAGTGAGTCAGAGAGGCGATATGCGCGTGGAAATGCCAAAGAAGGAGGGATTGACGTTGAAAGATTGCGAAATTCGGAGGTTTTGAAATCTCGAGTGCACTCGTTTCATTCAATTTTGCAATATTTAATCCTAAATCAGTCGTTGTGGCAATCCAGAGCGCTCACTCCTCTCTGGCTCCTACCTGGCGGGCGAAATGTATACAGAGATATCCCGTTTCCATCCCAAATATTCAGTAAACAGAAACTCACTTTGGTTCGGATCTCTGATGCCTCTGAGGGAGATCGACGGTCACTGCGCGGCCCTTCTTCGCGTTCACCGTCTTCTCGGCGCCATTCTCCTGTGGAATCTGCGTGGAATTCTTCGATTTCGATTCGCGGCCGCTGGGAAAGTGAGTGACGATTCGTTCGTAAACGCGGTACCTAAACGAGGAATTCACTTTCCACGCGAACTAAGCGCTCGAAGTCAAACATAAGTCGTCTAAGCGAAGGCATCGCTGCGATTGCCGCAGAAACGAAGATGGCACAGGTGCAGTTTTGGGCGAAAAAGGGCCGCTGGGAGAGGAGCGAAGCGGACTGACGACTGGCGGGATAAAGCGATGCGCAACGCGCGGTCGCTTACATTCGAACAAACAAACGGAGTCGGATGATGGCGGCGAGGGGAATCCGCGAATCGGAGAAGCGACTAATGATGACTAATTGTGAGAACTGTGGGAGAGGGAACGGTGAGCAGCGACTGTTGCAAGAAACGGCGAAGAGGGCGCGCAATTGGCTGAAATTAGTCGCTTGGCTCTGTTTAAGGGAGAGGGAGAGGATTCGAACGGGTTTGTTTGCCGACTCATCGAATCAAACAAAATATTTCGACATTCCGCCAACGCGCGCGCGCGTGGAGGATCGCGTAGAACGGCCACAGGAATGGATTTTCTGATTTTATTCGACGAAGATCTCGTCGATCTGTTTGCCGCGTTTGCAAAAAACAAGCAACTGCTGTTGTTTTCAGTTTTGCCGTTGCTTTTTCCCTCGTAAAGATCAAAAGTTGACTTGGAAACAGAATCGTAGAAGTTAAGACGACAACAGCAGCACAAGGCGCGAATCCACAAAGACGATTGCATTAGATTCGCCGTCATTTGTGTCCTTTCAGCCAGGAAAATCCAAAAAAAAGTCAAAAAACGAGAAAACAGGAAGATTCCTTCCTTCCGTCTCCCAGAAACAAAATTACTTTTTCGGCATCGAAAGGGAGAAACGCTCGATCGATCACTTATCAGGGCATTCTGCGCTGAATTCTGAGAGCGTGCAGCTTTGATATTGTAATCGGCGCTTGATAACGACCACCCGAAAGCGCCGTTTGCACGCGAAGGAGGACTCACTCGGTGGTTTCCGTCGTTTCGATTTGTCTTTTGGTGCCATTGGAAGGCAGAGTGCTGTAGAGGTAGCCGGTGTTGCCGCTCCGAGGCTCCGAATCGTAGTGCTGGAAGTTGGCGTTTTCAAAGTGGGTCGAGGTGGCGGAGGTCGATGGATTCGGATAGTAGACGACGGAGGGCGGCGGCGTTTCCTTCTTTCCGGGGAAGTGCTGGTGGAATCGACCGATCTGGTTGATGTTTGAGGCCGAGCGAGTGGTCCAAAAGTGGACGTCGGTAGTGGAGAAGACGAACGACCGTTTACGGTAGGAGGACCCCCCACGATGACCCGATGACATGACTGAGGCGAGGTGCTCAGAGAATCCGATTTGCGGGCATCGATTTCGCTCGGGCGATTCTGAAAGAGAAAGCGAAGATTACAGGGAAAGTGCGCTAAGCGGATGGCGCATGACGCGCGCATTGCTGCAGCGAGCGAGCGAGTTCGCTGTCTGCTGCGTGAACTGGATGAGCACGCTACACACGCGCTATTATGACGGAAATTGGCGCGAGTGGCGGTGCTGTGAGGGCGATCGTCTGGTTAGCGAGTCGCAAACCAAAGTCTGGGCGGTGAGTTTGCAGGAATTTGCCGCCTGGAGCAACAGTTGCAGAACAAGGCGAAGAGCAGCAGAGACAGAAGGGCGCTGAGTGAACGCCGCTTGATCGCGTTATCAGTCGACCACCACAGGAGGAACAGATGGACGTGACAGAGACGGAATTAGTCGTTAAATAGGGGTGTCCGGTGGGATTACATTCCGATCCAAGCAAAAATAGCTTGAAACGTTGCAGCGGAACGTCGAAAGACGAGAATAACTGAATAAGTGGAACAGCAAACAAGGCGTTCCTCCCTCCTTGTGAGTCAGAATCGTTTCTGAGTGGATTATGACGCCGTGCGTCAGTCAGTCAGTCACAGTTACTCACTTTGCCACGCGCTGCGGAGTCGCTGCGGATTAACAGATTTCAACTTTCCGGTTTCTCTTCGAAATTCACCTCATTCGCTAACATCTCAAAGCTCAAAACGCGTTTTGAAGGTATCGGATAGCTCATACACACTCGTTCATCTGACCTCTCAGCCGCTCTCGTATCGAATGCATTGGAAAGAAGCCAATTAACCGGCAGCCACTCGTGTTTTCACATAAAATACGGTTCGCGCACCTCAAAAGTCAATAAAGCGCGCGAGTCGGGTCTTTTCTTTTCACTTTTCACGCATTTTCCCACCCAAAAGAAGCATCGGAGGGCTCTTCACCTTCGCTTCACTCGATTTCGATCGATCGACGAGTTATGAAGGAGGAAGACGACCCGCTCGGCGAATCGGAAAAGCGCGAATTCGGAGAGAACGGTTTGATTCAGATTTGTATTTAAATAAGCGATGAATAGTCCACGCGTGCGCCACGCGCTGAGTCATGACGTGAAATTCTTTCGCCAGGCGGTTTGAATTGGAAACGCGCTTGCGGCGGAATTATTAAAGGCGAATTGAAGGATTTCAAAGGTGAATTGGAGTTGTTTGTGCCGACCACAGCCGAAAACCAAACTTTTGCAGGATGATTTGTGAGCGGGTGCGTGAGAACAGCTGGCGACAAACTGTGGACAGCGATGCGGAAGCGAAGAAAAATGGAGATAAACGCGTGTTTGATTAAGAGATGAGTGCGAAACTAGGTGTTTCACGACCCCTTCCGGCTGAGGGTCACCGAGGGTCGCTGCAGATCTACGGAAAATGCTATTTGAGAAGAAAATCAACGATCTCGTCAGCGATATCCCAACAATTCGCTCAACATGCGCCCTTCACGTGCAACGAAGACGATCGTTCAGAGGAACGTTGGGAACAGGTGTTTAAACAGTGAAACGAAACACGATACGCATCATCTAATTAGAGTCTTGGCGACTGTTCGGAACGTAAATAGCGCTCCTGCATCTGCAACTGCAAAACAAAGCATTCGCGATGGCAAAATCCCTCGCGCACAGAGGAAGTCCAACTCGTTGCTATATGCGACCGCAAATCTCCGCCCCGCGCACTTCTTCTCCTCATCTTTCATTCTTATTCCCTAATTATCCCTTCTGTTGACAGTCATGACAGCCGCGGCGCGCTCCCTCAAAGACGTCGCAATTCGTTCCCACAACTCATAATTACGGCGACCAAATTGGAATCCCCGAGCAACGGCCTCCTCCACCCCCTCCCTGCGCCGAACGTCGATGTCCACCGTGACGAGAACAGCCAAGTGACCAAAGGGTCGTCGGGAAAAAACGCGATCACCTCTGGAAATCGATATTACAACAGAAGAAAGCGGCTTAAGGGCGAGGGAGGACGACGAGTGCGGTGGATCTGCCGCGAGCGGATTTCCAGAGGATAAAGTTGGTGCGCCGCGCTGCTGCGGCAGCGGAGATGACGACGGACGATTTACTCGCGCGAGGCGAAGGGAAAGTGACCAGACCAGTTGAATGCGCTGTTCGTCTCACTCGACATCCACTCGAACGAGGAGCGAACAGCGGAGTTGTGAGTTATGCAACATGAAGTTCAAAAGAGAGTAAAAAGTAAAAAAGAAAAGTTGTGCTCAGTACCAGAAAGGGTGTCATCACTGTTCATCAGAGGATTGACAGATAGGTTTACCATCATAGCTCAAGCGCGGAGTCGAACTCGCAGTCGTTTTCGCGTCAACACAAAGCGTTGGCAATGAGCCACGCGTGCATTACAAGATCGCTTCCTACATTTGTATATATACATTGGTAGCGGCTTTGAAAGTGATAAATAGATGATTGCTTTCTCTTCAGTTGCTTATTAAACCTTCTTTTGCTTTATCTTACGAGTAAAATGGACCCAAAAATAATCAAGTCACCTGCTTCCCCGCAAGTAGTCCCACAACGACAAGCCTGAATTGTCGCCGAAAGACACCGTAGAGCTTATCGCGTTTCGGATTCTGATCCTTGTTGATTCTGATCCGGATTTGTTGATTGAGTACGCCATGCTTCTTTTCTTGTGATGTGTTGCTTTATCGTTTAAACTGTTTCTCTCTGCTTTCCTGTCTAAAACCCCATTGTTGCAGATGGCTTTCGCTGCCCCGCAACGTCAACTACCTAACATTCTCGTCACCGGAACACCGGGAACAGGTAAAAGCACCCTCGTTGAGGTGCTGGTGAAAGAAAACCCGGGAATGCGCACCTTCGACATCAACGAGGAGGCGACGATCCACGGATGCTTCGCTGGTGACGACGACCAGCGTCAATGCAAAGTTATTGATGATGAACTTCTTCTTGATGCCATCGAGGTTTCTCCTTACATTCAAGTTCCTTACATTTGATTATTTATTCAGGATAGAATGAGCGAACCTGAGGGAGGCTTTATCATAGATTACCACGCTACTTCGTTCTTCCCCGAAAGGTATTTCGATTATGTGATTGTTCTACGGACGGACAACACGCTTCTCTTCGATCGTTTGTCGGCTCGAGGATATTATTCGCAGGAGAAGGTAAGAATCATTACAGCATAGTTGTTTATGAATTCGGTCAGATCAGGGAAAATGTCGAATGCGAAATCTTTGGAGTTATCGCCGATGAAGTCCAAGAATCATATCCAAATATCGTTGGTATAAAGGAGTTGAAGAGCGACACAATTGAAGATGTTCGGCAGAACGTCGCTCTCGTCACCGAGCTGATTAACGGATGGAGGGCATAAGCAAAGTTCACAAAAGAGATCTCTATCATGATGTTACCTTGTTGTTGTTACTAAATTCAGATGGATTTTTATAAATTTTGTTGATGCTGAGTTTTTGCTGCAAGTCCGCAATGCGTAGTGACGTGCGAAGGTACCTTTACTTTAGTTGTTTCATGTTGCTTTCAGTTGTCTTTTAGGATTCCGCAGCCATGTGTAAAATGTGGGAGAAGATTCGGTATGGCGTGCGCTGGAGACCGCAGGAACGCCTAGCGCTTGCGAATCGCGCGTTGAATTTGAAAGACGTCAAATCCATCGACTTTTCGTTCGATCCATTCCACAGCGGGAATCGGTCGATCAGGTAACAAATATCCATCAGATATCTCGACAGCGTTGTTTTTGTTTAGAGAGTTTCTCTTCAACATCAGCGCGCCTCAAGTGAAAATCACAAATCCCCAGATTAAGATTCAAACGGACATCCGGAATGACAGACAAGCACCGTACTTCATCGCGAGCCTTGCGGATGGAAAGAAGTTGAAGTTCAAGACGGATGGCATGGAATCCGGCGATCTTGTCATGCGTTTCAATCGTTTACTGGGCAATGCTGAGCTCGGCAAATCCGGAACTCGCATTAAGACGAAAGTCTGAGAAATAGGAGAAATTCTTTGTTGTCGATTGTTGTTCGATTTTATAAAAGTGAAAGTGAGGATACCTGCGGTTGCCAAACCAAAATTCAATGAAGTGAAGCAATTAGTATATCAAACAACTTGTACATCACAGTTGTACCACATCGTCCCGAATTTAATTTGATAAAAATCGAAAACACCAAATCTAACAGAAATCGAACAAAAACATTTTCCCATGCCGGGAATCGAACCCGGGCCGCGTGGGTGAAAGCCACGAATCCTAACCACTAGACCACATGGGAGTCAATCAAAAGTTTCTACAACTACTAGTAGTAAAGGGAAATAAACATTTAACTATAATAACTTTTTCGAGCGACAATTTTCGCGAGATCCTTTGCGCGATCGAGATTCCTTTGATTCTACTTTCTGAGGTTCTCCCTTCTGTGGTGTTCCACGACCGGTTCGAGGCTCCTTCGATCCATCTCTGGTGCGCATCTCCTTCGTCGCATCCTTTGATCGCACTTCTCGCGAATGATCCTTTCCTTTGAACTGAAACAACTTTATGACATTTTGCGTCAGTCGACTGACTTACTAGGGGTAAGAACTTGGACAAACTCGGTCTGCTCTTCCGTTTCGGCTTCTCAGCGTCCCTCTTCGACCGAAGCGATTTGTTCGAATTCGCTGTCATGGCGGTTGAGTCGATAGTCTGTGCGCAGGAGAGCGAATTCGTCGGAATCGGATTCCTAAAGGATGCATTGGTTAGGCAGATAAACGAGCGGACGGAGGGTTACTGTAAGGCGGGCGGCGGAACCACAGAGATATCGCGGAATGCCGAATCGAAGACGATGACCACCGGAGAAGGAGACGGATTCGCGGATCGTCGGATTTCGCCTTCGGTTTTCTCAGCTGCATCGGGCATCGAACCAGAGTTGGAGATGAAAGTGTGTCGCCTGAGGGTTTGGCAGTCGAAGAAGTGTCTCCGCTGCAGCTCCTCGACCGGAGCGTATGCATTCCAGGGCTCTGGATCCGCTGAGCCGTTCAGATTTCCAGTGGCCGCTTCCATGTTTGCCTGGAGCGATGGAGAAGTAAAAGAACAGCCTTGAATTAAGTGCCTACCACATCGGCCTGAGTCATCATATCGCGGCACGTGAAGGAGATTTCCCGGTCATTGAACATGTAATTCTCCGAGTTTGGCTGCTCGTTCTCCTCTTCGTCTTCCTCGCGGAGCTCCTCGTTGTCAGGAATTTGATTCGGGTCTACTTTCGCTTCCTCCTTGGGCTGAGCGATGGGAGAAGCCTTCTGCTTCTGTCGGAGTGCTTCGGGACACAACGTGTCGTCGTTTTTCGGTTTATCCTTCTTGGAGGTGGGGAAGCTGAAGGGGATGTCGCCTGAAACAAGCAGAAAATATGAAAGAAGCCGATTCTTTCGCGACGCACCCATGCGGCTCTGCGTTCCGATCTGACTGAGTTCCGCCGTATCTTGCGTCTGCTCGACCTTCTTCGCGCGCTCCACGTAGCGCTCGATGAGAGTCGCGTTCGGGGCGATTCCCATCGCAATCTGCGCCTCCTTCACGTTCTTCACGCGTTCGTCAAGCGCCTTCGCGTCTTTCCCCTCCTCCTTCACCACTTTGATGCGTTTGTAGACGTCCGCAACGTTCGGCTTTGCCCCCGCGGTGCCTCCAGCGCCCTTCTGAAAAACAGGAGATAACGCGTAGACCGAGAGCATTCGAAACAAACCGAAGTTATCGCTGTTGATAAGAATCTGCGCTCCTCGTTGCTGTGACTCTTCGTCTTGGCGGCGCGTTGACTCCGCAGCGAGTGCGAGTACCTCCCGGAGACCGATTCCTGGTTCCCACGGAACGCCTCCGAACTGCGATCATCGAGTTTTCCCTTTGTTGCGACATCTTTTCCTCTTCTTCCAAGCAACTTCCGTAGACCGTTGCCGCAACACATTTGCAGTGCGCGCCAAAAAAACGAGCAACCGCTTCGGGAATCGTAAATTGAATGAATGACCGCCGCCTTCTTTTCTGTGCGCCCACCGAATGCGTCTCAAAAGGCGTCACTGGCAGAAGAAAGCGCCAAGAAACCGGCTGCGCAGGGCCGCGCAAACACATGCAAACTCGCCCAAACTCAAATTAAACAAAATACAAACAAAGTCATGAAAATCAACGAAACGGAACAAACGATTCTGAATATGAAATGCCATCGGTGGAAGTCAACCCGAGAGGAACGACACGTACAGAAACGCGCCAAATGAGTCGAACAAACTAGTCAGACTAGACATTCCTGAATCCGATTAAAAGGTCGAAAATTTGCGTTTGGCTGTCAGTTCCAGCAACTAGCTGTTTGAAGTCGGTTGTCCGTCGATCCCTCGCTCCTGGAGAACGAAACGCGAAGATGAGCGCTGAAGATTCCGGCCAACTGGTCTGGGCGCCTGACGTGAAGGAAGGGTTTGTGCTCGGAGAGATCGTCGACTTGGGAGCCGAAGAGGTTACCGTTCAACGACTGGACGGAGATGAATCGTGCCTGGTAAGTGCCAGTTGCGGTGGAGTCATTCAGACAGCGTTCAGATCACTGCACGCTACGATTCGGTGTTTCCTGCGGACGAGAACCAAGCGAAGGATGTAGACGACAACTGTGCGCTGATGTACTTGAACGAGGGAACGCTTCTCAACAATTGTCGAATGCGATACGATCGTCAGCAGATTTACGTGAGTTTCGAATCATTCAATACTCGGCTGTTTAACTCTTGTCTTCAGACCTACGTGGCGAACAATCTCATCTCTATCAACCCGTACGAGAAAGTTCCAGGTTTGTACGACGAGACGACGATCAAGAAGTACGAAGGAAAGTCGCTCGGCGCTTTACCACCGCACATCTTCGCTATCGGTATCAAATATTTATGGAAACGGAGGTTTAAAATGGGTTTCAGCTGACAAGGCTCATCGCGACATGCGCCGCCTGCGTGAAAGTCAGTCAATCATCGTATCCGGAGAATCGGGAGCTGGAAAGACCGAGTCGCAGAAGTGCATTCTGCGTTATCTCTGTGAAAATTGGGGACGAACGACGGAAACATCGAGAAAAGCATCTTGGAAACAAACCCGATTCTCGAGGCTTTCGGAAACGCGAAGACTTTGCGCAACAACAACAGCAGTCGATTCGGGAAATTCGTCGAAATCCACTTCGGGACGAAGGTAGGCGTTTCAGGGCGGCACGCAGACTCTAAATTCCGTTTAGTTGAACGTTGCCGGCGGCTTCGTTTCGCACTATCTTCTCGAGAAGTCGCGTATCATCCAGCAACAGCCAGGGGAGCGCAACTATCACGTCTTCTACCAACTGATCGCAGGCGCCGACGAAGCGACTGGGAGGCGTCTGAAACTGAAGAGCGCCGACAACTTCCAGGTATACGAGCCGCGTGGACCCGGGAAATCAGAATCGTTTCAGTATCTTCGCAACGGATGCACGCAGTTCTTCGGATCGCCCTCGTCTCGTCAGAGCGTTCCGCAGAGCGCCTCGTCCGCCGAGTGCCGCACGCACGGATTTCTCGAGGACTCGATGGTCGACGACTTTGCCGACTTCCATCGTCTCACGAAGGCGCTCGAGGACATCGGAATCTGCGACGCCCACGTCGCTTCGATCTTCGACACGATCGCAGCGCTGCTTCATCTCGGAAACGTGCGATTCGTGGAGAATACGGAGGATTCGCGCGGAGGCTGCGCACTTGATCCGGAAGCGGCGGAATCCATCGCGATGGCGGCGCAGCTGCTCGGTCTCGAAGTCTACGAGCTGCAGCACGGATTGGTGTCCCGGATGATGCAGCCGACGAAGGGCGGCATGAAGGGGACGATGATCATGGTGCCGTTGAAGGTGCGCGAGGCTGAGGCCGCGCGCGACGCTCTCGCGAAGGCAATCTACAGTCGCCTCTTCGACTTCATCGTCGCCTCGATTAACCAGCGGATTCCGTTCAGCGACAGTCAGAGCTACATCGGCGTCCTGGACATCGCCGGCTTCGAGTTTTTCGCCGTGAACTCGTTCGAGCAGTTCTGCATCAATTACTGCAATGAGAAGCTTCAACACTTCTTCAACGATCGCATTTTGAAGCAAGAACAAGAACTGTACGACAGAGAAGGTCTCGATGTATCGAAAATTGAGTATACAGATAACCAGGATTGCATTGGTAAGCGCTAACTACAGATTTACTCGGAAAGCTTGTATTTCTAGAGCTGTTTGAACTGCGTCCTTCCGGTCTTTTGGATATGCTCGATGAAGAGTCGAAGCTTCCTTGTCCGACTCCTCAACATTTCACCATGGCGGTTCACCAGACCCATGCTGGTCATTTCCGTCTGACGGTAGCTCAAAAGGAGCGTACATCGCTACAGTGTGTGTGTTGCAGGCTCCACGCAAATCCAAACTTCGTGAGAATCGCGATCTACGTGACGATGAAGGACTCATGATTCGACACTACGCTGGCTCCGTTTGCTATCAGACTGCCAAGTTTCTGGAAAAGAACAACGACGCGCTCCATCAATCTCTTGCGGTCATCATGGAGCAGAGCTCGAGCGAACTTCTTCAGCAACTTTTCGAGAAATCGACCGCCAATCCTGCGGAAAGTGCACGCGGCCGAAAGTTGAATGTTGCTTCAGTTGGAAGTAAATTCCGTGCGCAGCTCGGAACTCTTCTGAATAAGCTTCAAAACACGGTATGAAAATATTTCCTTTCAAATTCCATTAAGGCATTTCCTTTCAGGGTACTCACTTCGTGCGCTGCATCAAACCCAACGCCGAAATGAAGCCGGGACAGTTCGAAGGCGCTCCAATCCTAAGTCAACTCAAATGCGCAGGAATGACCAGCGTTCTGAAGCTCATGCAAAGGGGATATCCATCGAGAACGTCGTTCGCAGATCTTTATGAGATGTACAAGACCCTCCTTCCTCCCCAGCTTGCCAGTCTCGACCCTCGTCTCTTCTGCAAATGTCTTTTCCGCGCTCTGGGATTGAACGACAGTGACTACAAGTTTGGTTTGACGAAGGTTTTTTTCCGCCCCGGAAAGTTCTCCGAATTCGATCAACTCATTCGTCAAGATCCCGAAAATATGAAGGAGCTGATCGATAGAGTTAAGTCATGGCTACACTGCGTGCGCTGGAAGAAAGCGATGTACGGAGTTTTGTCGGTGATAAGAATGAAGAACAAGATTATGTACCGCGTACAGTGCATCGAGCGGATTCAAAGTCGCGTTCGCGGGTTTCTTGCTCGTCGTCTGCACTCTCCGAGGTATGAAGAGAGTCTGCATGCTTTTGTAAATCGTTTGTTTGTAGAATCGCTGCCTTCCGTCGTGCAACCAGCTTGGCATTGCAAATGGAAACGCTTGAGTCAACTGCTTTGAAAATGCATGAAGCGAGCCGCGAGGCGTGGACTTCGAACGTGGAAACTCTAAAGAAGAGCGTCGTAGATGTCATCCAAAAGATTAAAAATGAACCTGAATTCCCAAAGAATGATTTGAAAACAATTGTGGATGAACTTCAAGTCAGCTACGAGAAGGCCGTCATGGGAATGCGGGAGCAGATGAATGTGGATGAGGAAGCGAAAATCAGGGAGACCGCGGAGAAGTTGGAACAGGCGAAGCATCGGGCTGAAGAGGAAGAACGCGATCACATTGAACAAGAGAGAATCCGTCAAGAGCGTCGTTTATTGGAAGCGAAGAGGCTGAAGGAAGAAGATGAACATCGCAAGCAAGAGACCGCTCGTGCAGAAGCCGAGAAGAAGTGTAAAGAAGACCGTCAGAAGCAGGCGGTTCGCATCGAACAAGAACGCCTGGACAATGAATTGGCTAAACGAATTGCTACAGATGACAACAAGAAGCTCGTCGCAACTGAAATGCAACCTCCTTCCAGGTAAGCTTGTGCTTCATTGAGACACCGAGCTTTGTTTAGTAACCAAGAAGTAGCGCTTCCAAGCGGCCACGATCTCTCGCGCTGGACATATGCTGATCTTCGTGACACAATCAACACGTCCAATGGTGAGTTTCGAAATCCCCGAATTCAAAACAAAACTCTCGATTCAGATATGGAACTGTTGGCAGCTTGCCGTATCGAATTCCATCGGCGCTTGCGAGCATACCAGGGATGGAAAAAAACGAACAAGACTCATGATGCATCTGGAGGTGCGAAGAAGAAGCCCCTCTTCGATGAGACCAAGGCTGTTGTCCCGGTAGTTCCCGTGAGTGCGTACCCTGCCACTGAACGCTATTTCAAAGTGTCCTTCATCGATCGCTGTATGTCACTATATCTGGCCTATTGTAATGTTTTGCTTCAGCTCGTGGAATGGGCTACTGGTACGGCCACTTCTCCGGGCAGTACATCGCTCGCCAAGTGGAGATTCAACCGAACGGAAACTCTATCTTCCTCGTGGCTGGAAAAGACGACGAGAAGATGGAGAACATTATGCTCGAAGAATCCGGACTGACTCGCAGAAAGGGGGCGGAGATTCCGGAAGCCGAGTTTAATTCTATTTGGGCTGCTTATTGCAAATCGATGTGATCTGCATCCTGAAGGTCGTAATAAAAATTTATTTCCGCAGATCATCCACACAGACCGAACGTCATCTCAAAGTCGATTTTGATCTGTGCGCGATTATGTCGCGCGTATTGTCGATGAGTCAGTCGTGTGGTCGTCGAAAAAGACCCTATGGAAATTGTTACCTCAGCTGATTGAGTTAATTAATCGAACTCATTGTCAGCAGAAGCAATCAAAAGAGAAGTTGACGACAGTAGCTGCGCCGCGATTCCCGCCACGATTGACATGAGAAAACGCGCGACAAGAGTGCGAAATCGAACGATTCAAATCGTCCGCTGCGGTAGGAGTCTGCATTCAGAATTCTTTTGCGATGCCGCCTCGACTAAAGAAGAAGACATCGACTCGGGTGCATTCTGAAGAACCTCAACGACGTACCTACACGTTCGCTGACGACCATGTCGACCGTATTTTCGAGCTTCTGAAGAGTCCGAGCAGCTCCTCCGCTCACATTCGCGTGATAGCGGCTTCAACCGTCGCCCAGGAGATCTTTCTGGCTCGACTCATGGAGAGAAGCCGCGAATTTGACAATTCTGTGGTAGGAACACGCGTTGAACTTTGACTGGATAGTTGGCTCGTTCAGGTTCTTCGTAAATTCGACTGCAATCTCCTCGATGGTTGTGGACGAGTGCTGCTGAAGGAGCTCGAGCAAAAACTGCAGTTTCCCCACGAAATCGACAGCTTCGAAACCCTCTGTGATGAGATTGACGTGTCCGGAGACTCCAAGCGTCGAATCGCTGTTTTCTACCACGCGGATCGTCTACGCCGGTTTCCCGCAAACGTTCTCGCGATGCTTTTTGCCATCGCTGAAGAAGTGGGTGCTTGTGCTGCTTGTCTCTTCTAATTAATTGTTTTAGAACTGCGAATCGTTCCGTATCGTAACAGTTTGTTCCTCGAAGACCGATTACTCTGAATCATTTGAAATCACTTCGCCGGTCAACCTGGTCATCGAGAATTTTACGAAAGGTGCGACTTGTGTTGATCTCACAATATCATTCGACTGTTTCAGAGGATTTAATACACTATTTGACTTCAAAATGTTTCTCGAACGAGTCATCAGTCGGAAAGGAAGCTGTGAAACGAATGTACGACACTATTAATATTCACTGCAAAGAGCCTTTCGATCTGCAGCTGATCACCGAGCAGGCGTGGAAGACATACCTGATTAGTGGGGGATCGGAGGAACTGCTGGATTGGGATATGTGGATCAAAGCCGTCCAGGAGCAGGAGGAGCAACTATTTGATGCTGCCGATGTCGAAGACTATGATTCTGTGCAATACGAGAATATGCCTCTTCTCACGCGTTACCTAATCATGGCTTCCTATTGTGCAAGCTACAATCCTGCATCAAGTGACGCACGATTTTTCCTCAAAGGACATGCCAAACAAAAGCGAACAGAAGCAACCTCGACTCTCGACAACTACAAATCCGCCCATGAAATGGGTCCGAAGACTTTTCCCGTGAATCGACTCCAGCAGATGTACCTCTTCTTGGTAGACGCGTTCACCTCCGCCACCGATCAGGCGCATCGCTTGAATGTCGTTTCTCAGGTTTTTGTTGTTTTTTTGTTTTATTGTTTGAATTCTCTTTTCAGCTCCCTAACCTTGTGACCGCGGGCGTTTTAAGCAGAAATTCTGGAGAAAACAACCTCACTGAACCAAAGTATCGTTGCCTGATTTCTCTAGAAGCCGCCAGATCTCTTGCCAAGTGAGTTTCAATCGTGCTCTGCTAAATTTAAACTCTTTTTTCCAGGTCTTTGAACAAAGAGTTTATTCTCGACAAATTCTTGCACGATTTTGCCTCACAGAGCTGAATTCCTTCTTTGGACTGATACTTTTTCAATTTGAATTGTTTTCACTAATACTACGATGTTGATCTCGTTTTTTCATGATCTCAAAAAATCATCTAACAGCATTGCTTTTATCCACCATTTATGAGAGCGTTTGGTGCTGTATTTGCAAACATGGCGGTCAACTTCCATATTCACTGGTCATCAGAGGCGCTCCCGCTCTATTTCTTCCGAAAGGATTCACAGCGAGTTCCGAATGTGTCGACGGAGGACAGAAACAACCTGGGAACCCTCCGAATCACCGAAGAGGACGACGGCTACGGACTGAACTCCCTGGATGTGCAGGGGAGCTACCAGTTCAAGCGGTTCGAAGTGGAGGAGTTTGAGGAATCTCTCGCGAAATTCCCCTCGTGCTTCGGAACGGACTTCGAGGAGGTTTCGTTCGTCGAAGTCGCATTCGACGATCGGCCGACCGCCGAGCTTTTCACCAAAATTATCAAATCCCCGAGTCTAAAGTCCCTGACGATCGAGAATGTCACATTCCCTACGAGCATGGAGAATGCGGTCATGAGCGTCATCAACGGCTTCCAATTCGAGCATCTGAAAGTCAACGAGTTGTCATTCGATGACAAAAGCTTCACATATGGCCTCAGTCCTTGTGACTACAGTAACATCGTAGAGGCGTGGCAGGAGCATCCGAATCCACGAATGCGATCTCTGGAACTTGGCAAAATCCATGACGACTTCGCTTTGGACGTCCGTGACGTCTTTAGAGATGATTTGAAAGCGTTCGCGTTCGTCAACTTTGCCGCGCGGCAACTCGTCGAAGTCACCGTTTACGAGCCGCTCTTTAGTCTCCGATCGAATCAGTTCGCTAGTCTGAACGAGATGCCGCAGTCCGTCCTGGAGAATCTCCCGAAGGCAGACCTAATAGAAGAGATCGCTCGTCTGCAGAAAAGAGTCGACGAGCTCGAGAAGGAACGAATTGAGTGACCCGGCAGTGGGGAATCCTATTTCCGGAGATTGTTGTTGGTTGTAATAAAGTATTCATGCGTTGCTGGTCGTCAATTTCAAAATTATAATTATACTATATCAGCTTTTTGTAACATGATCAACGTCTCTGTTCACAAAACAAGACTCTTTTTGTTATTATTCTCCCTTTCCGAAGATCGGGATTCCAAAAATTGAGTAAAACTCATAAAGCGAGTCGGCGCACGGAATTCTTTAGTAAAAGGCGAAAGAATTTCTCGGTTAAATGCGCCGACTCCAGAGACTGACGATCGTCGCCACGAGTGGAAGGTTATCGCATGACGAGTGCGTCGCCGCAGCGGTGCGTCGCATCCGTTTCGAACAACCAGAGAACTGAATTGAAATCAAAGGCGAAGCAAACGGCCGCTGATCGCCTGTCCATTTAAAAAATTTCTCTGTTCGACTGACATAGAGACGTTGCACCGCTGAGGCGAAGCAATCGTAGTTTGATGACTATGTACGCATGACGACCAACGTCAGTCTCTGGAGTCGGCGCATTTAACCGAGAAATTCTTTCGCCTTTTACTAAAGAATTCCGTGCGCCGACTCGCTTTATGAGTTTTACTCAATTTTTGGAATCCCGATCTTCGGAAAGGGTAATATTTGTGTTATATGAAAAATATTTCATCTTACGTCTCACATCCAAATTAACGATTCCTGTCCACACTTCTCATACGGATAGTTAGTTGACTAATACCAATAAACTCGGATTGAGAGACCTGGAAAATACATATGGGAGTGAAATCCATATGGCTTGTTTGTGCGGGGAAGGTCTGTACGTTGGAGGTGTGAAATGTCGGAAGCGCGAACGCTGTCCCCTGCGTTGGAGGTGTGAAATGTCGACTTTTGTATAATTGAAACGAAGTCCGTCAAATACATTATTTATCTTCTGTTTGATTTGTGCGGGGAAGCGCGAACGCTGTCCCCTGACGCAAAAATTTAGCTGTCGGCCAACTCCAACTCGGAGATGCCGCACGGGTCAGCCGGGAACTAAAGTGCAATGTCCCAGCCTCGCCATGGATTCACCGCCTTGATGATCGCGGCGAGATCCCAGCCAGGTAAGTTTATGAGGCATCCATCGCCGGCCTCCCTATGCACGCGCGATTGCATCACCGCAGCGGCGTGTGTTGCCCACACCAGACGAGCAGAGAAAATCTCTTGCCTCGTCGTGCGGCGCGTAACAAAATAGGCACTCTGACCGTCTGCACTCTCTTGCACAGCTACTTCGACAAGATCGCTGCAATATGAGGTTGAATTAACGACGGTCTCAACTTCGAAATCATACTTCACAGGATCATTTCTGTAGTGTGTTTTCACCATCTCGCTTTCTTGTAAAGCCACAACCAACCGTGATGACGAGATGTAACGTCGCCTCCGGAGCGGGAAGCTCGACGTGTGGCCAATAGGCTGCGCGTCGTTGATGACTGCGGAGAGCGCCTTCGGGTGTTCTCTTTGGACGCGATGTTTGCCGAACGGTTTCAAATTTACAAATTCTTTAAAAGTCTTTGTTATAATAAAAATTTAATTATTTTGTAAATAAACAGATTGTACATTATTCCGATAAATCGAATCTGTTGAGAGTTCCTTCTCTCGAGGCATGTTATTGAGCTCAAATCGCGACCCGTTGAACCCGAAGCGTCTGCTCGCGGAATCTTTTGCACTCGTCGATCAGCTCGGAAAGATTCCGATCGCTCATCGCACGAATCCGCCCATCCAGTTTCCTGCAAACATCCGGATTAGTCGAGTCGTTTCTGCATTCCCACCTGTACTCCTCTTCCTCGAGCAACTTGTCGACGTCCTCTAACTCGCCATGGCGATCCACGAGCTCCGACATCGTCATTGACTTCATTACCGGCAGATGGAAAACCATCGCGAGGAAGAGAAGATCGAGTAGAAGCGAGGTGATGATGTCTTTCTTCTGAAACGAGCGATTAGAGAACAACGCGGAATTATGATACCGAGGTGAGTTCTCCGCAGAGATATCGTTCGCAGGCCCGCTTCAACACGGGCATCTCGTTGAGTTCGGCGTCGATGAGGAAGTCGGCAAAGTCCTCCACGTATTCCATCTCCGGCAACGCGATCCGATTGAAGTAGAGGTTGGCGAGGGCGTCGTGCATCTCCGCTTTCCCCTCGTCGGAGCACTCGAATGTGTTCTCGTCGAGTTGCTCGCAATCCGAATCTTCGTCCTCCTCGTCTTCAAACTCGTCGTCACCGTCGATCGCCTCGCAGATCTCGTCGCAGCATCCGCACTCTTCAGGCACCACGGAAGCCCTTCGCTCGCAAGATTCGCAGCACGCCACCAGAAGACTCTTGAAAAGATGCACCGGCTCGACTCCCCCGTAGCACTCAACCCTATCTTCTTCATTCCTAAATCGCCAATTCTCACTTTCCAATGCTTCAACGGGGGCTCTCACTCATTCTCGTCGTTTGATTTTCCGTTTTCAGCGTCCGAGATCTCTTCTTCCTCCTCCCGCGCGCGTCTCTCGCGTTCCCTCTCCATCACGCGGTTGAACGTCTCCTCGAAGTCAAACTTCTTCCGATTGCTCATCGCGTCATGTGCGCTCGACGAGCTCCGCTTCCTGCAAAAGCTACAGTAACCGTGCTTCCGTATTTGAACAGACCGCGCTTACCTGATCGAGCGTTTAGACTTCTTCTTCCAGATCTTGCTGCTCGCTCTCGCGCGGTAATTCGCGGTGAGAAACGAGTGAACCGGTGTGGGGGAGACGGCGTTCAGATAGGTGTCAGGGCGGAAGAGATTCGCGTCCATCTCCACGAGCAGCGAGAGGCGAATCACTTTCCCAACATTCGATTTGATGTAATCGGAGATGCGACCGCGGTCCGACTGCGTCAACTCGCATTCGTGTCCTCGCTGCATGCGGAACGTCTTTCCTAAAGCAGCGAGATCCAAATCCGCGTGTAAACCCGGTGCTTACGCTCCAGAGTGACCAGTTTTCCCGAATCGTCGCTGAGCGAGCCACCAGTGATCCCAATAGCCGCCTTCACGTCCACGGTGCTCACAGGACCGTCGAGGAAGTACATCGAGATGGCGACGTACTCGTCGCGTCCCAGAAGGTCGTTGAGGTCCTCTTCTTCGTCGTCCTCCGAGTTCTCCTGAAATGAATTTATGTTCATCTGTGGCGCAAGGAGCCCTCGAATGAATTTCGCCCCTGACAACGTCTTGTTTTTGCTTCTTCTTCGTTCAAAACATGTTTTTGTGTTTCGATCGGCCGCTTTGAACAAATAAAAGGGAGAAAAGCACGCAATCCCTCGTGTTCGGTTATCTTTGGAAACCACGAGGTCCTTCAGCGCCATCAACTTGGCACAAGTGCCACACTGCGTCTCACAGCTGCGCTTCCAATTCGATCGTAAAAGAGTTTTTCCATCGACCGCGCATCCCTCAAAACATCCAGAAAACAACTCTGATTCCCTCAAAATTGTCGACACGTGTCCTGAGCGCGTTTTAGAGTGAGGAGGACCTCAAATCAGAACAAAACAACCCCGAAGGCATTTACAGGCCTCTAAAACAACAGAAAACCCGTCGACAGCTGCTTAAGCGCCATGTGAGTGATCTCTGGTGTGGAACACATGCAGAAATCCATAAAACGCGCTTTTTCAAACGTTTTTTGCTGTTCAAACTGGTTCGCGGCCTCCCTCTCCGACGGAACGCATCATCCGAGGGACGATTCGCTCGTTTCGAAAGCGACAATTACCGTCGGAGTCACCCGCAAACACTCCTCGTCGCTTCGGAAGCGGTCGACGATCGTTTGGCGAGCGAAATCTCGAGTCCGAACCAGATTTGATTAAAGTGCGTAGAACGACTCACCAAATTCGCGCTTCCATGCATCTTTAGCGTCCATTGGAAGGCGACGTGGTCGTGCAAAGTGGCAAACTTTGGAGAAACGTGGAGGATGATCGCCTCCGCCGGGTTCACCATCCGCATCGACACCTTCACCGGCCACACGTACCGGAATCCGATGCGTTCGACGGTCGAGGCTGGAGGCGTCGGCGGAAGACCCGTCGAAGTCATCGGTTGCGTTTGGATTCTGAAAGACGACACGAAGAGGTCAACGAGTCCGCGTCTGTTTAGTGGCGAGTTTATGCGTTCGACTCAATAATTCATCAAATCCGGCCGCTATGGGGACGGCGCACGACGTTCTGAGACTCAAAACAACAGAACTTTCTGGTCTGGTGGTCGCGGCTTTCAATCTCGGATTCTCCGGTACACCGCGCACAACTCACGGCGTCAAAGGATGCAACGAATCTTCAAATCGCGAGATAAGACACGATCCCGCGTCCGTTGAAGGGATTCATGGCGAAGAGCGGCGATAAGATGAATAAATTGGCTTTTGGCAGCGGCGAAATGGCGGGAAATGGCGAGCGGCGCGTTAGGCGGTGAGCCTGAGGAGATGGAGGAAGAGGAGCTGAGAGGATCGGTGAAAGGCTACATCGAAAATGAATTTAGATGAAGCGCTTTTAGCGCCCAAGGCAGCGAGGAGCGAGGAGAAGAGGCCAGGTGACGAGTTCGGAGGGAAATTGAGCGGATAATCAGAGAGAAGACGATTGGGTTTCAGCGGAGTTTTTGTGATGAAACGAGAATAATTGAATCGCGTGGTCGAGTGCGGAATTCTGCGACGCGAATCGAGAAGAGAAATTAGGGAAAACAAATGGAATTACGCGCATTACTCACGGATAATTGGGGTTTCTGCCAGCGGCTTGGGAGAATTAGCTGCAAGCACGGGCGAAAACAACCTGTCCGTTGGCGATTCGAGCCTGGGAAAGCGTTTTTGAGAAGCGAAGAGAGGCGTTTTGCGCTCTTTGGCTTTGAAGGACTCTGATCAATTGGCTCGCTGGATCCTCAGCGCTCTGCGATTGCTGTGAAATGTCCTAATCACTCATATGGTGGAAGATGACGCGTCGCGTGTGAGTCAGCGCCGATCGTCGACTACAACATTCCGTTTTTTTGCGCCGGCGATCGACAGCTTGTGGTCATTGACCACGCGTGGCCAGCGGAGACGTCGCTGCGAGTGTTCTCTGCTCGGCTAAAGCCGCGCTCGCTGCCCAGAATAATCGCTGTGTTTTGTAGGAGGAAGCGCCTTCAAGTGCTCAAATATTGAACGCCGCGTGCATGGCGGAGCGAGGAGCCAAAATCGGAATCTAAGAAATCAACGATGAATGAACGCTGGGCGATAAGAGGGTTATTTAGGGACCTGGCGGCGGAGTGGAGTATAAACATGCAAACAGGTTCGCAGCAGCGCGGCTGGCCGGACAAACCGCAGAAATGCGTCTGCTCGTTAATAATAAAACATGAAATTCGATGCTTCCGACCGAAATTCGAGGTTTCGGTGTCGGCAAAGCGAGTGAATCACACGAAAATCCATACTTTCAAAGTCGCTACCGTAGTCCGAGGAGGCAAAGAGCTGTAAAGGTGGTTAATCCCAACAGCAGAGAACGCTGACAACGCGCATCCGCGAAATCGGTTGTATAATGCACGCAAGGGAGCCGTGATCAGCGACTGAAAGCACCGAAATCGGCTCCTCGGCGGCTCGTTCGTCGTAAATCAGCAGAATGAAGCATGAGCCCGGAGGAGGGAAGACAACAAAAAGTGGAAACACACGCGGGGAGAGGGAGGAACAGGTGTTCTCTGCTCCAAAGGCGCTTCCGATACGCCGAGCGAGGAGTCGAGTGGAAAGGTCGAAACACAGCGGAGAGGTGCACACTAAAAAGAAGACACCGAAGAGCGCAGCGATCGATGGTAATGAGGGGTCCCGACCCTCCCGAGCTTCGCGGAGGTCCGAGGGAGGCGAGGGAGGGAGAAAGTGACTACAAAACGGGAGAGAACAGCGTGCAGGCTTGCAATTACTATCAGGCCGCGAGCAGACTCGCCGGCGTCACTCGTTGACGTCAGCTTCGCAAGCACGAGCGGTGTTCGGAGGGGAAAGTTGTCCCGATTAGGTCGATTAGGCGCTGCGCAGGAGCGCTGCACTGCTCGAGATGGGCGATTTCGTGCAGAAGCACCCTTTTATGGGGTATTCGCCTGGATTGCACCCGAAGATGACGCAGAACCCAGCGAGCGCCATAATCTGTGACGTTTGGCTTTGCGATTCGCACAAAACAACGCGTGAATCACAGCGCGAGTGATCTCAGTCTTGCGCCGACCGCCGCAAGACAACAAAGAGTCGTAAAAGTAGTCCGCGTTCCGAGAACGCAACTTCTCCTCCAATTGGAGCAAGCGAGGAGTGTTTGCTCCTCGGCGGTCGCGTGTCACAATAATTCGTGCTGCGAAAAGTATAAACAGCGGAATTGTGATTTGCGAGCGAGCGAAGGAGATCGACGACGCGATTGAGGAAGCGGCGGCGGCGGCGATGTTACAAAGGAGATCGAAGCTTCGAGATGATTCTGCAGCGTTCCGCGCGCAGAGAGAGCGCTGCGTCCGTTTAGGGGGTTCCGAGAATAGCGCGGAGAATCTGTTGACGCACATGAGCAAACAGACGATTTCGGAGTCAGGTGGACAAACGCAAACAAAAGCACGAAATCGCGTGAATTCCAAAATTGGAAGATTCGCTCCGAGAAGCGTCGCATTCGAGAAGCGACCGGCTGAAGCGCCCGCTCTAGCGAGTGTGAATACTGTAGCTACGCTCTAAACTATTCGAAAATGAGTTTTCCGCCCTTTAATTGGAGTAATTGCCTTTTTCAGGCAAAACTCAAAATGCGCCACACGCCGCGGTCATTTGGGACCCAAAGCGAAATCGACGAGACGTTTGTTGAGCGAAAATTCAGTGAAACGCGTGTGTTCATCCTGCAGTGTTCATTGCGTTCCCTCTGACGCTCCCTGAAGCGTTCGAAACGTTTCTTCAAACGCATCTCTATCGTCTCGGAGATCAAAACTAAAAGCTCAAAACGATAAGACGTCGCCACGGGACAAATAGAGATGCAAATGCGTGATAAAGGTGGTGAGGGGGGGGGGAGAAGCAAGAAGAAGGGTGTTTACTGAGGAATGTTTGCAGCGAGATCAATTTGGGTGATTAACATCTCAATTTCGCGCATTTCCGTCACTCCAGAGGCGCCCCGCACACGGAGTTGCTCGAGCAAACTGCCCTTCAAGCAATTTACCTTCATTCGTCGTTTTTCACGCTTCGATCGCCCCGCTTGTTCCCAGAAGGACAGAAGACAGATTCCTAAGTGCCTTTTCTCGATTTCCTGCTCCTAAACTTCTCAAAAGTGCAACGCAGGTGGATGCACAACGCGCAAATTGGCGACCAGGTGCCCTTCTGTTAGCGGATAGAGGAGCCGAGATTTCGCTCGCAAATGGAGAGGCGAGGATAATTATGAATTCGAGCATAAATTAGGCGATTTTTGATCGGCAGAAAGTGCGCCGAATCTCAAAGGTCGACGAGAAGCAGACAAAACAACGTTAATTTCATTGTTTTCGCTAATTAAATCCGAACGGCGATCAGCCGCGCTGTTTTCAGTGCGCGATTCTGGAAATCAAATGCTAAATCAAGTGATTTGAAGCGAAAACGTCCGGCATGTGAGTTGTTTTGTTGCAGTGGACGCAATGAGAGCGAAATTCGATTGCCAATTGACGTCAGCGGAATTTGTAAAACTTCAGCGAAGTGCGTCTTGGAGCGCTGCAGGATCCTCCTAACTACACGCGGCGGTCGGAGTGACGCGAGTTGCGTAAAGGAGAGTTCTGCAACAATTCTGGTGATCCAAGTGACGTCGACGCAGTGCGATCTCTGTCAGCGGCAGAGTTTTCAGGGAAGAACATTCCAGCGTTCCACTTGAGGCGTCGAATCCGTCCAAATCCAACAGAACGTCGCGCTCTGACGTCAATTCCATCCGTCTGCGCGGGGAACGTTTTTCGCGCACTTTGAGACCAAATGTCTTCGATTGTGAATGTCGAAACGTCACTGAAGAAAACAAACAAGAACTGCAAAAACAGAACGAAGAATGACCGCGTGGATGCCTCTTTTAGTCCATTTTTTGCATCTTTGGAGGATTGAGTTGCTTCCGACCGAATGGCGCGCATTCAACGAATTCCTGCGTCTTTGCGAAATTCGTATCTTTGATCGCGTTGAGGCAAACGATTTGGCAACGCAGAAGCACGTGAAAGTGTGTGTAAACATCTTTTATAGCGCTGATCGCAGGTGATTCGAGTGACGTTTCGCCCGACACTTCGCACCCGCGAGTCTCGGAATGTGGCGCCGGTCGGAATCAGACGCGCCGGCCGCTCGGTCTGATTCTATTTCGGGATTCAATTGAACGAGCGCTGTTCTGGGAAGGACGCTTTTAGATCAGTTTGTACAGTGCGCTGGACTCGGGAATCCGCAAAAACAAGAGAAGCACACAAAGTGCGCGTTTGTTTCGGTTGAAATGAACTTTTGAGTGGAATCCAGAGAGAACAAAGTGTTCTTACCGTAGCCGAAAGCTTTTGTTTTCCACGTCCCCAACCCCGCGTGCCAGAAAATTGCGATCCCCGGACAGACAGACCACGTCAGCTAGAGACGGCGGCGGCGAGGGTGGCGGGACGCAGACGGTAAACAGAACTTGCGCGAAAACACTTCCACGTCGCCGTGTTGTGTCGCAGGAGGACACTTCGACTTTGTGTTTGTCGCCCCAGGATGATACGGACGAACTTTCGATTTGTAAAGGATTGACACCGACCGACGCAGCGGCTTAAGATAATGGAGAAACTGGGGATCAGCGCGCGGGGGTGACAGGCAGATTAAGGCGCGTTTGTACAAATATTTTGATGGAGAACTTTTGAGGCGATTGAACTGCGAGGAGCTGCGAAGAGCTGAGTGTACTTTGCGCGGCGTCCCCAAACAAACTGAAATAACCCAAAAGACGGCAGATTCAACGCGTTTTGTGCGAACTTTTGACTTTTCCCATTACAGCGCTTCTAAGATTCTTGTTTATGCTCCTCGCGACCTTCGCATTTCCAGTTTAAAAACAACTTTTCCACAAACAGGTCCTTTTGTACGAGTTTACAACGAATTTCAAGGTCGACGCGACGATTCGGTCAAAAGTCGAGCGACAGTTACGTGCGCGCGCGGCCTGATGGCGGAGAAGCGGACAGAAGCGGCGCAGTTGGAGGAACACGCGGTGGACAAACAGAGAGGAGAGGAGGAAAGGGATTCCTTGGAGCGCCGCTGAATCTCAAACGCAAACAGCGCTTGTTTTGCGCGCGGGAAAGTCGCTTTTTGCGAGATCGGAGCACAGAAGAAGCGCAGAAGTCACCGAAGATCGCGCAGAACCAGAAGCCGATGTTTTTGAAGTCATAAAAAGTGAACTGGGAGTACGGTAGCGCAAACAAAGAGACGTTTGGGAGCGCAGAACGAAGCGAAACGTTTAAATCAGCGCGGAAAGCGAAAACGAAGGATGGAGCCGCCCGCTGCCGCGGTCGGAATCCGTTTTTGACGAAATTCTGTGGGGGAAACGCAGGATTCGCGTGTTTGTATGCAAATGCGCGTCGCGCTAATCTGCTTCGGTGGTCGTCGTTCTCTGCGGATCCATCGGAATCGCAAATGACGCCTCGGCGCTGTTTTCCCGCTCGCATTTTTGATTTGCAGCGAGTTTTGCTGCGGAAACGGCGATTCTGCAACGGGAAGCGAGGATCGGATCTCCGATTGCCGACCCCGCGATCCCATCTGCTTCCGGCGGGATCTCTGGCGCAGAGAAGCGCTCGGAGCAAAGACCGCCGTTGATTGTCGCGTCCCTCCGGCGCGATTAGCATTCGGATCGACTTTCCGGAGGGTAAACAGATGTTTTCCGCTTTGTTTTGCATAGTGCGACACGTAGCGGATCCTCGTGATCGTTTGCCGCTCCCTCCGACGTGCCGAAAACAGAATTTCCTCCGTTGTTCTTTGGGAAGCGATAAGGAGAGCGAGGCGATTAGAGCCGCCGAAGGAGGAAGGAAGGAAGAACGGATTGTGATCGGCGAAAGTGGTCGTTGGGCCCATGTTTTGACCTCAGACGACCTTCGCCCGGCCGCGTTTGAAACTCGGACGAAAACAAGGGCGAAATGGGTTTGTTGCCGGGACGGAGACGATAAGCGACCGAAGGAATCGTCTCTCCAACGCCAAGAGAAGAGTTTGGACGTGAGAATGCGGACGATTTTTGAGGATCAGCCGCTGACACGCGATTATCGAGTGTAATTCTCGGGAATTCCGAGTGTCGGGTGCTCTTTGAGGCGTCGCCGCAAGACAAGGAACTTTGAAAAGCGGTCGATCGCAAAAAACGTTCAAAGCAGAGAGGAAGTCGATTCACTGATCGCGCCGTTATCAGTGAATATTAATAGAAGCGGTCTTAAATGGTTTGATGACGTCGCCGACGACTTTTCGTCTTCCGATCGCTCAACACAGAACATTACAAATTCAGTGAGAAATGCCTAAAACGTAGCCCCGTAATTGACCGCCGCTTCTGTGTGTATTGCGGTCTAGATCATTGTCATAACACTCGCGCAATCACGGCGCACTTACCGAATACCGAACAACCCGTTTTTCGCCCAAAAATTAATCGCCGACGACCTTTTCTCCGCGCTTTCCGCATACGTTTAAACTTCGATCATCCCGACCTGTTTCCCCCGTCGGATCCGACGAAAGGACATCGGCAATCGTCTAGAATCTCCGAAAACATCATTTTCGATTTCGCTCGCCTCAGCGACCTCCGAGTGCCCCTCGACGTCCGCTAAGCGGAGCTCCCGGGAACAAAAGAGTCATCCAATCGGATTCGCCGTCTTCACAACAGCGCCGCTGGGTCACTTCGCGCATCTCAATCGACGCGTTTTCGTCTTTGTTTTCTCCTCTCTCACACTACAAACTTCACTTTCGCCGCACTTCGCGCTTCTCGGGGACTCGTTCACCCCTCTGGCAACAAATTCTGACCGTAGAAGGGCGAATTCTTCTGGTTGGTCACAAAACACTCGTGATTCACTGGCGCTGGCGGTTCCGGTGGCGCCGCTGATCACTCGAATCGCGTTCTTCGAACACAAATCGCGAAGGATCAAACGATTTGTCATCGAAGGCGCGATTGGTCGCCATGTGCACTCAACTTTGTCGTCTCGTCAGCTGCTGGGCGCCTCGGGGCGATCGGTTAGTGAGATCTCAAGGTTCAAACAATCAGATTTCCTCAAGAAGCTGCCTTTGGTTGATGGAGGCATGTGGAGGATGAAGCAGCTGCGTTCGTCGGAAAGTCGACTCGAAAGGAGGAAACATTCGTCACAGAGATAAATAAGTTGTTTGGACGTATTTTTACCCCCAAACACGCCGCCAAACGAGCGGATTTGTCATTCTGCGACTGAAAACCACTGTAAACACTCTCAAAGTGCGCTGAATGCCAGAAATAACGCATTTCCGTCTTCTAATCTCAGAAATTCGTCTTCCTGTTTGCCTCCGTCTTCGCATCCAACAAAGCAAAACGCTAATCGCGACTTCGCAAATCTGATTTTCCGACTTTCAAGCGACCGCTGACCACTCCGACAGGCTCGCAATTCTCGTTTTGCCGACTTCGCGGTGCATCCGCACTCGAATCGCTGAGTCACTCGTCTTCTTCGCCGCGTTTCTCGTCTAATTGCGTTCTCCGATCATCGATCTCCGCCGCAAAAGTCGAAATTCGGCGCCGCGAAGGTCGACGGCTACCGGGAAGCAATAAACGGGCGCCCCAGACGTCTTTTTGTGTTTTTCTTTGTTTTTGCGACGTCTTCTCCAGTGCGGATTATCGTTATCAGTGCGTTCTCCGTCGACCCCACCGAGCGAAAACAGCCTCGAGTCGCCAGGTCTGAACCGGAGGAGAGCAAACAGAGGGATTAATCACGTCAAAAAGCAAACAAACGGGAGCCGGCGGCGCCGAAAACACGCTACCGTAATACGCTAAACACTTGAACACGTGCCCTTCGAAAGTGCGCCGCGATTCGTTGGAGTTGACGATGTTGTTGATCCGCGAAGAAGCGATTTGGGGCGAACAGTTGGCGAGATTAATGGCGCGATCGGAATAGAGGCGATGACGCAAGCGGGAGTCGGTGGCGATGGATGGATTGAGCTGTTTTTGATCTGCTGCGATGAGTTCTTGGAATCCTCTTGCAACGGCGGTTGAGTCGAGGCGAAAACTCCTCCGCTACGCACAAACAGCTCGAGGAATCCAGTTTCTGCTGCGGAATATGCCGAATTACCGACCACGCGCCTCTCGCCCTCGCCTTGCGGTCGACTTCCTGGTTCACTCACTTTGATTTATCACTTTTTCGCCAAGTTCGAAGTAAACAGAACACAAAAAAAGAGGTGAAAAGTTCGTTTGAACTCAAACTGTCGTGAACAGAGCTGCACTACGTCAAACTACCGTACTCTTCGGAGTCAAAAACAGCCGCATCCCTACAACTTCTTCCTCGTTCGGTTTGCGGCTTCCACGCAGAAATGCGCCCGCGGAATCCCTTCAAATTCGTTTCTTCTTCACTTTCGCTCAACTCGTTGCAGATCGCAACTTCGCGTCGCCTTCTTCCGCCCGTGACGTCCGCAACTCGCGAATCGCGCTTCTTATCGTCGTCCCTCTGTTGGGTTCGCAACAAATCGAGTCGCAGCGCTCGTTCTCTGATGTCAGCGATCCAAATTTAACGCACACAGCGCGCTGATTCACCCCTTTGTGCACTCCTAACGAACGGCGGCGGAAACTTTCTCGTTCCCCGCGACCACACAAGACGCGTCACTTTCATTGTGACCGTGTGGCGACGAAACTGTGTCAACAGCGGTTGTATTTCTGCACTTTCGCTTCTCCGGTGTCGTAAACACCGCTCGAAACTCCGCGAGCTGCCAGAATCCTCGTGCACCGGCGACGCAACCGCAATCGACAACAAGCGACTCACGTGACGCGCCCTCTGGAGCCTCTGACTCCGTCCGCGGCGCTCTTTGACTACGCGGAATCTTCGAAGACCGCAAAACAACTAAAAACTCGGTTTTCTGTACTTTGACTGTCTGCCATCCTACCTACCGTACCTCCGGGCCCTCGGTGGCATGAAAAACAACGAAATCGGTTCTTTACGCTCCGAGTCATACGGTAGCTTTGCTGAAACACGAAACGATCCGTCAAAACAATCGCGTTTCGGTGGTAAAAACAAGACTCCCACGTGATTCTGCAGCCAGATTGCAGGAAATGAGAAGAACGACTGCAGTTCTAGCCTGATTCTAGCGAGTTTCTCGGCTGAGTTCACGAGGAATCAACCTGAGATTGCCGTCTCTTCTATGATGTCCTCTCTCCCGTGTCCCACGAATGAACCCGATCACCACGCTTCCCACTCGACAGCTGCTCGCAGCGCTTCCTCCTCATCGACCTCAGCTGATCTTTCGCCTCACGGGCCCCGTCCCATCAACAACGTCCGAGGTGTCAACGCGAGTACGTAAATCATCTTTATAAATACAATTTTCGTTAAAGGAATTTACAAGTCAGGAAGACACTTGACGTCTCAGTGCAGAGAGCAGAGCAGCTTTGCTGCAGACTGCAGCCAATAATCTACAATTTTTCTCTGGGAAAGAACAAATACATGAGGGAGGATGCAACGGGGACAGAAAGGCAAGAAGGAGAGGAAATCGAGCGGTGGAGAAGTGAACCGAGCAAGAAACCGAGAGTAAGACAAAAGACAACAAGAGATAACCGTAATCGAGACCAGACAGGGGAAGAAGGGAGAGGAAGGGACTAAGGCTTAGAAGATAGAACTGTGTACCGGTTTAGAGCTCTCAATTCACCCGAAATGAAGAAATCTAGAAGAATCTACAATATACAAATGGGGTCATCGGGGACTGGCGAGATCTCATGGCAAAATCGAGGGCATAGCAGTGTTGCGGCCGATCGTCTCTTGATCGTCAGTTGGCAGATTCTCCTCGGAGAAGACGGCGTCGAGCACGCTGTTCTTGTCCTCGGTGTTGTCGTAGTCGGCGATGATGATTCGCTGCATGCGGCGCGGAGTCGTTCGGAAGACCGGAGTCGGCGCGGCTACCGTAGGCGAGGTCTCCGAGCTGCTCGACTCGTTCTTGGATGATGAATGGATGAGAATTTCCGAATGGAAACGGCCGATCTTGGTGGTGCGCACCTTCGGGGTGTCAGATTGCGGCTCGGAAGACGAGTTCGAGGATGTAGACGGCGTCGTGGAACCCGTGCGAGGACGAACAATGTCGTTGAGCGCGTGAGGAGTCGAGGGCGCGGAGACCGACTGGCACGGGCTGATGCTCACACGTCGCATGCGTCTCGAGAGCATCTGGAGCTGGTCGACCACGCAGCCGATGAGCATCTCGTCGGCGGAGGACTCTTCGTCGTCGCTCATCGAAGGAATTGAGCGGAAGGGGAGATGCTCGGCGACCGACGCGAGCTGCTGGCGCATGTCGTCGGCGTCATCGTCGTCGATGTTGAATCTGTCCAGAATGATGCCAGAAGCCATCATCTTCACAACGGCGAGATCGTAGCGAGTGGCGAGGAGCAACGCCTGCTTCACATACCGTAATCCCGGATCGTTTGCCTCCTGAAACAACGAAAAGTCAGCGATTTGCAACAAAATCCGTCCAAACGCCCGCCGCGCTTTACAACCCGTCGACGCCCACGAGGAAGCGGACCTTAGGGAAATCCCCGCGAAACGGCGCTCTCCGTGTCACGACTTCATTGATCGATCATTCCCCGATTGGAAGTGAAATTGAAGTCGCAAACGTGAAAAGTCGTCTTCGCTCTCTGCGGCGGCGCTTATCAGCTTCTGCACGCCGACGAAGCGCGCCGTGACACAAACAAAGCGAGCGACCGTCACCTATAAATTGCATCCGCTGCTAAAAACGCCGCACACACTCCTAAAAATACGGTCGCCCCCCACAGAGCGAACTTCCTAATTGCGTTGTCAATCTTCGAATCATCAAAAGCGGCAGGAGCGCACAGCGTGACCAGTCAAAGTCTACCGATCGCGCGGGGGTGCTCGCAACCAACGACTGTGGCGTAGTGAGAGCAAAAACCACCAGAGGCGGCGCGCGCATCGAGATCCTCGTGCTAGAGTTCTTCAAAAATAACAGACTCTCTCGCTTCTCTTTGGAAGGTCATGCGCAACGCGCTGCTGAAGGAAGGAAACGTGTTTTGATTTATGACAAAGAATTGCTTCCTGGGCACAAAAACTTGGTCGGCGCTACGCAACGGTTGACGCATAAGATGCATCAGCGCCGTTTGCCCTTCGAATTAACCTTAGCCTGAACATGTGCGAAGTGTGCACCGCCTGACGGATGTTCTTGTAGCAGCGCTCCCTAAACCAACGCCACATGTTGCTTTACTGCCGCCGCCCTCGAATGCCGACGAGACGAGACAATAGACTCCCGCTCACTGACTACGCAATCTCTGGTGTTTTGTGCCGACTTTGTCGTCCCCTCGAGCACCTCGCGAGACGCCGCGGTCCCTAGGGCCAAGTCATCGCAAATTCAATTTAACAAGATATTTTTCTACGTCACTCGAAAGTTGCGGCGGCGCCGGCGGAAAAGTGCATTCGGCTCGGCGAAAACGCGACAAATCGGAAATCGACGACTCACCGTGAGTACTCCGGTGCAGACGAAACGTTCGGCTTCGCGCTTCAGCGGCGGAATGTGCGCCTCGATGAGGCCATCCAGCACGTCGCAGAGGTCCTCGATGCAGTCAATGGTCGGTGCAATCATCTTCTCGAAGTAGGCGTGAGCAAGAATCTGAAGAAAAGCGGAGGATGAGAATCCACGAGGTGGCAAGGAGGGAACTCACATTATGGATGGTTTTCGGGTTCAACTTTCCGCTGTAGGAAGTTTCGTTGAATCGTTTCGTGATTTCGCCACACGAAAACATGAAAACTTTGCGATGAATAGAGAAGATGTCGGTCATGGGGTCCATCAAGTCGACTTCGGGCACACCGAGCGTGTGGTCAGCAATGGTCATCACGAGATCCTCGCACATTATCTGGAGCTTGGCACTTGGAACGTCGAGAGGAGGCAAGTAGAGGAGCGGCTGGTAGTCGGTCATCTGCATTCTCAGATCGGCAGTGATGTAAATGATGCTTCCGATGTTGGAGCGGATGAACGAACTGAATCTCGGCGCATTTCGCACCGGCCACCCGCTGCCCTTCGTCCACTCCTCGTCTCCGATTTTCATGTTCGAGAAGACCGTGTTCTCATCCGAATCGGCCACGGAGACGTTGACGCCGTTGAGGGTGACGTCGGTCTTCGGACCATCCTTGAAGTAGAGACTGACGTTCACCTCGGTCGCGTCTCCATCGTAGCCGCCGGATTCATTGACCGCGTAGTCATCATGAAGTCTGAGGGTCCATGTGAAGAGGACTCCGTTGTAACTCGTGCAGAACGGCTGCGAGATGTTCAGGATGATCTTGTCGCCGGTCTCCGCGTTGATCACTCTGAAACCGCGTTGCTACCGTTATCCGATCGCTGCCGTAGATGGATTTACCTCTGCGAGACCCGGACGGGCCATCTGTAGCGGAAGACGATCTCTTCGCCCTCGATCAGAATTTTGCGCTTTGTCGTTGGGGTCGACGCCTGGCTGCTGGTGCCCGGGGAGTCCATTTGTAAAGTGGAAAACTTTGAGGAATCAATCTGCAATCACCGGATTAAGAATTGCGGGTAAGAGAAGCTCTTGCGAGAGACCGCGCTCGAGGGCCCGAGGGCTGCAATAACATCGGAACGGAGACAACACGACACGTACACGCTCGTTATCGCTCGCTGATAAGCCGAGCAGCAAGATGGGAGGGCAAAGACAACGTTGCCGTGGTTCAAAGTAGAGAAAAAGTGGAGAAGACGAGACAATTCGACTCGTCAACACCGAGCAGAGTCACCGAGCGGAGTCACTGTGCCGGCTGCGATAACGCTGCAAGCGAGTCGCTTAAGGAGAGGAAACGCCGCTCGACGCCACAGTTCTCAGAAGTGAGTTGAAAAGCAAACATGCACGCAAGCAACCCCGTAAACGGACGCGAACGAACGAGTGAACCGTGCAAACCGCAAACCACCCACCAAAGATCGATCAATCGAACGAGATCAGCAGCGAAAGGGATCTGAGAGGACCCAAGGAGCACCGGCTCTCGGCGGCGTCAGCGTCAGATACACGCACAATAACAAATCGAAATCATCATCACCGCTCAAAGGCAGCCGGCCACGCCCCTCCGATTTCTTCCCATCCCCTGGGCGGCGCTTCCTCCCGCCAGTCGACAGCGGCGCTTCGCGGCGTCGACACAGAAGACGCGCACGCAGAGGACTTTGGCGAACAATATGCAAATGAAGCTTCGCGACGACACGACAGAGATCCGCCCGTCGAAAGCACAAAAGTCAAACGTAAATGTCGCCAGCGGAGATCAGCGCCGCTGCAGCAACAAAACAGCACAGTGATCGGAGCCCTGTTTTCGGGGGTTCTGTCGACGCTTTTCCACGTCAAAAGCCCCTCCGCAATCCGCTGCAGATTCTGCGCTGATTCACCACAAACGGGATCTGACCGTGCGCGAAATCGAATTGAGACTCGCAGTGATGCAACCGCCGATAGAGGGCTGGGAGAGCATCGACGAGAGGAAGTGCCAATTAGAAGAAGGGTGCTGCCGAGGAGTTCGGCGCCGCCGACAAGGTAGAGATGGCGGTGGTTACGACGACGGAGGGGATGGGTACTTTCGATGCCGAGGGCGCTGTGCTTGCTGCTGCTGCCGGCGGCGGAAAGACATCAATCAGCGAGTTTAGTGGGGTTGTGGCGAAAAAGTGAACAAAAAACAGCTGCTGTCGCCTCCGTCGACGTTCTTCTGGGAACACGAGCGAACAGTTGACAGGCGGCTTCTCAACGAGCAGCTCAACGATCACGCGAGAACGCTTACTTTCGCTGTAGGAGTAGGATCAAACTACTCAGAGAGCGTACAGCAGCCGATAAGGGTGCTATTCGTGGCCCGACGTGAAAAGATTCGATCACCAAAGATTCAAAACCAAAATTTTAAAGCCAAAGAGACGCCATTCTCTCAGTTTTGGCGCATTGTTGGGGTGGAAAATTGTGTTGTAGGCTGATAAGCCTTTTCACACAGTCAAGATTAGCGGTTCTCACTGCACAAAGTGGAAAACAAGCACCGCATGACCCTTTCGAGAGTGAAAAACGCAAAAAAGTTTGTGACGCCCCACAATTTCTGCATAAAAAAGCGGATTGGCGGAAATCTTTCTTCGTAGTTTCCTCGCGTGATTTATTGCGAAATCGAGAAACTGGATAAACATCTCTTATTACCATAACTCCGCCACACGCCGCAGATCTCTTCCGCTTCTACACCGCGTCACCACTTCGCCAGACTCGCGCATCTGACTCAGACGTCACGTGGTGCCTCGGTGCATCGCACCCGAGCGCGCATTGTTGTGACTGCTGGCCATCGGGGTTTCCGCCGCCGCAACGCATTCCGATGACCAATGACCACTCGTCGGACGACGCTGCCTAAGAGACCAACGATCAGCGCCTGCTTCAAGCTGCGGCCCCCCGAACACCCCTGCGGCGATCTGTTGCGAGTCGGCGGCGGGACTGAAACCGACTACGGCGAAGTGGCTCCGGGTCGTCGAATTTAAAGCGAAAGCGCGGCGCGCGCGTCACGTCATCCCGTTGGCTGCAACGCGTTCACAAACCACGAGAAAGCATCAAAAATCAATATCGCCCTCGACGACGCGAAGTCCGGCGAAATAGCCAACAACAACACGATGAAGTCCGAAGCGCGTCGATCCGCGGCGGATTCGACGCGTCGCACAATAAACAAAAACGAAAACTGCGGAGAAAACGGCGTCGCGAGGCGTCAAAACAAATATTTACTTATAGAGCGGCCGCCCTTCGAGTTCCAATTAAGGCGTCGAAGAATTCGCGCAACGCTTCGCGCGGTGGGAAGAGGGAAGGGAGACGAACGGACTGCCGCCGCACGTGCAAATGCCTAGCGGAGAAGACTGAATTGGTTCGGAGGGGCAGAGAAAGGACCTGAGGTCTGTCTGCGTCTCCGTCTAATCGCCTATCTCTAAACTATCGAACATCGTCGATCACTCGCCGCGATTTCGTCACTTTGCGCCCGCGAGCAATTCGTCGCATTTTCGTGTGTTTTTGGGAGCCTTTCGCTCGCCGCCGGCGCAGATTAACCCTGAAATTTTTAAAGAATCGCTGGCGACGCCAAATGTCGCGTGCGAAGGTTCTCTTTCCGGGCATTCGACAACGACGCGACACCACAAAAACCGAGCACACAAACTGCGCTCATCTGCATAAACGCGATCTGTGATTTCTTGGCTAAGAGTTATTCGACGACGACGGCGACCACAGTAATCCACCCGCATGACAAGATTCAGCCTTCTGACCTTCAGTCGAGGTCGCGTTTTTCAAAGAAGAAGAAGAAACGAACCTTGTATCCGTTATGCGCGCTAATCTCGTCCCCGTGCGTCACAATGATCAGAGGACGGCGGGCGACTGAACCCTTTTCGATCAGAACGATTCCAAAATGGAGCTCCGCTGACTCACGGCCGCACAATCAGTGACGTCGAGGGCCACGGGAAGGCAAAACCTCAGAGATCCCCGCAGCGGAATTGACATGAGGAGAGCGGACCGCTGCCCGGTGGTCGCAACGCAAAAACAGCGAACGAAGGCGAATCAGGTTGCGCGGGTGGCCCCAACTCGTCCTCCTCCTCTCAAAACAGAGGCACAAGCACTCGTCAGAACCCTCAGAGCTGCCAGCTGAGGCTAACTGCAACAACAACAAACAAAGCCGCGCAACAGCGACGACCGGTCAGAAGAGTTAGCCTCTTCGAAGGCGATTCCAATTCGCCTCACACGCGCTTAGACAAATAATGATTCGTGCTTCGATCGCTTATTATTATCCTCCACTCCTATCACCGCTAATAACCGAACGCGCTCCGAAACACCACTCATCCCAGATCAGTCCCTTCTAATCTCAGAAGCTAAAAATAGTCACAAAGACGGCAAGAAGAAGGAACGCGTGTTTACTCTGCACTGCCTCGGGCTAAATGTAGATCTCCAACTGATAAGAAGACGTCCTTCGTCGCCCGTTTCGTCTCTGCAGCGGAAACGCGGACTCCGAGTACAACTCTTCTCGGAATCGCGCGAAAACAGCATCTGACAGCACACAGCGCACGGTCGCTGAGCGATTTTGGCGTCTGGGATCGCGATCCGCGCACTGAAAGCGAAAACATGCCGCAATTAACAATCCACAGCCGGGTGCAACATTTCCTCATTCCGCTGATCTCCGCTCCCGCGACCTTTCGCTACCGAGAACGCAGAACCAAAGGTTCAACTCATTGTCAGTCGCAGCCGACTATATTTGGATCGCCAACAGCACCGATCGGCTTGAATATCGCCGTTGCGCGGACGTCTCCGATTTCCAGCGTCCATTTCGACTCCAATTTCCGAATCATATGTAATCGACTCGCCGGAAACTTGCATTTCTGCAGAAAACGGAAATTCCGGAGCAAACGAGCGCTGGCAACCTTTTCTAGAGGCGGGAAATTCAAACAGAAAACGTCTTTGATGATCGATCGGTTGCACTTCGCTTGCGAAAGTTTTTACTTTCTGCACGGACGGGTACTGTAGGCCTAAGCAACGATCAATGCCAACCGCTGGTGACAAAGAGATCGTGTTGACTGACGTTCGAAGCCAATAAATAGATTAATTTGGTAAAATGAGATTGTTTTGGCCACAATTCGATGTCGACTCGTCGCTCGCCTCGTAAATCGCCGTGTGTTTTCGCTCTCCCTCCGCCACCACCAAAGTTCGTCCGATTTTACAAAAATTGCGCGTAGATCAGCACCACTCACTCCTCCTTTTGATGTTGATCGGTTACGCCGCACGCGGATTCTCGTTCCTTCCTTCTTCGCAGTCTTCGCTCTCCTGTGCGACCTTCTAAGGCGCAACAAGTGCTCAAAGCTCACAAATGCGACGCAAAAAAGCGTGAAAACGCCTTTTGCGCGCGTTCCCAGCTGATCGCAATACGCACAAGAGATCGACGCTCTCGCTACAATGCAACACGGCGATCGCCACGCGATCTCCAAATTCCTTGTTTCGATTTCGTAACTTCTGGCGCCACTCGTGTTCTGACGATTTTGGTTATCTGCGGGCAGATCAAAACAAATCGCGCTGACACACCGCAATCGTGCCATCAGCCTGTCGCAATCGGATTCGCATTCGGGGGAGCGAAAGGGAAAATGGATGACAAATGTGATCGCAGCGTGATTCACGGCGGCGTCTTGGACCTCGATTCATCCGTCCGTCCGTCGCTAGACTCATCGGGCGACATCCGAATGACGACTCATCAGTCCACGTCAAGGGATTTTCTCTCCGCGAAAGGAACATTCGGGATTTCTCACTCTCTGCTTTACACTTTCAAACGTTTTCGTTTTTCCCATTGGCGACAACAGGGTCGCCACAACAAACGCTTATCAAACACGAGAGATCTCGGATTCCACATTTCCGAAATGGAATCCGTTTCACCGAGCAATCGGAGCAAACAAACAACAGAAAGGACATGCCAAACAGTCCCTCGAAGCCGAGAGGACGTCGGCGCGTTCGGGAAACATGCGTGATGTGTTTGTGGCCTAATTGGATTCGACCGCACGGAGACGAACGCGCAAATTGAGCAAACGGGATAATTTGGGCGAAGAACTGCCTGAAAACGGAGGGAAGTGCGATGTGAACGCATCTCTCGCCTCTCTGAGATGCCACGGGAAGCGCGTCCGCGCTTGATTTCCGAAATGCGGCGCTAATGGAGGGAAAACATCCTCACCAGTCGCTGTTCCCCGAACCAAACAACCTTCGCAAGCAACTCTCCTCGTAACTCATCTCGTCGGGTTTGCTGATCGAACATCACTCGCATCTTACGCTCACCAGCTGGAGCAATTTTTATGTTTCAATGCATTCCTCACGGAGCATCTCTTATCGGCGTTCTTTGCCCTCTCTGGTCGTTATTTCCCTCAATCTCCACAGCGTTCAGTCGTTAGTCCCCAAAACACGTCATTCCTTCCCAACAGACGTACTTTCGAACAAGGCCCAAAACCGCCAAAATCGATTATCACGCAAAGACGACCTTAGGATTCACCCCTTCACCTTCAAGATCCGTAAGACATAGCACAAATATTGTGGTGGCTATTTACATCCTCTACCATAACCCAGAGAACATCCGCGTTCAAATATCGCAACAGGCAACAAAGTGAACTGGATATCGCGAAAGAGGAAGAAGACAAAGAGGAAGAGTAAACAAGCAATAAATGTGTTTGGGAAAACAACGGCGACGATATTTTTAGCCCGGACACGAGCTAATGGGAACCGCGCGCGCGCTTTTATCCTCTAGAAGGACACAGGGATTGAGTGATTCGCGCGATTGAGTGGTCACCAACTGATCAAACAGATCATCGCGCTTCCGCCGCGCGTCAAACCGTCATTTAGCGCGTTTCCGACACTCCACCGTCTTCGGTACACGACCGACTATGACTAACGAGCAATCGCGCAACTTTGACTAAAAACAGGTCAAATTTATAAATGTTCTCACCGATTGCCAGCGTATCCATCTGCGCGAGTGCACGCACCGCCGGTTCGTGTCATCGATCACTTCCGATCGTCGAACCGCAGCCGAAACCTCTTTCGCGCGTGCTGGAACTGTACATTATTTAATTACATTAGACATCATAACAATTAATAGGTAAATAAATCAATATAAGTACAATAAAATTGTAACGGACATCTTCGAACTTCCCGTGTTCGAGAAAATGAGCCTAGCAAACCATGAGTTTCCTCCCAAGGTTTTCGACTTTTTTAACGATCGGAGTCATATTCGGTAGTGGAGAAAACTCTACGGTAAAGATGAGGTCAAGCCTCTTGAAAATGCTCAGAATTTGAAGCGCCCGATCTTTGCACGCAACTAATTCGGCTTGACTTCCTGCGTCACTGAGTTGCTATAAACGTGTTTGAAAACAAGTTCGAGATAGATGGAGTACCTTGCAATGCTGAACTGTGAACCCAAGCAATTCGACAAGTAGTTCGTTTTGTAGAATCATTTCCACTCGTTCGATGTTCTCGTCCGATAAATACACCATCAGAGACCACTGATTGTGAGCTGTTCCTATATCGCGAGAGCACTCGCACAAAATAGGTACTATAATCCGATTTTCCGGTTTCAGCCAAAACTTCTTCTGCTTCAACACATCCGTTAATGACGCAATTTCGATTCCGCGAAACTGATCGACAAGTGATAATGGGCGATTAGTGAATGGAACCTAAAGGGCAAAATGCTTTGCAAAAGAGTAAACTCGACAAATACCAATGAAAACTCTTCCCTCGGAATTCTCAAATCGTGTAGAAGTGAAGGTCTGCATGTTTCTCCAAGCACGGTATCATTGAAACTCGAATTACCGGTATTCAGCGTTGAAATCAAAGGTCGAATTGGCGGCTTTTGTGAAACCTTACTTTTTGGCTTCGACTTCGGCACTGGCGGCTTACGTGGAGTTTTAAATTCTGTTTTCAAGGACACTGGGCCGGTGCCGTTTGTTGTATTCAGTGTTTCGTTGCTATCAACGGTTCGATGCTTCCTGGAGTCCGCATCAGAGAAAACCGAACTATCGGCATCAGTAGAAAAATAGGAACTTGAATTAGAACTAGAAGATTCTCGTGGCCGCTTCTCACTCTCCGACTGTCGGAAGTGATCTAAGATCGTTTTAGGTCTCTTCCTCCGTTGCTTAGCTGAAGCCTAAAATGATGAAACAACTTTTAATTTTTCATTTATGTTTCACTAATATGTACCTCATGGTTGTTTTCGTATCTCAAATCATTTAGAAGTAGGTGATGAGACTGGGACGGCTCAGGAGCATGAACAGGCTGAAGCGGCGGAGGCAGCTGAGCAGGCAGTGGAGGCCGAAGAGGCTGGGGAGGATGAGGCAGCTGAGCAGGCTGGTGAGGCTGGGGATTGGGAGGGTGAGGAAGCTGAGTAGGCTGAGGCAGCGTTGCAGCTATCGTGAGATGACTGGAATTGATCCTGAGACGTGTAGCTAGCTCGTTAACAAGAGCGTTCGTTTCAGCAAGGTCTGCAGAATCTCCTCCGAGAACTTGAAAATTCGTGTCGTTCAGCAGAAGGCAACCCTTTCGATATAAGGTTTTGCCAACGATTAAAGCCTGGATTTCGAACTAAAAGAATGACGACATGAATGAATTACCTTGGCTCCTGGAGCGGTCATCGTCGTCAACCCTGGAATATACGAGTTCTGCAAACCTTTCACGGTCGTTTTGCCATCGGACAGTTGAAGCAACAACATTTCGCGCTTATTTTGATTTACCTAAAATATGAATACGGTTATTGGTCGAATTAAGCAATAATAATCAAACCTTTTCTTCCTCATCGTAATCAACGTCACTCGTAAATTCAGCATTATTCGTAGATGATCGACCTACAATAGACCTATACTGGCCATAAAGAGGTTTGGAGATGTCCACAACACTCATGATTTGCAGCGGAAAATGAGTAACAATAGTTAGTTTCGATGCGTTGGTTGGAATCCTCATTTTCGGTACTGTGCTCTGATTGATTTCGGAATAAAGCCATTGCTCGTACACGTACCCGACCATGTTCACGGTTTTCACCTGAAAATACAGAAATGCTGAAACCTGCTTGAACTCAACGACCATACCTTCGCATTCTTCGCTAGGTGAGCCGAAATAATATATTCTACCGCTTTTTCGAGCCAGTCCTCCTTCAATTCAATATGATTGTCACTGAAAAACTTCAGTATCGCTGTATCTCCCATGTACTTGTGTATGATTCTGAAATCACCCAACTCTTAACCAAATTTGAAGTGAAATGACGAATACGAAACGATGTATAATTGTGAATTCATTGTGTGTAGCCTAACCTTAGCTAAATGATTAAAGTAACTTGATTTGCAAGAATTAAATGTTTGACAAGCACACGCAATGATAGAGCCCTCATTTCTTTATCAGATAACAAAGAACACTTAAAGCATGTCACCAATCAGCGTTATAAAACTCAATTATCAGTTTCATTGTATTCTTGTGCTGCTTTGAACAAAACGTAGCGCGCGTTCTTCTTCACATCGGCGATAACATTCAAGATGAGCAAACTTCGCCGAAGTCGATCGCCATGGTTCGATTCTGACAGAGATGTGCGTTTTTCCCTCGAAGATGAAAGCAGGTCTCTCAGATACTCCTTGGCAATGTCGGTGGGAGTTTCATCGAGGCTAAGATCGTTAATTCCGAGTAAAATAGAAGGTACTGACATGGCACGACTACGCAAGCAAATTTGCATAGCAAGTGACGGTGATCGAGTGTTCGCGCGCCAATCAATCACTCTTTCTCACTTGTGCACGGTCGTCGAAAAACGTCAGCGGCCGCACACTTACGTCGCAGCCCGGCCGATCAGTTCACCGCGATGATCAAGTCTAAAGAAAACCTCACCTCCTTTCTGGAGATCAGCATGAAGAAACTGAAGTGCCAGAAGAAACTGAACAACGATCAGATGCGGCGTCAACTACTTCTAATAAACTTGATTCAGCGAGTCACAGAAGTTCTGCTATCGGTGACGCGACCAAAGCCGATGTTCGATGTATTTAGAGATCCCCAACCCTAGTCCAGTCCATTCAATGTGTCCACATATCTCTGATGTGATAGTTCCTTGATTTCTACACTTCATGAGCTTCCCTATTCCTTCAATAAAATTCGACAACTAAGAAACTCAACGATTTACACTATATAGTATCTACACTGCAGTAGTTTGCGATGCCAAATTTGCGGGAAGATTCAACAAATGCATTCCTCGTTTCACACGCACATGAGTCCCCACGAGTTCGTCCCGATTCACACAAACAAGATGCCTAAAATTTATAAAAAATTGTGTGAGAAAATGAGCGTGCGACATTTAGAGCTGGCCATGTCAAACGAAAGACGAGATCCCAACGCGAACTGCCTCCACCGTACACGCGGACGCTGTTGGCTCGCCTTGATGTGGTTAGTGAATATTTGCCGAATTTTAGGTCGGCGGCTGTCGAATTGTGATTTTTGTCTCTGTTCTGTAAGAATGCTTGAGTGCATTTGGTGTTTTCGATTTGTTGTGGCAAATCCAACGAGTTTTACTGCGCATTTTTCGTGCATCCAATTCTTACCAATTTCCTCCTCAAGCGATTTAGCGTCAATTTGGTCGTTTTGTGGGATGTCGGTCGTTGAGACGAGACAGGTCTTGTCGTCGTGCATTTTCGGGCTATTTATTCTTTGCGTGTAGTTTAACCGTACTTATTTTGCAGGTAAACATGGTTGTGTCAAATGGCAAGAAAGTGACGATTGTGAAGAAGCACCCCAAGCGCTTCACTCGCCACGAGTCCGACCGCTACCATCGCGTCGGCCTTAGCTGGCGTAAGCCCAAGGGTATTGATAACCGTGTCCGCAGACGCTTCAAGGGACAACGCCGCATGCCCAAGATCGGTTACGGAAATGCCAAGACTACCCGTCACATGCTTCCCTCTGGATTCAAGAAGATCGTTGTCAACAACGTCGGAGATTTGGATATGCTTCTCATGAACAACAAGCTCTACTGTGGAGAGATTGCCCACGCCGTCAGCAGCAAGAAGCGAAAGGACATCGTCGAGCGCGCCAAGCTTCTGCGCATCCGCCTCACCAACGGACATGCTCGTCTTCGCGCTGAGGAGCACGAATAAACTGATTTCGTTGTTGTTTTTTGTTGTATCGACCAAACTGTTATAAACTTTGATTGTTTGGTTTTTAATTAACACGTTTTGTCTTTGAAGGCGCCTGTGTCGTTCGGAATACCTATTCTTGTCGTCACACACAGAGGGGGGTATATCTGGTTGCGTTCATCGAGATGTTCAGATGGTTATGGAAGTGAAACTCAACTACAAGAATACCTTGACTTTCATTGTTGCTTGTTGTTTTTTCTACCTAGCTTACTTACTGTGGCGCGTTGAGGATCCATTTCCCGAAATCGATGTACAACTAAGAGACATTATTAGGTATGTTCGAGAGTTATTCGCTGAAATGTACACAGGTTTGTATTTAGTTACGCAGTTCTCGCAGTAGAGATGGGAGGGCACGCTATTTCCATCGTACATAACGAAAGTTTTCTTGATATTCGGCAGAAGGGAAAAACAGATGAAGGAAAGGCTGAATTGTTGACACAAGCAGATCTGATATCGAATCATCTTATCCTTGACGTACTTCAAAGATTTCCGGCAATCCAAGTAATCTCTGAAGAGAAATCTGGGCAGATTTCTGAAGTGGAGGCAGAGAAGTACCGAACTGATCGATATAGTTTATGGTTGAGCGTTCGCGATACAATCGGCAAAATGCCGTCGCAAAGACTTCCTTTATCGCGTTTGGCGTTTTGGGTAGATCCTCTGGATGCGACTCAAGAATTCACTGGTAAAATATATTGTGCGATTTATTGAGCACCGTTAACGCGATGCTTTACAGAAGGTTTGCTCGAATATGTTACTGTAATGACATGTGTTACTTTGGACGGAAAGCCAATCTTTGGTGCCATTTACAGACCGTTCCAGAACGAAACTGGTATGTTGGAATTCTTTGCGAAAAGGAAACAATAATACTTTTCAGTGTTCGGTTTGGTTGGATGGGGAGCCATGAAAGCCAACGGAGACGTGATTTCTCATAATACCTCACCTGCCAATAAACATATAGTTGTTTCGAGGTACCTGATTATTCTCAACAATAATCTTTACTTGTGGCTATTTTGTACAGGTCGCATGCCGGTAAAGTGGAAGAATTGGCCAAGAAAGTATTTCCAGGCGAATATACCGTTGAGCCAGCTGGTGGATCTGGCTATAAAAGTCTTCGCTTGGTGAACCACACAGCTGGTAAATAACTTGTGGTGTTTGTAGAATTAAATCAACAATCAATTTTAGAACTGTACATGCATACCACTAAAATCAAGAAATGGGATACTTGTGCTGGCGATGCGATAATCCGATCACTCGGCGGATCAATGCTGGATCTTGACGGACGTCCAATCGATTATTCACCCGAATTGGATGTCGTCAATCATCGCGGTCTCATTGCTAGTGTTTCCAGTCCGTACACATACTATGCAAAAGTGAAAGATCATCTCAAGTCCATCGGACTCTAAGTCTGCTCAAACTCGAACCTCGCTTACTCTGTCAAACTCATTTCGGATGTATGGTGTAAGGTGCTGCCAAAGCGTTTCTTTCTTAAATATTTAGCTTACGGGCTGTGGGTGATCTCTACCTTTATTGGAAATTCTGCTTTACTTATGTATATATTTTATTTAAATATTTAGTACGTGCGTGGATTTCATAACATTCATTTGAAATGGTGGCATATCTGATCTGTTTTTGTTGCACGATTTGAAAGACTTGAGCTTCAGATTTTTTGGCTATTTCAAAATGGGAGTTGACGAGGTGAACGCGCTCGCGATGAAGCATTTGCAATTGAAGAGCGAATACATCAATGTGATGCATGACGTTGAAAAGATCCTTGACGAGTTCCGCTTCAATTTATCGAAAACGAAGGCTATTGTTGGCTTTACTCTCGCTGACGCCGGTGTTGTGGACAACAGGGACATGATTTCAACGGCGAAGTATGATGAAACTTTTAATCATGTTAGCAAATACAGTTTATAGAGTGGATATTGGAGAGATCGATGCGGAAGAAATCTCATTTGACTTCCGCTACGAGCCAATTGACGCTTATTCATCTAAGCAACAGGAAAAAGAACATAATTCGGAAGAATCCGAAGTTCGCAACCGAAGAAAGAACTCGGATGGAAGCGAACGGCAGCCCAAGAAGACGACGATCAATTTTCGACCGTTTGGTCTTCTCGAACCAAATGCAGCAAAAAAAACGCGCAATGAAATCGCTCGAGCGCTTCCATTGATTTGTCAACTGGCTCAGATTCGGTCGCGAATAAGCAATGTCGAAAATGAGTATGTGAAGGCGAAGAAGAGTCTGATCGACGAGGATGCGCTCATCAAGGAACTCGCTGCCGTAAAAATTAACTGAACTTTTGTACGTATTGATTTCTGTAACTGTTGTAACTTGTAATTAAACCATTAAAATAACATTTCCTTTGAGGTCTGGAGGTGGAAACTGGTCAGCTACCCCCACTGCATGTTGCAAACGATCTTTGCTCAATGTTTATGCGGGGAAGCGCGAACGCTGTCCCCTGACTCAAAAATTTAGCTGTCGGCCAACTCCAACTCGGAGCTGCCGCACGGGTCAGCCGGGAACTAAAGTGCAATGTCCCAGCCTCGCCATGGATTCCCCGCCTTCATGATCGCGGGGAAATCCCAGCCAGGTAAGTTTATGAAACATCCAGCGTCGATCACCCAATGCATTTACTAATGCATACGAGCAGCGGCATGTGATGCTTAAACCAGACGAACAGAGAAAATTATTTCACAATCGATCAAACACCAACGCGGACAGATCTCTGCTTGGCACTTGTTATCGTTGTCGCGTTGGAGGGGAAAACACATTTGTGGCAAAAAATAGTCACGCGCCGAAGAAGGATCACTGAATGCTCCACGCCATTACCCAAGATTCGTTCTCTATCGCCGTGCCTTGACAAAGAATTCGCCCACACACGTCGGTCGACGGAAATTTAGGAGAACGCGGCAGCCGAATTCTCTTCGATTTGAGTTTTTGTGGTTAACGAGAATTGAACTGCTCGACCTAAAAAACGGAATTGGGTTTTGCGGTCGCCGACTTATTTGCCGTGGGCTTCTGCGCTCCTTTCTTCCCCTTCCGCCGTAATCGCGATCGTGCTTGCGTTCCTACTGCTTACATCGCCGTAACAGAGTCGTTCCTTCTCCTGTATGCCCGCCTTTCTCAACTGAACATTCTTTTGCCGGAATGGACGTCGCCGGAGCATCATTCGGACTCAGCCAGAACGTCCGAGATGCGCTGCATCACATCTTCGAGACGATTCTGAGACTTCCTGGCCTGCTGCTGCTTGAACTGTGGCTGAGGAAATTCGACGTAAACATCAAGGAGATCACCGAGGACATGCTGAACACGCCGCTTTCGACGTATCTTGACATGTCACGCATTCTAGAATTCGTTCACACACGAAATTTCGATCAATCAGCAGCTACGATCCTCAGCTACTCAGGTAAATCTGACCGTTGATCTCCGCTGACTGCAACTTTCCAGTTCTGCTTCTTTGTGCAATGTTCCTAACTCTGCCGCTTGGCAAACTCGTTCAAGTGTATCTTCATTCGCTGAGCTTAATGCTCTTCGGATTCGCGCACTACATGTCGATTCGATACGTTCAATTAGAACAAACTTCGGATCCGGAATTGAAGCTTGACGATTTCGTCAAGTTAGAGCGCCACGGCTTCCACTTCCTCGCGCAGGTGCACATACTTTCAATGCATTCGCCTCATATTTTAGCTCACTTGTAGTTGATGTTGAGCGTCACTCAGAGCGTCGTACTTCGAATGGAATCTGACATTGGTAAGTAGCTTCCAAGTCAATGTTACCGTTTAAACTATTTTAGGCCGTGTCTTCCTAGCTGTTTTCACGATCCCAATTATCGCCAGAATGTGCGGATTTCCTGTCACCAAACTTATTATTGCGCATAACGTAGCATGCAGCGCGGCGATGCTATTCATCTGCATCTACGTACTCAACCACGTTCCCTCTTTGTTGCTCTCCATCAAGCGAGCCTATCGTCAACTCCGAGCAATTCTTATCGTTCGAGGAATCGCAATTGGTATGTAACTGACGATAGATTTCTCACTGCTCTCTTCTCACTAGGCGCTGTTACCGTATGGCGACGACTCAGAATAGCCGAACTGTTGACATCAGCATACTTGACGATGTTCTGCGTTAGAGTTTACGTTGAAGTCAGCGAAAACGATCGACATTTGAATGAAGCGTTCTCGGTGATCATGTCAGCCATAGCCGAGTGCACAAGGTATAGGATATGTTTTATAGGCGCTATTGGTCATTCATTGCCTAATTTAGCACTCCACTCAGTCTTCTAGCCTTAGCTTTGACTGTAAGCTGTGCTTGTAAGCTTGTGGTTAAAGCCGCCCAGCTAACGGTTGGTGGAGTTCATGATGAACGTCACGTCTTAGCTAACGGCGGCTGCATTGAAGCCCTGACTCTGGTATTGTTGTGTTTTCAAATAGGCATTCTGGGAATGCGCATTGAACAAAAAGTATTTCTTCTTGGATTGGTGTTGTTCATTGGTGAGTGTACGGAAAGGTTGAACGCAAAATTGAAGAAAGTCTTTTCAGTTATGTCCGCTCTACTTCAATCGCTGTATGAAATCCTTGAACCACAGATGCTCGCTCTTGGTGCCATGCCCGGTGCTCCTCGATCTCGACACATTCGCACGGTTTCCTTGGCTGGAATCCTGATACTCGCCCCAGTAGTTCTTTCTGGGTCTATTGCGTCTTTCCTACCAATTGATTTATGGTAATTCCGTCCCTTCTCTACGTGCATCCAAAGTCTTTAAATATTACAGGTGTATTATAATCGTTTCCAACTGTATTTTAACGTCGATTCGGAGCGTTTCTACGACGATCGTATACGCTCTTACTTTGATAGAGAATCGTGCCACGGAACCCTGGGAGCGTTATGATGACTTGGTGTTCTATACTCGAATCACCACAAGATGCGTTGAGCTGCTGCTCGCGTTAGGAGTTGTCTGTTACGGTACCATTGCTGCTCTGAACAAGCAGTGGACGGTTGCGAGCATTGTGGTTTTGGCATGTCACACATATTTGAATGTATGGCGCAAAGTGCACAATGCTGTCGCCATGGTCAATGCTCGACATACGGCAACCCAGAATATCGATTCACTCGACAAGGCAACCAAATCGCAACTGGAACAGCGCAAGGACATTTGTCCTATTTGCTTCATGGATTTGATAGAAGAGGTAAATATTTACATATTCACTCCTTACCATCTTTGAATTCAGGCACGGATTACGCCTTGCCGTCATCTGTTCCATGGAGCTTGTCTGCGAAAGTGGCTTTCGGTAAAGAACGTATGTCCGTTGTGCTACCAAAGTCTTGTAATCGAAAAGCGCAAACGCAGCACTGAAGGCGACCATTGTCCTCCAGAAGGGCGCAGTCGTGAGGAGACTCGTAAGAAACCGCTTTCATTGCTCATGTATGAGTAATTTGATTGCTAAGATCGCGACGAACAACACGGAGTCGACCTAGATGCTCCTCTTCTCGGCCATATTCAGCATCGGCGGAGGAACACCGATGAAGCATCATTTAGCAGCGAATGGGATAGCGAATCATCGTCGTCGTTAGGCAGCGATTTTATTGTTAACGTGGCTGAACGACCCTATCAGAGGAGAAGGTTTCTGAGCTTTAGTGCTATTGAAGCGCGCTCTGTGATTTGAAACGATTTGCGTTGTAGTTCCTAAAAAGAAGAAGCCAGATAGTCAGTTGGTATGTAATCACTGATGCAATCACGGACGATACGTGTACATTATTTATTTTTGTTTCATATCATTTGCAGATTTTTATATTTTATAACGTGTAAAAAAATATTTGCTTGGCTCCGTTGTTCCTGTATGCAGTTGTTTGGGTTACGATGCCCATGTCATTTTATTTATATAATATGCAAATTCAACGTTTCCGCGTCCTTCTGTTGTTGTCCCGTGATTTTCTCAATTCACGGTTTTTAAATTTGCTTGAAAGCGCATAGTTTATACTTGTGTAGCGGGTTTCCTTGTGCGAATCTCTTCGCGGATTAGCTGAATGCAGCGCACTTTTGGGTTGTACGTTGCACAAATAGCTTTTTTGTGGTAGGAAACTGACATCAGAAGAGGTTAGAACACGCCCAACGGCGTCGTTCGTGCGAGGAGGAACGATTTTCCTTCTCTTGATCTCTGTCCCTTCTTTCTTTCGGCTATGTGCGCGTCTCTCGTCGTCTGTGCATTTCTCTCACGAGCCAGGCGGTGATGTCGATAGCGAACAGCTGAGTACGGCGTCCGCTCCGCCTCCTTTTCGTCCTTTCTGTGAAATGAAGGCTTGTGGTTGTCTTTCGTCATCCCTCTCTACTTGCTCCAAACTCCTAAAAACGGAAGCGTTGCTATTCATGGATTCACATTCAGTAATGCATATATAGTTTACTTGCAAGGTGAGGATTAATAGGATTAGTTTGGCAAAGTATATTGCGTCAACTTCTGACATACCGTAGCATGGCAAACCTGATAAACCTGTCTTTGTTGAACTCTTCTTGATACCGTAAAAATGTGTCAAGTCGCTACTTCGGTCTTTCCGATTGATTAAACTAAGGCGTTCGCTGGCAAACATCGCCGAACGTCATCTCGTCGGGGGTGGAACGATTGAGGATGGGAAAGGGAATAGAGGGATGCTCCTTTTGAAGGGATCGCGTCGGTCGGTTGTTTTGAACTAACGGACAAAGTCCTCTTTGTAATGTTTTGCACTATTTTTTGTCTTTATCACCAAACGGCTTAATGTCATTATTTCAGAAAACGATTTTCGTTCAAATGGCTCTTTGTCGTCGCCTATTGTCGACGCCGACTTCTGCCAGAGCTTTGGTTTCGTCAGCGTCCGCTCATACTTTTTCATCCAAACCCGCAACCGTGAAAAGTACCGATGCTGTTGAAGAGAAATTGAAGAATCTGCGGCATATTCCCGAATTCCCGTAAGTTGTTGTTGTTTTTCTTGTGCTTTCGTCGCAGAAAACAGAAAAGTGAATGGTCAACAAACCAGAACTTGCTTTAATGTTTATGACTGACGCGTTCTTGCTCTGTCGGCGTTGGCAGCAGTAATAACAAAGCCTCTACGGCTGGCTGTTGGCAATAGCGATTGCTGGGTCGTCTGTTCTGTTTGCATCTACCCTTCAGCCAGCGACGGCGACGAATTGGGGAGGTCGGTTACGTTGCTCGTTGGAGTTGAGAGCGTCAACTGAACATTGACCGTTCGATTGCGCTACCTATCTCTCTTGTATCTCTCGACTTTCGATCGCTCGGGCAGTGCGGACTAGAGGGGTGACGCTGCACGGGCATTGCCGTACTCATTCCCTTCTCCGACTTTTTGCCCGTTGATAAGTTGTTAGATCTATTTGTTGTGTATGTGAGTTGTAGTCTTGAACTTTGCCGATGTTCTTAGCCGAGAGTTGCTTTGATTTTGTCATTAGCTAGTGACCAGAAATTAGCTCGTACGATTCTGGTTACTTGTTGTTGTTTACTTTCATATTTGTGTGAAAAAAGTCATCTGTGCTGAAGTCCTAAAGGAATGCACACTTAGCGCGAGGAGAGTACGAGACGGCTATGCATCTATAGATCAGCTGATTTCTTCGTTCCTTCTATTGAGTGGCTGCGCCGTCTGCTGTTTGTGAGGGATGTACGACTTGTGTGCGGGTGTGTAGACGGACGAGGGGAGCGTCTTTTGACATTTGGGGGTTGCTACCGTAGGTCTTGCTTTTAACATTAATCGCGACATTTTCAGGTTGATCTATCCGGACTTTCTGCAATCACCTGTTTGGGGACGACGAAATGCGTTGTATGAACGACTCATGCGGGCCGATATGTTGGAGAGACGTATGCAACTGGACATTCCTGAGTTTTACGTCGGTAAGTAATATAATTCTATTTGCGATTTCCTATACTTATGGCTAGTTATTGAAAACTCAGATTGTATCTTCTAAAACTAGTTTAAAATGAGAACATGAAAAAGCGTGCACGTCTTGTGACATTGGTGTTTTGCTGTTTTCAGTGGCGCTAGCGTTTAGCGATAGGGAGCGGCGGTAGCTGCGTCGCAAATTGTCATGAGGTGATTGGTTGATGATGCCAATTGTCATTGTATTTCAAGCTTCTTACACAACAATCAATGCTATTATTTGTGTTTTAGGATCGATTGTTGCTGTAACAACGTCCGACCCCAATTTGGCGAGCCGGCCAAAACCGTTTCCTTGGAATCTGCATTCGTCGAGAACGCGAGGGTCTTCATCACCAATTCACTCTTAGGAACGTTGTTGATGGATTAGGTGAGTTAGGCGGATTTAGCGTTTTTTTACAGTTAGCTATTCTTTAAAGGCGTGGAAGTGATGTACGAGCTCTACAACCCCACCATAATAAAAATAGAAACAGTGAAGTTGGAGCGCCGTCTCGATAATGACTTGTCGTATCTGATCGATGCACCACCAGAATACAGCACTTTCGATTTCAATCTGGAACCGATTGCTCACCCGGCTGGAACTCCCGTTCCCATGAACTCCACGAAAGTATGTTCGCTTTAATTCTTAAAACTCGGTCATGCGATTTGCATCGAAACGACTTTCTGATGGATTAATTCGTTCGACAGCGCTCATTGCAACAAAGATATCAATGATTACTTTTTTCAGGTCAAGTTGCGACCCGCACCATGGACTCGTCGGTGGGAAATCTACGACTACAAGGGTATTGAAGACTCCTGGACGCCAGCTACTCCATACTATAAACGCAAATTGCACAAAACGAAGGTGAACGACTACCGCAAATACGATCTCATTGCCGACTACCGCGAGCAGAGCAATGAAATCGAACACGAACTAGCTGTTGAAAAAGAGATGGCGCGATTCGAAGCCGACCGTCATAAGTCTGGTACTACACGTCGGCGCATTCTCCGCGCAGCCACTCAACATTGAGAGGAAGTGGAGACTTTAGTTGATCGCGTTTGTTTTCTTGTTGACTCTCTCTTGTTGTTTTGGTTAAAGATTTGACTGAGCCGTAGAAGAGTTTCACGTTCTAACCCGTTTGCTACGGACTCTGTACTTGTTCGTTCCACATTGTAGTTTATTTGACAGTTGGACTGACATATCGGTTTTGCAGATTCGCTCTCTCACGCTCACTTGTCAGCCCCGCGACCTCTCACCCACTGCCATTCAAAACGTTCCTTCCGGTGATCACCGAAAACACCATTCGCAAAAATGAAGTGAAATAATTCCAATTGACAATTGGTCTGAAGGGGTATGAAGACATTGGTCTGAAGGGGGTTGTAAATTGAAAGGCGGAAATTAAAATCGCTCTGTCGCTGAACCTGAATAACAGGTCACTTCGAAAACGAGCGTGCAGGTAATCTTGGGCCTTGGATATCATCCTTCTTCCTAACGAGCACCTTTACAGCTCTTCCGTGCCAACGATGGAGACAGTCGGAGACATTTGTCGTATGGTACTGGAAAGTCGAAGTGGCCTTGGAGCTGGAGCTCCGGTTGCGATTCCTGAGTCAATCGTGCAACAGGCCGAACACGTCCTCTTTCACGGACTTCCCTTTTCTGTGCACACGATCCTCGCTCATGTGAAATGTCGAGAAGAACGGAGGGCGGAATGTCCTAATTCGATCCAGGTGGAAGTTTGGACGATTCGCGTTGAGAAAGCACATGAGGATGACAGAAAGGTATAGTCTTGAGTAAGTAGTTCACTTTATTATACCATATCGCAGCTTCTGCCGCCGTTGTTTCTGAAACAAGCCGTGCGGTCGCATCTTCACTTCTCGCAACTCAACTCTTGGATATCCAATAACAACAACAAACTGCCGCCCGGCATGCTCTGTTCCTATAGGTTAGCGACCGTTGAAGACCGCTAAGCACAATCGTGTGTTAGGCTGTCACTGACTGACCATTTGAAGAACGAGGAACTGCTGACGGTGGACTCTCACCAGTTTCCGAAGTGCTTGATAGATCGCCATCACCAGTTGACGGTGACTGTTAAGTGGGTGAAGCGCGACGGAATTCCTGCATTGCCCCCACAGTGCGTCTTTGAAAAGTAACGAATTCTGTGCGCTGCTGTTTGATTGCTTCGCGTATTCAGAGTTTCGTTTGAAGAATGGGATCAACTCCTGTCACCAACGGACGCGTCGCCTCCTCGGACGCCGCTCTTCTTCGTTTCCTCCGATGACGATCATGCGAAGTCGCCATGTCGTAAAGACCAAGATATCGTGAAGTCGCCACCCCCGAAGAGAGTTCATCGCTCGTCGCTCGCGACTTCCGAAAGCAGCGAAAATACGACGTTGGATGGAGTAAGTTCGCTCCCGCCGCCCAACGAGGAGCGCGGACGCAGAACTCCAGAGGGCGTGATCTCGCAGTCAACCGAGGTAGAAGTTCTGGCCGACTTCCTCGCGTCTTCATCGACGATCGGTGCGACAAGGATCTCCCCGTGTTCGACATCTGATTCGGCTAATGACGCAACACCCAGGCGTCCGCGCACACTTAATCTCTTACGACAAAGGAGAAACACGACTGGTTCTGTGGAGCGAAACGCCAGCGATCCCTCGCTGCTTCCGAAGGCGCACCATCCTCTAGAGCAGCCGTTCGCATTTAATCGTCGCACTGGATTACCACTTAATTCGAGTCCCGCTCCGCTGAAACGTAATGAACGTAGCTTCGCCGCCGATCTCCGACTAGAGCGTCTGCGAAGGGGAAGTCAGTTCGCAGATGACAGCAGCGGAAGCGATGGCGAAAGCGTACCTCATGTCGCGCAACTCGCGCGAAGTCCGACGAGTGGAAACGGACTTTTGTGCAATTTCGAAGAAAGCGTTTTGAATGGACGCCTTGAGCCTCTGGCGTCGATCGCCGGTTTCCGGCTCCAGCTAGCTGCTAATGGGTCGTTTACTTCACCTCACATGAATCTGCCGGTCACAACTTTCTTTTTCAACATAACCGACGACGCTGCGCCCTCTCCTTACTTGGTTGGTTCTTTTTTTGGGTTCGAACTCCACTAATTCCTTCCACTTCAGGGTCACTGCTCTCTCGAGGAGATCGGACGCAAAGGATACCACATTTCCAAGCGGTGTACAGTGCAAGCCGTAAGTTTGCATTATCCCAATGTCCATTGTTGGTGCGCAATTTTCGTTTAGACTCTGTTCAATCCACAAGGAACCGTTGTCAAAATTTTCGTTGTCAAGATTGACTTGGCCGACATGCCATCCTCGTCGCAAACATTTATCCGTCAACGATCGTTCTTTATGCCCGTTGGATGTCGACTCGAAGACGCCCAGCGATCTTGGCTGAAGTACCTCATCCACCTTCGCTTGGCCACTGACCGAGCCGGGCGTCTCTTCATCCACACCGACATTCGGATTCTGTTCTCGAACAAGAGCGATTTGGATTCCCTGAATCTGGAGAACGATCGTGGAGATTCTCCATCAAGTGCTGAGAAGTTCCAGCTCACCACCTTCACCGAGATGCCCCAGCGTCCAAAGTATTCGCCGGTGAAGTGACCGAAGCAATAATTTGTAACATACACTCTCATTCCTCCCCCACCGTGTTGTACCAAACTGTCACATAGTCTTTCCTCCTCTCCAGTCACCACTATCGCTGGTACGATCGGACCTGAGATTAGTCCGATCGAGTCTTAGAAAAGCAACCAAAGTTCTAGAATTTCCTTCTATAAAACAGGGGTAAACATAGTTTCTATTGCTAGTGCTGATTAGAAGTTCTATTTTGAAAAGAAGCTTGTTGTTTTCGTCTTTCATTCTCTTTTCGTGTCAGATATTTGTGATCCTCCAAGGAACGAGCCTCGCCGATGTTCCTGGAGTGACGTATAATCGAACAATAAACTTTCACTATTCTTCCTCTTTTATTAGCCGAAATCACCACGAAAAACTAAAGTCTGAACACTTGAACTCGCAGCGCTCAAGATCGCTGTAGTCGGATGTCCCCTTGTCCATAGCCTGATTGAACCCGGTGTAGAAATTACGCGAACTAAATGTGAGATCAATCGAGTTTTCTCTGCTTTGGATGTTGAATGCTCGCTGCATGAATTTCGTAATCTAAAATTAGAAGATTAGGATTGTACTTGAAGTGGAAAGTTACATTTGCTACAGTATGCGGTAAGATGGGTCCTTCGTCTAATTCAAGTATGTATTTTAGTTGTCCATTCAGTGTTTTATTTTTTACACAATGGGACGATAGCTGAAACGATGCAAGTAAGTTGGGGGGAACTGGACAAAAACGTACGGAGAGCGACTTCGTCGAAGAATTGAGAAACGCCGAAGAAGAAGCTAGTGTGGGAGGCAGTCCTGCTTGAGGACCCGTGGTAAGTCTGCCGTGTTGAGTGTACAGGAAAAAATCGCAGAAGTTTTGAATACTCGAGGGGTTCCAAATTGCGATGGCGCTTTTAAGGGTTTCTTCCGCCACAGTTGCTCCCGTTGCGATGTTCGGTCCTGGTTGGGAAAAGTCTCCTACGGTCGCGCTTCTTTTCAGCTTGAAAGTTCTCGCGGGAGAGTTGATGCCGATGTCGCGGAGCCAGTCAGCGGAGCCCGAGTCGTTACCTTCATCAGACGCTGGGTCCTCGCTGAAAAGTTGGAGTTGAAACTTTGCCGACTCGAGTGATAAACATACTCTTCGTCTTCGTCGCTGGAGAGGTTGAAAGTCGGTGACGATTTGAGTTTCGCGGGCTGCGACTGCGTCACCAGCTGCATCGGCGACTTTGACTCATTGAGTGAATCGTCTTTGAAGGTATTGAAATGCGCGAAATTTGTGGGAGCGGACGGAATTGACGGGAGTGTTCCGGATAATCTCAGTTTTGGTCTGCCAGTCTCCGTCGTCTCTTCCTCGGTTCCAACGTGATAATAATCGATGCCTAAAATATAAAGTAGTCTCTAACAAATCTGAGGTAATGCTAACCTTCCTGCTTCAAAGCATCGCGGAATCCTTGGAGAGTGGGATTTATAATGACCACGTGTCGCGGACCGTCGTCCTCTAACGTCCAACAGGAATTCTCCAAATCAGGAGCGCCGTCGTTTTTCTCTGTTGGAGGTTTCGCCTTCGCAAAGAGGACGGTGAACTGTGGACAGAAAACGTAAAAACTCGTCTGACCTCGATTTCTTCGCCACGATCTGTACAAGTCGTTAAAGCTCTCACACCTAGAATTACATTAGTTTTTGCTTAAGAGAGTGATTGGCAAGCAACGTACCATTTACTTTTAAGCAGCGCGAAGAATTGCTCCGGTGAATGGCAAAGCGGGCGCGTATCGTCGGTGCTTCTGAAATTCCCTGCTGCCTTCACGTGCTCTTCTAAGCGCGGAAACAGGGAAATCCCAGTTAGATCGGGGTACTGATGGTAGATCGATGCCGCTCGCAACACTTCTTCAATTCTCTCATTGTTGGCGCTCTTCTCACCGCACAGCAGCTGCTCGTTGAAGTCACCGATGTTAGCCTTCGAGATCGCCACACCTAAACGAATACGTGTTTCAAGCGCGTTTGAGTCAATGCCGAACCTGGCGCGGTCATTGAAGTCATCCACGGAAACGGCTTATTCGAGGTGAGTTGCAGTTTGTCGGCGGGGCGCAAATCGGAAGGCGCTGAACTAGACGACGCGCTCGGGCTTCTCACATCTTCCGTGGAACCAGACGTCTTCGATTTTTTGTTGCTGTCGTTCGATTTGATGGATTCTTGGTATTTCTGGAATTAGAGCTTACAGATGAGAAGTCAAAACGTTGTGTCCACGAACCAGAAAGGGATTTTCAGCGAACTGCGCGTTTTCCTTGTCACCGGAAGGAAGCGAAAGAGAATCATCGCTGGGCAGCGTCACCGACAGCTGCGATCCCCTGAAAGGATTATGTACAACGATTCAGCGCCCCGTGGAACTCACTCGTTTTGTGTTCGTTTTCGTTTCAGCAAGCGCGAAGAAGGTTTCTTCCAAAGCGAAGTCATTCCAAAGCGATTCTGATGAGAAGATCAGTCAATCAAATCAGTCAAAATCGTTTTTTGCGCATGCGAATCGCGTCTCCTCCCGCCAATTTCGTGGCGAGTGACTAATAAATGTCAGACTTTCATCCTACAAAAAACATGGCGAAAACGCGTAGCCGTGGCGAACGTTTTGAAGCGATTCAAATGTGAATTTCTGATTCTTCGGATCCACCGGCGCTGCGCGATCTGACCTCATCGTCCCGACTTTGATCTCCCGGCCACTGCGAACACTCTGACCTATCGCACTTTCGGCTATCAGAAGTCATGCGCGCTGCTTGTTATCACCTGCACGGATGCGCCGCTTTCGGTGTCAATCAATTCGCACCGACGAACATCAGAGATCGGAGGGCAAAAAATTCAAACCCGCACTCTCCATCGCAAAATTCAAACCCGCTCTCTCCATCACAACCGACCAAATGAAGATACGAATCGCGGTGATTGGCGCAGGAGCAGCCGGACTCCTTGCAGCTCGCAAGTGCCTCGAAGACGGCAGCTTCGATGTTACCGTATTCGAGCAGGGCGCGAGTGTCGGAGGAACGTGGGTTTACTCTCCGGAAACGAACGTTCATTCGAGTCTCTACGAAACGATGAGGTGATTGAGAGAATTTGGGCTCGGCTCACGTGTTTTCGTTCAGCACGAATCTGCCGAAGGAGGTGATGTTCTTCCCTGGGGTCCCCTTCGACCCGGAAGCCAACGTGGAATCTTTTGTGCCGCACCAGGACGTAAGGAGCTATCTAGAGGATTACGCTGTCGACGTCAAACCCGTGATCAAGGTGAGATTCGAGTTGAATTCATGTGAATCCTGGCTTTCAGTTCAATCACAAAGTGATCAAAATCGAAAGAATCGATGAAACGTGGAACGTGACCACCAAATCGAAGGCGGATCCCCCGAAAACGGATTCTTTTGACGTAGTTTTCGTTTGCAACGGTCACTATGCCGATCAGAATTACCCAGTGCTAAGGCACGCGTTCTCCGGTCGCTCGTTGCACAGCCACAACTACAGAAGAGCTTCGGAATATCGCGGTGAAACGGTGGCGATTGTAGGCGCCGGAAACTCGGGGATGGACATCTCCTTGCAAGTCGCCACAGAAGCCAAGAAGGTAAGTTCCGCTTGCGCTTGACGATTACCACCGGATCCAGGTGTATCTGCTGCACAGGAAAGCGCCAAAGTATACTGTACTTCACGAGAACATCGAGGAACGCAACGCGCTTTCTGACTTCAGCGAAAACGGAAAAGATTTGATTCTGGAAGACGACGCGGTGATTCAGAACGTCGATACCGTAATCTTCTGCACCGGTTACTCATACACGTTTCCGTTCTTTGGTGAAAAAATCGTGCAACTGAGGAAGCGAGGCACTCTGGTGGAGCCTCTGTATCTTCATATGGTCCACAAAGACTTCCCGACGTCCCTCTTCTTCTTCGGAATCCCCTACAATCTGATTCCCTTCGTCCTCTTTGACTACCAGGCGCGCTTCGCACTCTCCATCATTCACGGAACAGCGGATTTGGACGTCGAGGAGATGGAGAAGTTCGAGGAACGTCGGGGCGTCGTGTTGCGGCAGAAATTCGGGTCGAGGAAGGAATGCCACTTTATGGGGATGGCGCAATGGGATCTCTTCCACACCTACGCGAAATTGGGCGGATTCGAGTACGACACACCGCAGCGCGTACGCGATTTGTACGAATCCACCGTCGAGGAGCGTGCGAAGAACGTAACAACGTACAAGAAGAGAAGATTCAGCGAATACTAATTAGGATTACGGTATTTATCGCACAAAATAAACGATTTCTTCACTTTCGGCTTTCGGGAGGCGGCGGGTAGAAGGAGAATCGCGTGATGAGCCAAAGCAGAAAATCTTCGAGTTCGGTGGGAAGGTAGGTGAGCGGGCCGTAGAAGAAGAGCGCATCCCAACCACAACGATACCGCAACCTCGGGAAACGAGCAGAGATCGCGTGGTAGTAGTTGTCAACGACGTAGTCGGTGCGCGAAGTGCCGAAGGTGTGGAGAATTTCGTTCCACTTTGCCACAACTGAAATCCGAGATTCAGCGCCTAACGCCTCCTCCCACCCACTTACAGTTAGTCTTGAACTCGATACCGTACTCTGCCTTCTGTTCGTCGTTGAGACGATCCCACACGCGCTCGACTCGGTTCTCCATCGCCTTCTCGTCGAGGAGATTCGTCTTGAAGGAGCCCGGCTCTAGAATGCAGCACGTTATGCCGAAAGGCCGCAGTTCCTGGCGGATTGTGTCCATGTATGATTCCGCCGCGTACTTTGCGGCGCTGTAAGGCCCCGTGCATGGAGAGGTTATCCTCCCTGCCACCGAGGTCACGGTAATGATGCGACCCTTTGATCGTTTCAGGAGCGGTTTACACGCCTGAAATAAAGGCGCAGTTAGAGCGCTAGAGTTCAAGCACCACGTGCCTGCGTAGTTCTGACGACTCCGAGGGTGTTGACATCGAAGGAGAACTTGTAGTCCTCGATGGAGCACCAATCGTCGGGGCCGTAACACGTGAAGACGCCCGCGTTGTTCACCAGCGCCCACAATTCTAAAAATCGAGTTAATCGCGGAAAGTGGGTCGTGGAGACGCACCAACGCCGTTTCCGAGATTTCTCTCGACGATTCCGACCGCTTTCTGCACAGAATCGTCGTTCGTGACGTCGAGGGGTACGGTATTCACACGTCCATTGCTCTCCGTCTTCAGACTCTCTTCTCCCTAAAAACCGCGCGATTTGGACGAAAGCGTGAGAGTCACCGAAACCTCTTCCGTTAGACAACCCGCGAACACTTTGAATCCATTCGCGGCGCATTTCAACGCCAGAAGTCGGCCAAACCCAGAGTCACATCCAGTGATGAAGACCGCTCGCTTCTTGAATTCCGCGATCTCTAGACGTTCCCACAGGAAACGCGCCACGTAGTAGCCGATCGCTACAAGACACAGCAATGCAACAGAGACGACCATCTCCGCAGCGACGAAAACAGCGAACGAAGCGGACGAGGACGATAAGAATTTGTTTATCACGACGTTGGTTGGACGAATGCAAATGACGTCGTTGGAGGGGAGGAATCGAAAATAACGACCATTAAGGGATTGTACACGTGCCTCTTGGGTTGCGACCGGTTTTTAGAGCTGTTTTCTGTGCTCTCTTATTGTATTTTGGTGTAAGACGAAGCGGAACAACAGAAAATGATTGATTTGATGGGACGGTCGGTGCCAAAGTCCATGCAGCCTGTTTTCCGGGGGTCCTTCTGTCTTCAGACGGCAAATCTGAACGAGATTTGTGGCCTCGGTCCTGCATATGCACTTATGGTTTTCTGAAGGCACTGAGAAGTCATTTGGAGGCAGATGATCCCCCGGGGGAACCGCTGCAAAATGTAAAACATCTGATTTATTTCGGAGACAAATTTCGTCAAAAATTGAGCAAAACGAGAAGAAAGGAGGAGAGGAAGAGCGGGAAGATGAATCCAAAGACGGCGGGAGAAACGTCGACGGCCGGTTCAAGACCGGATGCTACCAGCGCGGCGTCCCCGTTGCACAGAGGCTGATCGCAGACGCATCGGGAGGTCCACTTGCTGCCGAAGCCCGTTTGCTGGCACTCGCTCTCCTCGTACTCCGCTCCGCAGCCTTTCTGCACGGTGCGACGGTCTGCAACACGGATTCTGTTTGTTTTCTGCCTCCGGGAGGGACGGAGGCGAGCGAGAGGCGCGCGAGTATCGCCTTGCGGGAAAATTAATTGGCGCGTGTGCACACAGAGGGCCGAGGGCAATTTCGATGGATATTCACGCGGCCTCGTCGCCTCCAGAGTGACTAATTGAGGGCGAAAAATGGGGAAGAGAAAGCTTATCTAACGAACCGTCGTCAATATTCGAAGTTTCCATTTTAACGCAAACGATTCCCTCGCATTCGCCTTCGTTGCACGTCCCCTGATCCGAGTGACAGTCGTAGCAGATGATCGACGAGCCTGAAATCTCGGAATTTCAGAATCCGTGAGCGCCAGAAGCCTAATTGCCGACTGCTCATTTGCATATGCGCATATTCGAATTGTTTACCCCTCTCAAAGGAGCGTTGATTGCGCGCGCGACTCAATTAGGCGTGCAAGCCGAATCGGACCGCAGACTCGCAACTCTGGGGCGCTCGCTCACCTCGATGGACGCTGATGAGGAGGAGGAGAAGTAGCGAAGGAGGTAATCCGCGCGGGATTCCGAGCGGCGATGAGATCATCTTCGGAAGCTCAGAAGCGTCTTCGCGGTCGAATCGTCATCGGACGAGTCGACACGAGGGAGTTACTGGAGGGAGACCGCCCGTGGGAGGTTGGAGTTGGATCTGTGCCGCGGGGCTCCGAGAAGGGTGACTCCGCCCACTGCACGACGATTTAATTTACTTTTCATAAATCGGATGTCGCGCTTTGGAATTTTGCGATTTGAAGTGCGCAGGAATAATAATTCGATTGGACGAAGAAGGGACGGAAGCGAGTTGAGTGATTCAAGACGTCGAGGAGCGAATGCCTCGCGAGAAGCCCCTCAGGTCGTTCGATCCTGCGGGTGCCGAGGTCCCTCCCATTCCGGGAAGATTGAGAGAACCCGAGGGAACGTGTCACCCTCCAGAGTTGGTCTAGGACACGAGGAGCCCCGAGTTCGGAGCACTCCAAACCCTCAAAAGCTGTCAATCGACGCATCATCGACCTATAATGAATGCACGGAGAATTACGCATTCAGAGAAGAGACGAAAAGCGCCTGAGAATCGAAGGTTGTGCCGCGGGGAGGAGAGGGATCCGCTTCTTGAATATGTCAACAATTGTGCCTAAAGAGTCCAGTGGGAATGGGAACAGTTGGAGAGAACGCAAACAACGCGGCCATGAGTGGTCGAAAGGGCACTCAACTCGGTCGCATGAGCCGAAAAGTTGCAGTTTTGAAATGCCTAGGCCCGATTACTACCCGAACATTTGAACTGAAGAAGCAAAATTAGAATACACTTTTCTGACTATTTTTTTCAGTCTGTTTCGTGTTCAATCTCCGATGATGGCTTTTCGCGATCAACGAAATCTCACCAACCTCACTTTTCACATTAATTATGTTTTTAAATAATATACCGTTCGGCAAACGTCGCGTCCAAAGAGAACACCCGAAGGCGATCTCCGCAGTCATCAACGACGCGCAGCCCATTGGCCACACGTCGAGCTTCCCGCTCCGGAGGCGACGTTACATCTCGTCATCACGGTTGGTTGTGGCTTTACAAGAAAGCGAGATGGTGAAAACACACTACAGAAATGATCCTGTGAAGTATGATTTCGAAGTTGAGACCGTCGTTCATTCAACCCCATGTGGTGACGATCGTATCGGAGCAACGGTGTGAGAGAGTGCAGACGATAAGAGCATTTTTCATATCATGGTCAACGCGTACAATCCTCTAGAGCGGAGATCCAAAAGAGATGCACACGTACATTCTCTCAAACGATCAATGAATGAACTCGTTTCTTGAAAGACTGAAATCACTAAAAATACTGCAATATAACAATTTAGCCAGTTGTCTGCTTGGCGCATCTCGCCACGAGCTGCTTGGGCGAATAACTGCTGATTACTGTTTCATTCACAATTTTTGCGGGTGGTCTAAAAATCGAATCTCGCAGATCGAATCTGCGGATTCTGGCGTCTCATAAGTACTGAAAACTTATCAGTTGCCACATTCTACGAAAATCGTCACAATGCCGCCCCCGGCGAAACGGGCGAAGAAGATTCCGATACGTTGCTGGCAGGTCCCATTTAATCGGTAAAGCCGGCATTTTGTGAATCCCTAAACAGACGTTTTGCAGCATCGAATGGACCATAGTCCGCAACCTCTTCCAGTCCAACAACCCCGTCCACCTGGATGTAGTGCTCAATTTGTTGTCAATGTGGAAGACTAGGTGAGTTTTTCTAAAAATTGCGACGTGTTGACGAGTGGAGATTAAGGATGGGACGCAACACTCCGCTAGCTGTCGACATTTCGGACATTCTAATTCGGTCTCGGAAGATGGAAGCTACCGTTGCAAAATGGGACTGGGAGTCAGAAGGTCAGTTTGTTATGGCCTACTCCACCGCAGTTATCAGGTTCGTTGGATCTTCATATCTTGCTCATCTTTTCTTCCAGATTCGTCAATTTTGTCAACGAAATGGGCCAAAAAACTTTCCGTCACGTCACCAGTATCGGAGAGGCGTTGAGGCCGGTATAATTTTGGTGCTGCTATTCTGGTTCAACGGTACATTTAGTTCGGAATTCCTGATTGGATAATCAACGTTCGCCACGCAAGCACTCATAAGATGATGCCCACGCTTACAACTCTTCGAAGAGCAGTTGATTTCTGCCGTGCTTGGCTCTGGGTAAGTGCTCATTGCGCAGCTTTTTTAATTGCGCAGCTTTAGCAATGGTACTGGGACAAGCCCATTGAAGAATCCGTTCAGTGGCGACAAATTCAGGTCAATGATAACACACAAGAGCAGGACCCAACCAGTGACATGGAGCTCGTTGACGAGGTCGGTGCTAGTGATAATGAGGATGAGCCCAGTACCCCGGATCGTCCTTCTTCAGCTGCCAGTGGAATTTCGGAAAATCCAATAGTCGATGGAGATAGTCCCATCAATGATAGCAGCATGGTGCAAGACAACAGCCAGAATGAAGAGGATAACGAGAACGACGATGACGACGTCGTCTTTACATTAGAACACCTTAAAGCCGTCAATGAGGAACCAACTTCTAAGCCCGAACGTGAAGGCAATGCCGGAGAACCCGAATCTAAAAGTATGAACCACCTGATGGTTTTGTAACCTGCTCTATTTTTTCTTTTAGAAGCACGAAAAGATGAGGATGAAGACGATGAAATCATTGTTTTGGATGACGTAGAAGACGGTAAAATGACGGTTCCATGTTTAACTATCGCCTTTAAATTTAGACGATGGCTGGAGGATAGCAAAGGGTTGGACTCGAGTTTGCCAATTAGGATTAACGCAGGATCAAACGGCAGAATCGTTGTGTCTGGGGTTTGGACTTGATAAGCAGTGGGCGTCCGAAGAGCCCATACCTTTCTCGCTTGACATGTACCCTGAAGTAATGGATGACTGCTCCTCGCAGTTCCCGGCGATAGTTATCGACGCGAAATTTCGAACGTCTTGATGTTCGGAAAAGATTGGATTGTTGATTTATCAAAATAAATTGTTGTTAATGTCTTTTCCAGTCGTTGATCGTTGAACGCGGAGGTTCGGGGGGCGGTTTTGTCGAACTTTGTGACCTCTACGACGGTAATCGGCTTTTCTCCTGTACCCGCTCGTTGCACTCGTTCGGCGCTAAACAACTTCTAACAACGCCGAAGAATTTCAGTCGAAACGCCGTTAGGGGCGCAAACTTGTTCCAGCGACGACGGAGAAGGCTCCGAGTTCGTGGGTAGACGACGACGACGACGCCCCTCGCGTGCAGCTACTGAGCGGGTTATCAATTATACTCCACGGCGGATTACCCGCGTAACCCGCCGACCGCTTCGGGGTCGGTGCGGAGCGACGTGCGTCATCGACGACGTTTGCGCAATCTGTTCTTCTTTGGGAAGACGGCGCGACGCTTCATTGGAAGTGATTCCCGAGGCGCGAGGCTCGCGCACCGCGCGACTCCGATCGATTTGCTTCCGAGGGGTCCGATCGACCGTCTTCGGATCTCCTTCGGCGCGATCAATGATCGCCGCATCGGAACTCGATTCCGAAGGAGACGAGCGACTCCGGAGTATCGTAATCGGCCTTTTCCCTCCAAAATGTCCACCGAAGGGCTATTCTCGGCGGTGCGTTGAGTGATCGGCGACCTGAACGAGTTCTCTTCACTTTTTACGGTCGCGCGCGATTTGTCGACTGATAATCCCGCAATCGAGCGTTGTTTTCAGAATTCCGGTCGATGATGTCACCTCGCGCGTAGCCATGCCGTTCTCCAAGATGATCAAAGGTTCGTTTCCGCGCTCAACTCGCTCCTGGCACCCTCAGGAGCATGTTTACCCCCTCGGGGCCCCACTCATTCACTCCTCACCTTCCTCCGATGAAAGTTTCCCTTTCGCTCTCCTCGATCGCCCAACTCACCTTCGACACCTCCTTCGTCAAAAGTAGTCTTTTGCTTGCCGCCTGGATTCGTTGCATTCGGATCATAATTGACCCAAATCCCACAACTCTTACTTTCTCTCTCTGATCGCTTTTCTTCAGAACACAAATGGTGCACGACATCGACATGCATTCGTTGGTTCATGCGAAAACGCGTGCGTCCGGCGATGGATTCTCCCTTGGACCGACGGAACAATCTCGGGATCTCCTACGTCGAGCATCACCTCAGCGTTGAGGAGATCCGCGACATCTACGCGGACTCCTACATCGACGCGGATTCTCCTGAGAACAGCGACGGACTCAGCACCATCGAAGCGAGGTAAGCGGCGCCTCTTCCCGCCAAGGCAAAGCGCCTCGGGGGGTCGAGAGAGCGATTTGCATGGCGCTCCTTCCTTCCACGGGCGGTCCTCATGCGATTATCAGCTCGAATTTCCACTCAAATTCTTAACTTTTTGTGGCCCTGCGTCGTACAGTCGTGGGTGCAAACTGTGATCGCACGGAGCAAAGTAATTGAGCGCGGAGGTTCCGCTACCGCCCTCCACGTGATCGTCGCGCACCGATCGAACCATCTCTTCACCGCTAATCATCCGATCGATTCGTCAACGTTTGTTTTGCAGAAAACGACTTGCCGATGGCGGAGCGAACATCATCGATCCCCCGAAGGAGGTTTCGAACCTCTTTCTCTTCGCTCGGCAGTTCCTCTACAAGTTCTGGCTGCTTCTGATCGGTAAACAGACGAACACAGTCCTCGAATCACCGCAAATCGCTTGCAGGTGCCGCTTTTCTCAGCATCTTCACCTACTTCATCCATCTGGCGCACGGACACTCCGAACCGCTGAACCTCTACTGCTCGCTCATCCTGCTGGTCATCGTCGTCTTCATGAGTTTCCTGAGTTTCTGGCAGGAGAAGCGGGCGCTGAAGGTGGGTGAACTGCTGCTGCATCGAGCAACGCGCAGCCGCAGGCAGTGTGGTGACAAACGGAGCTGCTGCGCAAGGTCAAACCACTTTTTCGCGGTTCCTACAAACCCGTTAAACTCGTTAATTCGCAGATTAACATACTTTCGCAGATAACACCGCCTGCGACTGTTTTTGGTCGAAATCCGCGGTGTAACGAAGACAAATGAGCGCGCGAAGTGATTGTTGATCAATTGGGTTGCACTTTGCGGAAGGAAACGCGAATCGCGTTGACGCGCGAGAAAACAAAAACTTCGATTGAAAACCAGCAATCGCAAACAGTACTCCATGAATGGGTCTTGAAGCGATTGCCCTGTTTGACATTAAAATACTACAGGAAGAGAGTGACGTGCTTGTGTTCTTCAGGTGGTGAGCAATTTTCGGAATCTCCTTCCGCCAACATGTTTCGCCCTTCGCGACTGCGAAGAGCGTCTCATCACGACAGCCGAACTCGTCGTCGGCGATTTGGTGACGATCCGCAGCGGCTCCAGAATCCCCGCCGATCTGCGTCTTCTCCGCTCGAATGGATTGAAGCTCGAGGGCTCGGCGATCACCGGCGAGCCTCAAGCCGCCGACTACACACACGAAGCGGCCGCAAACCACATTACCGTGTTCGACGCGCGGAATGTCGCCTTCAAGGGCTCTTACTGTATTGAGGGCGACGGAGTCGGCGTGGTCATTCGTACCGGAAAGTATACTGTAGGTGTTGGCTTTGGGATTGCGCTAACGGCAGTTGTTTAGGTGCTCGGTGGGATCGCCGACATCCAGTCGCGCGTCACGCAGAACGAAAGTCGACTTCAGGCGGAAATCAACAAATTCGTGCAGTTCATCTCCATCGTCGCGCTCTGCATGGCTACCGTATTCTTCATGATCGGCTGCGTCGTGGCGCGGTAAGGACTCTTTGCTTCTCCTCGTATTCGTCGCCGATTTAGATTCGAGAATGTTCTTGACCACTTTATCATGGGATTCCTCGTCATCATTGTCGCTAACGTTCCACAAGGTCTCCCTGCTACCGTGATGTCGCAGTTGGCGATCATCGGAAGGCGCATGGCGAAGAAGAACGTCTTCATCAAACGCCTCGATGGAATTGACGAACTCGGCGCCGCGAGCGTCATCTGCACGGACAAAACTGGAACGCTGACTCAGAATCTGATGGTTCTGACGGATCTGTGGTATAACAGGCGGCACATCAGCAGTGAGTCCGAGTGCGCGCGTGGACTTCACGTTCATTCACCGCTTTCAGCTCACAGCGAAGTGAAACAAGCGCACATGCTCACGATGAAGTACACGGTGAAGCGCCAGCTCCCCGAGAAGCCGCTCCCGGACATCATGGCCGTGATGAGCGTTTGCAACCGCGCGCAGTTCGAGAAAACGCGAAAATCGATGCAGCGAATTTCGACGATGCGCGCGATGCAGAAGATGCACCAGGAGAGGAGCTCCACAGGCAAGCAGACGAAGCTCTTCACCGTCATGTGAGTGCTATCCATTTCCACCGAGATTCCTTTCAACGCCACTCTGTCGATTCAGAGATCCCGAAACGGGTCATCAGTCGATTCGGAGTCCTCGATCGGAGAAATTCGAGGAGTCGATGTCGGACATCGAGGACGCGGTGCCAGAGACCGACGAGGACTGTTTCACCCCAGGGAACCGCGACGAGCGAGGTCGCAACGAGATCATCGGCACTCCTTCCGATGTCGCGCTCCTGCGATACGTCGATGCAAACGGAAGCGTCACCGCGATCAGAAAGCGCTACCAAGTTCTCTTCGAGATTCCTTTCAACTCGGTGCGTCGATGGCAACTTGTCGTCGCACGGAACCTCATGCCGTCGAAGAGCGCTGATGCGCAGATGGTGCCCCCTCCGGGAGAAGGCGAATTCCAGTATCTGGTGATGATGAAGGGCGCCCCGGAGGAGATTCTCAGTTTGTGCGATCGGATGATTGTCAACGACGAGATTCTCGAGATGAACGAAGAGTTCAAGGAGGACTGCAAGGCGGCGTGGGAGCATTTCGGCTACGAAGGCCGAAGGGTGATCGCCTTCGCTCACAAGCACTTCAACGCAAAAGTCGGTGTCCGTTTCAACCTCGAGGACGACAAATGGCCTCAAGGCGGCTTGGTGTTTCTGGGGATGGCAGCGATTATGGATCCGCCGAGAGACGACGCGGCAGCGGCCATCAAACAGTGCAAAGAGGCCGGAATCAAGGTGTTCATGATCACCGGGGACCATCCGACCACTGCGACCGCGATCGCCTCGCAAATCGGACTCATTGGGTCTCCACAAGACCAAGTCGAAGCGCGGGGACATCATCAGGTGAAAGTGAGCGTCGTAGCGCAGCCGAGCGAGGATTGGACTGTGGTGCTCGGCGCGGATCTCGCTGCAATGGATCGCGCAAAATGGGACGTCTTGTTGAACCACAAATACATCGTTTTTGCGAGGTAAGAATGAAGGTCTTGCTCGTCTTCGCATTCCCAACTTGAAGGACAACTCCTGAGCAGAAGCTGGCGATAGTCGAAGAATGTCAGAAGCGCGGAGAAACCGTGGCGGTGACTGGCGGCGGCGTGAACGACGCTCCGGCGCTGGCCCGAGCGAACGTCGGCATCGCCATGGGCGTCAACGGAAGCGATATCGCGAAGCAAGCAGCCGATATCATCCTCACCGACGACAATTTCGCTTCGATCGTCAAAGGAATCGAAGAAGGCCGTCTTCTCTTCGACAATCTGCGTCTCTCCATCGCCTACACTCTCGCGCATCTCTGGCCCGAAGTCTACCCGATCGTTCTGAACTTCACTCTCGGACTTCCGCTCGGACTCGGGCCTCTCCAGGTAACGAACAACCGAATTACGTTCAAATACGCCGCTTTTTAGATTTTGAGCATCGATTTGGCTAGTGAATTGCCTCCGGCCATCTCCCTCGCCTACGAGAATCCCGAACGCGACATCATGCGCACGCCGCCGAGGCACCGGAAGGCGAAACTCGTCTCCAAAGGCCTCATGGTCTACTCGTACATATTCGCGGGCACCTCGATCACTCTCGGTTGCATCATGAGCTACCTCAGCGTCTACTGGTTAGCTAAACTCCGTAGAATTCTCTCAAATCGCTGTTTCAGGGCGCACGACATCTACATCAACGATCTAATTTTCACGGCGGAGCACCACTGGAAAGTTGGCGCGCAGAACTTCACGACGAGTCGCGGAGTAGTCTACAACGAGGAGCAGCAGCTCTTCATCCGAGGCCAGGCGGCGGCCGCCTGGCAGGTGACTCTGGTAATGTCGCAGGTCTTCCATCTCTACATGTGCACCACGCGGCGCGTCTCCTTCTTCCAACATGGAATCACCAATCTCGTCTCCGTGTTCGCGGTCATTATAGAGATTCTCCTCCTGAATCTCTTCGTTTATACGCCCGCCGTCCAGTACATCATGGAGACGAACACTCCGCCGACCCACGTATGGGTGTTCGCGCCGATTGTCGGTCTCTACTTGCTGCTGTTCAACGAAACGCGCAAATTTTTCATCAGAAGATGGCCGAAGAACAAAATCGTGCGGATGTTCAAGTGGTGACCCGGGATGCCGGCGGCCGGTTGACTTTGAAACGGGTACTTTCTCCCCGGTGAACAGCGAATTGTATTATGCGTGCTCACCTGACTCGATTGTGGATTCCTCATTTGCTGTACAGATTCTAAATTAATAAAGAGATTTTATCAGCTTCAAGAAGGACTTCGCGCGCTTTGATCACCAGAAGAGGCGCTAATTCGAGACGATTGGCGCCCCAGTTTGCGCCTAAAAGGGCTGTCACAATGCGCGCAGTTGAAGACAGTGATAAGCATCTCGAAAGACGAAATGCCGACTGCGGTCGAAGCAGTGGCAATTGCGAGGTCATCGTGCATTTCTGCGCCAATTTTGAAGTTTGCTATATGTTGACAATATTTGAGAAATTTAGTATTCGTTGTTGGTCCTGTAGCGATCGCTCATCGTGGTGAGTCACTGTTTGACCTGACTGCAGTCGGCGTTTGTTTCACAGTTCAACGACAACTGATGTGAGCGAGCTGCAGTCGATTTCGAGTGACGCGGTCGGAAAAGGAAGAAGCTTGCGTACAGCGCTCGCCTGCAATCAAGAAGCGTTTGAGAAGCAGACGAATGAATAATGAATATTCAACGCTCCTCCGCGATCTCCTCTTTCAATTCGTTATATATTAATTCTCGTTTCGCCGCTTTACGATTCTGCAACTTTAGTTTGATTGACAGAAGATATGAAACCACACGAAGAATCTTCTCGATTGCGATCTTCTTTCTCTCTTTTTGCTTAAGAAATGTTGCAGTCGAACCAGAATGTTCTCGCTCTCTCTCTCTGCGTTTGCTCTCCAAGGAAGCCGTCGAAGGCGACGATTTATCGGTCGTTGCGGAATGACTGATAAGCGCTTCGACCGCTATTACAAGCTGCTTAGTCGTTGTTTTTTCGGCGCTCCAAAAAAGGGATTCTGTTTGCCTTTCGGCTTATCGACTCCTCGTCTGTTCTCTCCTTCTGCTGCGCTCTACCGAGAAGCTGTCGACGGAGGGGGCGCTGACAAGCTGTCAAATGAGTGTTTTCTCCCCTCGGTCACTTGTCTTCGTCATCCGCGCTCCGTTCCACATACAGTAACGCGCAGTTCTGCACATCGTTATCGCTTTCAACTTCCACAGCAGCAGCAGACCGCTCGACGACCATCGAAGTCGAAGGGAGGCTGTAGCCGTGATGGGAAAACATCTGTCAGCATTCGATCGCCGTTTAAAGGTGTCGGGACGCCGGATGGAATGGAAAACACATTAAACGCTCTGTTTTCGTTCGTAATAACATCGCCGAAAGTGTTGTTCGAGAATCAACTCGAAATTGGTTATTGTTTTCGATACGCAGCAGATGGACACGGCGGACGTGGCGGTAATTGAGTCGCCGAACGCGCAAATGGAAGCTTTTCCGAGAGTCCGTTTCGGGGATTCGCAGGAAACGTTTATGCGTGGGGGTGTTGAATTCAAGTCGCAAAGGTCCGTCCCCTCGTCAATTACCGCTTTCATCACGATCACTGATAACTCGTACGTTCGGGAGACTACAGAGTGCCGCGTGTTTCTTCCGCACATTCTCCGAGGTCATGGAAACGTGAAGAACACGTGGGGGGACCTTTGACCGCCGTGCATCTCAAGAAGCAGCGGCGGCGTTTCAGACGTCACCCCACCAGAGGGATTATCGTATTCGGTCGATAAAATCGCGGTTCCTTGTGCAACGGAACCTGTTCGCTGTAGCATCGATTACCGCTTGTTGGTTTCTGCGGAATTCTCCTCTGCAATCGCTTCCTTAACTCCACAATCCGATCGAATGTCTTCGCTGACGTCAGCAAAAGCTCCAAAATTACATTCGACGACCTTTGAGTTCTTATTCGGAGTGTAAATAGCGAAGCTGAGCGAGATGAACGCGCTCCGTGTGTGTCCTTTCGGTTCGCAAAACAGCGAAACAGGAAAACGAAGGAATCCGTCGTTGGCCGAGGCGCTTCGCGACAACTGCGTTCGGCATGAATTTACCGCAGTTGAGAGCGATGCGAGAACCAAAACAAAGAGTCGTCATCGCTCGATTACTCCGTCGACAAGTTCACAACACGACTTCCCGTGTCCTTCCGCCCTTCCCAACTCCAGTTTCGTGTTTCCGTCCCGCAAGTGTAAAGTTGAGCGTCGCTCGGACCATCGATCTTCATTAAAACAACTCGATGTTATCACTGCCACGCAACAACTAACTGTTGGACCCCTTGTTCGCGTCGTCATCTCATTAAATCGCCCTTCGATCGGTGCGTCAGTTTGCTCAGCGGCTCAACCGCTTATTAGTAGTCAGGAGGAGACGATTAGGGGCGAACAGACGCCACTCGGTAGCGCCAGTGCCTGTTACAACACGTGTAAGCACTCCAGTGCTAATCGCCGACAGTTCGCGCGTTGTTTGTCTTCCCGGGACCCTCGAACTGAGACTCTTTATACTCTCTCTCTCTCATAATACTTTACGGAAATCGAGGCGGCAACTCTTCTATGTACAGGAGGACGGACGACTTCAACAATCCGACTTCACGGACGCTGCGGGCGAAGCACTCGGGTGGCGTTGGGTGCCTGCAATTAGCCTCGTGTTATCTTATCGCACACTCTGTTAAGATAATAAATCATCGCAGAACACGTTTACAGCCCAAACAAAGGAGCGAAGCACTTACCGGTTGGGGCGAATGAGACCGGAAGGCCGGGAGGTCCGAAGGGAGGCCGCATGAGCGCCGGAGCGAACATCGGAGGAGCAAAGGGCGCCGAGGACATCCGCGAGATCATCGCCATGTACTGCTGCGCGAAGGGATTCGCCGAGGAGACGAACGAGATCGGGGAGACTACGGTACTCGTAGGGGGCTGAGCGTCGTCGGATGCTTTGAGGTCGATGGGGCTGCAGGTGGAGGAGGTCGAAGGGATGTGGAGATCGGAGGAGGACGACTTCGAGGAATTCTCGTCGGAGGAGTTGAGAGTGTCGGCGATCGACCAGATCTTCGCCTTCTTCGGTTTCTGCTCCTCTGAGGCGTCATCGGGGGTGGTGGTGGCAGTGAGAGACTCCTGAGAATCCTTCGCGTCAGGCGCCGTGCGATTCGAATCGACGCTTATCGAACTCAGAGGCCGATCGATGTCGATGTCGTCGTCATCGTCTTCGCCGGGGCGATTCCGAGGACTCCACGTCATCTTGTTCTCCTTCTTCAGCCTCCTACGCGCGTTTGCGAACCACGTCGCTACCTGAAACGAGCGCTTCTGAGGCTTCTGGAGGGCGGGGGAGGAACTAACCTGAGTCATGGTCATCTTGGTGAGAAGCGCCAACATGATCTTCTCCGCCTTCGTGGGATACGGATTCCTCTTGTGGTCGTTGAGCCATTGCTTCAGAGGCGCCGTGGTTTCGCGCGTGGCGTTCTTCCTTCTGGCGCCGTCGAGTCCTGCGGCGTACGGGTGGAAGGGATGAGCGGCTGCCATCGCCGCTGCAGTCGCCGGGTCGAAGAAGATTGCTCCCGGAGGGCCGTGCGAGGCGAGCATTTCGGGTTTCAGCTCCTGAAACTAGAGATCTCAGTTTGCGTGCTTCTCACCATCAGGTCGCGTCGAATCGAGGCCGTCGGCTCTCGCTCGACGGACGCGTTGACCACAAGGAAGACGAAAACGGGTTCTTCGCAACATTCGAGCGGTCACTTACCCTTCCGAAGCCGGGATACAAGTGCGGAGGAAGCGGCGCGAAGTGTCCGTGCGAGGCGGCGAGCGCCTGCAGCATGTGGGCGTCGGGCATCATCGCGGCGGGTACGGTAGGACTCGCAAATCCGGGTCCGATGAGAGGACCCGAGGCGCTTAGGAAGCGAATGGCGTCGTTGTTCATCCGACTTCTGCAAAACACGTGTTAATCGCAGCGGAAACACGACTTAACACAAATGTTACGGTAGACGCGGCGAGTCGCGCGAGTCTCCGCGATTACAACAATAATTCGAAGAGCGAAAAACGAGAAATAACGGCGGTCGCGCAATCATCGCATCAATCAACACGCTCCAGGGCTCCAGTTAGGCCTGCACGGAGCCACCGGCTGAGCTCAGAGGTGGCGGTCCCACCCCTTACACCCTCTACAACCATGTCGTGTTTGTTTTCACACTACTCACTCGCTCGCTCGCTCGCCACAAGCGCTGAGGCGTGCGGTGGGCGGCGCCGCGGGCGCTCGGGGCGGAGCGCCGTCGCATCGGCGGCCGAAGTGCGCCGGAAAACAAAAAAATGCGCATCGTAAATCAAAATCCGCGCTTCGGTTGTAAACGCGGCGCGCAGGTTGCAGCGTAGTCCTAAACAGAGTCTTCCTGAATCCGCCGGAATCTCCTCATTCGCCCGTAAACGCGTTGCGCAACGCCTGAACGGCGCGAGGGGTTACGGTAGATTAGAGCGATGACGAGCGTTTGATGAACGACTGTACGACAGCGACAAAAGCGTGTAAACATTAACATTTGTCGGTTGACGGAGCGACACCGCGACAACCTGTTTCACGACCGACGCCCGGCGGTGCAGCTCTGACGGTGCTGCGACTGCTGGGTTACTGTCAGAAGAGAAGCGAGAGTTTATCGATGTTTAATGACTCATTTGAGTGGATTCGAAGCGCCGATCGAGAGTAATCGGCGCGATTCGCGCGCTTGCGACAGCTGAAAGCGATCGAAACGCCGTTCGACAAAACAAAAACACGTGGAAACGCGCGATTAGCGGCGGAAAAACATATTTTGACAGAAGCGTTTATGTAGGAAGAGGCGCGGCGGCAAATTATGAATGCACTTGGGAAATTACGCGAGTTCGGGGGAGATTAGGAGCCTGGAGGCAGGTGTTCGTGGTGAAGGTGACGCCGCGGAGCTGGAATAACAAACCAGAAGTCGATTCGTACATCAGCTGAGCGAAATCGCAACAGATATTCGCCTATTTCGGCCATAAATCAACGCGTTCTCCGCGATCACGCGACACCTCAAAAGGAAACTTTTGCAAAAACGACGCCTCGCGCTTCTCGCAGCGCTTCGAGTGCGCGAAGCGATTGCGGAGAGTGTAATGAACCCCGGCGGTTGGTTGGTCGGTCGGTTGGCGGTGTGGTTTACCCGCGCGCGGGCGATTTGCGCAAATAGATCATCGCGGCGAGTTGGCGAGAGTTCTTAATGCGTAAACAATTAGACGAGAAAAGCGGCGCGACACGACAGTCACCTGTCGCTGCTGGGTGATAACATGTGCTTCTGCTTGTCTCCCCGGTTAACCCCGATTCCACGCCCCGCCCCGCCTCTCTCCGTCCGCGCATATTTGTGCCTGACAAGACAAGTACCGTAATTTAGGGATTACGCAAAGTTCCTCGTATCGCGTCCAAAGATAAGGATTACGGTAGTCGCGCTTAGGAAACGGAATCATCCGCTAACCGCGAGGGTTTGTTTGCTCGAGGTGTCCTAGCACGAAGCGGCCGCGGTCCCAACACGATCGTTAGCACGTAAGTGCAATGTGAAAAGCGGTGTAAGAGACCGAGGAGCGAGAGTCGTGGGGATCAAGCACTCGAGGGATCGCGGACGACCTCGACACCTCGGAGGCCGGCGGATGGGATTAAAGAGTTCGCGAGGGGATAATGGCGCCTCGGAAGGTAAAAGGGTAAACGGCGAATGGGATAATGATGATGCGCTGAATTCGGAGGTGAATGCAGCCTTCCGGCCTCGTGTTTTCCGCCAAAAAGAGGCGACGACGCGCTGACCTACAAACCGGAGACAAACCGTAAACATCTTTTGACAATCCGATCATCGGGGTTACGGTAATTACGACACGATTGACTCCTTGGTAATCCTACACCTCACGGATGTCAAAATCTTCGAAGAGGCGAGCAGATGCGCGAGGAACAAAAGGATCATCGTCTGCGGCATGCGGATCGGTGGCTAACAGGTAGTGGCGCTCTGAGGAGCGCCGACCAAGCGACCTTTTATGTCGATTGACCCCGAATCCACTCGAAAACGCGAGTGATCCGACTAAACGACGCTTCGAGTGCGTCGCGGAGCCTCGGAGGAGCTCTGCACAGGTAACAATCTCCCATAACATCGCTTTTGGCGGCCCGAGTGGAGAGTGTTTGCGGAGCACTCGTCGCCGTCCGAAACCACAGTAATCCACGCGTTGTTTACACACTCTCAGACGGCTTTCCCTCGCGGCCTCTCGATCTCGCGCGTTCCCTCCAATTTGGGGCCTCGGCGGGGACCGTTGGCTCCGTCACATCTGCGCCCGGGCGCCGAAAGCGCGCACTGACGCGCGAAATGCCGAAAGTCGGCGACCCTACTCGCTTTCACCCTAAATGACGTCCGCATCCGCAGGTGGGTGAGGAGCGAGGCATTGTGGCAACAGCGGATTAATTAAGGAGATGATCGGGGTGATCGTAATCGAGTGGGAAGGCGCTTATCGACGGCCCCACATCGATGTTTTCGCGCGTTTATGCTAACAGCGATCATTGCAGATTGATGGGAACATTTGGAGAGAGATTAGGAGCGCGATTGGATTGAGTTGACCGTAAACACGCGCAGCGGTGCTGTAATGGTCCTTAAATCACTCGAGAGCCGAGATTAAGGCGCTTGTGGGGCAACTCGGGACTTGCGACGCGTTAAAGATGCCAGAAAGCAGCGAACTTTGAGTTTTGAGGAGTGAAATGATCGATCGTCCCTCGAAAACGATGTTTCAGTCGCGGAATCCAGCGATCAAACGCACTTTTTGGTCGCGGGGCTCAGGATTTACCGAAGGAGACTGCGATTCATCAAAATGGCACTTGGACCACCGTATCCGCCGCACTTTGATTTACTGCGAGCGGAGATTCGGGTGAAATTCGCGAAATTCAAATTCAAAAATCGGAATTTATGCGTTTTTCGAATCGAACGCCTCGATCGCGCGATTAGAAGTGATTTGCCCACTCGATCTGTCCATCTCAGTGCCCAATAACTCATATCAGCGCATCAGATGACCACCTGACCCGCTTTGTCACTCAATTAGTCTCTAAATCAACTTCTTGCGTCACTCGGGGTCATGTTTGGACGATCGGTGAGGTCGCGCGCCTCTGGCGATGCCTGCCGGACAGATGTCCGACACGCGTCGTAATCGGAGCCCCGGGCGATGTGTTTACCGCGAAGAGGCGATCGGAGGCGAGATTCGATGAACTGATAAGGCGCGCGTCAGTTGGCGGGCGAAGCGCGTTAACACTTGTCGCACGAATTAATTGAGGGAAGCGGCGCTGACGTCTGCAGACGCGACCACGATGTAACAGGAACTACAGACGCTCTTCTCCACCGCTAATTGCGCGTCTGAGTTCGCCAACCAGAGATTAGCGCGTCGGATTCGGTGCATTTCCGATTCAGATGCTCTTTGTCACATAATAACGCACTCAGCTTCGCTCCCAATTGGCTTCGCACTTTGGAAATTACACAAAACAGCGCCAAATTCGCGTCGGAAACCTCCTCAGAGTGCGCCACAATCAGTCGCTCCTAAGCGGCCAGAAAACACTCCGCATTCCACGACCGCAATCCGAACAAAGCGCGTCGGGAGGGAAAACAACGGAACTACAACTACCGTACTCCTCCCCCTACGCGACTACATTTGTTTTCGGCGCAAAACAGCGTCCGATCTTCTCCCAACTAATCCATTTGATCCGCCGGACCACCGCGACGCCGCAATTTGACAAATTGAAACGACTTTCGCGGCGCCAACCGCAATCGCAGCACCGTAAACACCTGTAGCGCCGCTGCGGCCAGCTGTTCGCTTTCCGACACCAACAAATCAGTCAAATTTTGACGGAGAGTTTGGATAAAAGCGCCGCGCACGGCGCCTCGAGGCGACAAACCAATTATCCGTCATTATCTGCCGCGGCACCGCTGAAGACAACTGTTTATCGCCCGCGGCGATTCTTCCGTTTATCTTGCGACGACGTGTTCTCGCGACGGAAATTGGCGATGTTTAATGGCGGCGAGAACAGAACGCGAATGAGGAGTTCGAAGGCAAACGGATGCTGGCGCCAAGACTCTTTTTACGCGTGTTTTCCTCTGCACAGGACTACGGTAGACAAATGGACATTGCGATTCCGGAAGTGGGCTTGGGGGAGGAGAGCAAAACAGTGATTCTGTGGTCTGTTAAGCGTGCAGATCGCCATCTTGGAGTGTTTGGAGGAGAGCGGATCATCCACTTATTACAACAACAACGATAAAATCAGTTTTCTTGCGTAACGACTCGCTTAACCCAGCGTCTCAAGTCGTCTAATCCCGGGCAACACGATCCATTTCAGCGCCTCGGGTTAATCTCCTCGCACCTCGTGACGCAATCAGAGTTCATCTTCTGCCAACGCGAACCTGATCGCCAGATAAAATCTCAATTCTGAGTCGGTTTTTGGAGCGACTCGCCTCAAGGTTGCACTCGGACACAAACAACTCGCTCGCGTCACTCAAAATTCGCTAAATTTGCTTTCGATAGCATCGCGGTGATCGATCGTCGCTGGCGACCTCAATCGACATCCCTTCAGGTATCTTCGCGCATCGCAATCCGTCAATTCAGGCGATAAAATCAAAGTTAGAATTAGGCGCGAAAACGACGTCGCAATGGCGAGAACGTGAGATTCCGGGAGCGCGGAGGTCCATATTGAATGCATTAACGCTGCTGCAAATGCAACCACATGTGTCGTCTTCGCGATGGGAACGAGTGAAGTGGCGGTCGAGGGCCCCGGGAGAAAGCGGGTGGTTCTATTAACTCGTCCCCTCTCGTTTAAATGCTAATTAGGCGCTATCGACCGGCGAGCGATAGATTACGGTAGCGTGCGCGGGTGGCGATTTCTCTCACGGATTCCGTGGACGTCGCCGCGCGGAGCACAATGGAGTGGATGATGGAGCAATTAACGAGGAGCGATATGCACGAGTCCATGACTAACGTCCTCGCAATTACAATCCTTTTAGAGGTGCGCGCGGTGGCCGAGTGGAACAAGTGTTCTACAACCACCTGAAGCGCCTCTAATCCCTCCGAGGCCCCGGAATCGTCTGCGCAGCCCCGTAATCCCGTTTGATGGACTCGAAGCGCCCCGGGCAATTCCGGTCGCCGGTCGTCCGTCAAGATTAGGAAAAGGCGAAGAACCCGAAAACGGACGTTCAGAGAGCGAAGGAACGAGCGCGCGAGTGGCGGTCGATGTACGGTAGGCGCGGCGGTGAGGCGCGCGCGAGGATTAACGCGGCGATTGATCCGCCGCGCGATGTTTACATTCGCCTCGATCACTCGCGCGCGGAGTCCTTTGGAGGGCGAAGCGGCACTCAAACAGCGAATCTGCATCAAAGTCAACAAGAGACTCAATTTAGAGAGGCGCCTAATGCCCGAGATGATCCTCTTCACACTCGCATTCGTTGTTTGGAGCCGAGTGGAAGGAGAAATCGAGTGTTTGAGGCGGTAAACGGTGGTAGAGCCGGTCCTGTATCGGTAACGGCGCCTCTGTAGAGGTTTGCAGTGCAAATATTGTGATCGTGATTGCATTTGCAGCGATTTGTTGGTTCGAATCGTGTTCCTGCGATTACTGTGATTGTTTTCAAGAATGCCGCAGCTCTGGGAGTCCTTTCCCGCTCCCTCATCGTGTCATTCCCTGATCTGCGCAGTGTTGACACTCGCCGCCGTCCTCAGAAGCCAACTTCCGACAGATCGTTATCTCGCGCGCGCGCAATTATTTTGTCAAAAACAAAAGCGACGCGAATAACGACGCGCGAACACCGCATCAAAGACTCGACGCCGAAGGCGCTAATTTGCGATCGTATTGTGTGCGTACGTGTCGGTGGCTACGGTAATTGGCGGTTTGTGGAGGAGAGCGACGGCGCGCGGACAACTGGGCAAACGGAGAACTGTAAATGCGAGAAGAGGGCTGAGCAAACGGATTATGTTGCGACAACGGGTTTTCGGTTGGAGGGAGAAGCGGAAAAACGATGTTTGATGCGGCGATTGTGGATTCAGATGGAGGGAAGTGATGTCGTCGGCTGCGACGGATAGTGGCGAGAGTGGCGCTGAGCTGCAGGACTGCAGCATCGCTCAGCGACTCAATCGCACCAACTTGTTGCTCACACGGGGGCGAATCCGAATCCCCGGCCGCTCGTCATCGTCGCTTTGTGCGAATCCCAATTGTGATTCAATGCAAAACGCGTTAATCGGTGCGTCACCGCGCAAATATTTGATCAAAACGGTTTTCTCGCTCAAAAAAGTGCGTAAAACACCCAAATGACATGCAAACAGCGAGTGATGCATGGCGAGCGAAGAGATTAACAGATTTGTGACGAAAAAGTGAGAAAAGTGAGAAGACGATCACACCACTACCGTAATCGATCATCGCGCATCGTGGAGATAACGAAAAGAAGGCACCTAGCACTTCTGGTGCGACACGGTAACACGTGTTTGATTCGCTGATCGCAACGGCTATACGGTAGCTGCTGCTGCTCCTAGTCAGGAAATCGAGATTTGCAGCCTCGTCCCCAACACGAAGATGCTCCTTCGTGTTCGTACACCCAACACGAGCGTCTCCTCACGGCGCTCACTCACCAGCGACACATGTCCTCTCCGTTTGCTCAGATGGCGATCGCCCTCGGCGCTTCGGATTCTCGACGACGACATATTCGGCGATTAGCGTTGTTGGCCGAACATCTTAGCGGCATTTCGCGTTTCATGCGAAAGAGCGCGCGAACAAGCGGCCATGACGACGCTAATCCGATTTCCGACGCTGAAAAGAACGTCTCCGTGGCTGATTCACACGGGTTACTGTCGTTTCCTGCATGAGGAGAATCGCTTTACGACCAGATTACACGCAAACAAGCGGCGCTTCAAACTGCAACGCAATTACGCGAATTCATTCCGGAACATCTGCTTCGTTAGCGGAGCCTCCAGGCTGCTGCTGCTGCTGTTTATCCGCTCCCCACATCCTCTGCAGCTCCGTTTATTGTAATTATAATTGCGACGACCTCTCCTCGCAATCGCAACCACCTCGCGCCGTCAGTTGTGGCCGTTGGCGATTGCATAAAGTGTCATAAATTGCGATGATTTACGACACAAACTTTTCGTTCCAATATTCAAAATCACCCACTAATCGTCCCCGTTCGGCTCGGCCGCCCGACGCGGCCCGGATCGCTTTCTCGGAGGAGACCTGTTGACCCGAAGTGGCGGTCGACAGTCGATCGACGTTGCGCAACGCCGCTTTCATCTCCGGCGATTTGTTTACGACTCGGGACACCGACTCGGCCGACTTTGAGTTCACGCGTGAGTGCAAACGACGAGCAATTAAGAGGGAGGAAGTCGTCCGCAGCGAATAAAGCGATAATTGGAGCTCGGATTGATGTCAAAGAGGCCGAAAGAGGAAAGTTGCGTTGCCGCACACACCCACCACCTGGCCGCGCTTGTTCGAGCGCTCGTAAAGTCGTAAACAGATTAGGAGATGACTTGGAAGTGTTAATTGACGACTCAGCGGCATCTGCGCTTCGCGTTGCATCACACTGCCACTGAAACACAACGATTACTGTAGACTGTACACGTGTAGAGCGATTCCAGGGCCCCCAGTAGCTTCCTGTGTCGTTCTCGCCTGTATCTTATCGCTCTGTGGCTGTTTTCCCAGGAGAAGCACCATGACCTTATCAGCGGTGAGATCACAGGCCGGAAAATCGAATGTTAACAGGTCGTAAATGTTGATTTTACGTCATTGAGAGATCAGCGCGTTTTTTTTGGCGCTGAAACGCAACGCTTTGAAGAGTGAAATTCACATTTTTAGCACAAACTCGAGTGACCCTCCACCGCTGCCCCCTCGATCCCTCGATTCTCTCCTCAGATCACCTCGCTGGATCTCCATGTTAACAACTTCAGCCTCCATCGATCTTCATTCGCCGCTTTTTGTCTCAATTCCAGTGATCCATCATCCCTCCACACGTCTCCGCGTCATTCCCACCCGTCCTCAGCTCTTCGCACCTCTTAATCTCAATTCTCACCTTCGCGACATCTCTCGCAATGTTCTCACCGCCCGGCTGTCAATTCGCGTTTTCCTCATCCGCAGAAGGTGAACAACGCGGTTCCTGGTTCGCCGACTCCTCGCTGTGCGCACTTTGACGACAAGACGAGCGCATTGAGGCGAATTCAGAGAAGCACATGAGCGGTGATCCGCTGCCTCGCGTCCCTCAAATCACCCTCGATCTCCTCTCCCTCGCTCGCTTGCTCCAGGGTTCATAAATGTTTGTTTGGCGATATTTTACGACGCGTAGCGACACGCGACTGCGGTGAGTCGTTTGAGTCGTAAACGCGACAACTCAGGGATCCTTTAGGGGCCGCCGCCTTTACGAGTGCCGATCCCCTCGTAACTCTCCCTCCTTGGGGCGCATCTCCCGCGGGTTCGCACCGCGGCGGCGTGTTAATGTCGTTGCAAACTACGATAGCGCTGATTTATAATCTGTCGCCGAGTCGTTCGACTCTTTGAATCGCAAAGCCGCGCACGAAAAAAAGCGAAAATGTTGTTTTACGCGACGTAATAACGGGCCACAACGCGTCGCAGATGTGCCGCGGAGATGAACGACGCTGAGAGATTCGATGAAAAAGCGGATTAAATGGAGTCGAGGCGAGTCCGTGGTGACGAATGGGATTCGCGCCGTCGTTGGTGGCACAGAGGAGACGTGGCGGAGCCAGATGACCTGCTGCTGATGGACGCGAGGCTGTAATAATTGGATTCACGAGGAAAAAGACGAAAATGGGATTCGCAACGAGGACGAAGTGGTTGTTTGTTACAGTCGAGCTCTGGCGCTTCCTCCTTGCTCTACAGTAACCCCTGCGTGAGAGGAGCGATCGCTTCCGTCGCCGCCGTAAATCAGAAGCGCATCACCGCCACCGCTAATCCGCTCGTCTCCGATTTTCACGGATGCGCAAAGAGCATCTGTTGACACAACATCACCGCGCGACCCCCGACGCGTCTTCGGTTTCCTTTGCGGGTCGTATAAAGCATTCATTCACTCATCCGCTACCATATGACAGCGCAGAACCCGGACAGAAGAGGACAAACAGGAGCGGCAGATCACTTCTTCGTCGGCGTCCCCTCGCGCGCGAAGAATTTCCCGACGGTGCGGCGGACGGTCCCGAAGCGCGAGAAAGACGAGTCGCCGGGCGTCAGCGAGTCCTTCGGAGGCAGCGGAGAAGGCGACGATCGACAGAGCGAGAGCTGCGAATCTGAAATGAAGATATTAGGCTGAGATGTGACGTTCCGGAGGTTACGGTGGAGCTGAAGCCGATCGCTCTCCTCCAGGTAGTCTTCGAAGGTCTTTCCGGAGAGATCGCAACTCAGATGCCGCTGTTTGTCTTCTGAAACGCTCATGTCAGTCCCCTGAATCGCTCGTTCCTTCTCTCGGCCGCTCCCTCCTCAAAGACACTCATCCACCAGGTTCTTCTTCTCCCTTTGTCACCGCGATCGGTGTCGCCGTGTCGCTACAGTATCCGATCATTCGCTTCGCGGTACTCGATCGCTGTTTGCGCTGCGCAAACACGCTTCTTCTCCTCTCGGATCACCGATCGGCGTTAATAGTCTCCCGATGCTTAATTAGCAGCTGCTGCTGTGCGAGTCAAGTGGCCGCGAAGCAGTTAACCCTCTTAGCGCGCGAGGCGATCGTTTCCCGCGCGTTGATTACATTCGATCGCGCGCGCGCGCGAGGAGCGCGCGAGTGTAAACTGTTTCCATTTTGTAAATAAGCGATCAGTGTTAATCGACCGCGAGAACCGGACGACTACCGTAACCCACCTGGCAGAACAGCGTCCAGAATGTCGATCATCTCCAAGTCGTCCGCCATCGCCGCCAAGTGATGCGCGGTGTAGTGGAACTGGAAGCAGGAGTGATACTTAGGCTCTTGGCACAGAAGTTACCGTAGTTTTGGCGCCGATGTTGGCTCCCGAGGCGAGGAGAATCTGCGCCACCCGGCGGTGTCCTCCTTTCGCCGCGTAGTGGAGCGGCGTGTAGCCGTGCGTGAACGGGAAGCAGAAATCCACCAAATCGGGCTGAAAGCTCTGTTGTAGTACAGCGTACACCCTTGCCTTCAGCTACCGTATCCTTGAGGATCATCTGCACGGTTTCCGCGTCGTCCTTGCAAACAGCTCTCAAAAGTGTCTTCCGCCGGTCGGTTACGTCTTTGACGATCTTCGGATCATCCTGAACGATCAAAGCACTGCGCTAATCGACCGTAACAGCGCTTCTCGTGTTGCACGACGACCCTCGAGACCCTTTTTGGAGCATATGTGTGCGCGGCCACCCGTGACTGATGCGCAACAGATTGTCCGGCACCGCTGCGCGTCGCTTCTCCGCTTTCGGAAGCCGAGCGAACATTCAAGAAGTTAATCTTGACAAACGATTTCTAATTTGACTCGACCGCGAATTCCACGAGGTCTCCGGGGTGGTGCGGAGGGGATTAGAGATGGAATAGATGGATTCTGAGCGCGGAATCACCGAGTGACATTCGGCCCGGCAAGGCAATCAACACATGTCCGATCGGAGGCCCGATAGCGCGGCGCTCGAATTGGAATTCGCCACAACGAGGAGCCGCGTACTCCCAGCACATGCGTGTAGCTGGGCTACTGTAGCTGCTGCTGCTGCTGCTGTTGAATGTGTTGTGGTTGGCGTGTGGCTCATTATTGCGGTGATTAGAGCGCGAAAGTTATTAGTCCACATGGCGATAACGAGAGTTCTTCGAGATAATGGGATTTTGCTCAGATTTGAGCAAACAGAGGCGAATCTGAAGGGTTTTTGCTCTCAACTCATCAAAACGCACTTACAGTCGCCCCCGTGCGTCGAATCCCACCAAAGACAATCGCCTAAATGAGTCATTTCCATTTTTTGGCCTCCGAGCGCTCTTCCTCCGCCATTCGAGTCCGTTTACAGTCCATTTCCGCTTCTCCTCCTCCTCCGCTCAGCGCTGTCACCGGGCAAACGCGGACATCATAATCATAATTCGACTTGTAACGACGCAAACATCGTGTCATCGTCGTGTCGTCGCGCTCTTTACGACTCAAAACCGCGCTGCCATAAATCGTCCCCTCGGCTTTGATCCAACCGCCTCCCCGGGCCGCTCCCCGCCACCCTCCGATCGCAGTTCCCCGCGGTTCCCATCGGAATCCCCCAAATTATGCCTCCGTTTCAAACTCCCAATTCGCTTCCATTCAGAACTCCTCCACCGCATAACCTTTCCCATCAAATCGCCGGCGCAAAAAACGGAAAATGGCCGACAGTTCCAAGCTGCACCGCCACCCGCATTAGGCGTGCACGCGAGCGCCGAAAGAGAGTTAATTGTGCGCTCAAAAACGGTGACATCTGTCCGTCAAAGTCGAAACTCTCCTGCGTCGACGTCAAAAGACGTTTTTTCGGGCGAAAGTCGTTGTCGTCGTGGGTGGTCGTCACCGATCCCTCGCAGGCGAGTGCCATATGCGCAATCAATCACTTTGGCACCGCAGATGCGCCTCGCCTTCGGCGTTTCCTCGCCGTAATCGCCAATTAAAGGAGCGAGGCGATGAGTACCTTCGGAGGATCCCTGCGGCGCGGATGCCGACGTACGGAATCCGCCGGCAGCTGCGGGCGATTTGGGCCCACATTTGAATGCAGAACGCAAGCCTACAGGAACCAGAAATCCGATCCGATCCGCCAATCGCCGCACCTCGCGCTCCCCCCAACGTCTTCGCACCTTTCGGCGTCTCCGCGACTTCCGCCTCCTAATGAGCGAAGAAGTCGCCTCCGAGTCTCCATTACTCGTCGCGGGGATAATTGCTTCGCTCCTTCTTCCACATTCGGGCCAACCGCCGCCGCCGCACTCTCAGCACTCGCTCGCTCCATTATTCTCCTCGCGCGCGCGCGACCATCAATGGACACCGTGAGAATCCGCGCACTCTGCGCGCGCGACTACCGTATTCCCGCGCGACCAAGTGGCGCTGACGGCCCTCTCGACGCTCCTCGATCGATCGTCGCCCTCTGTCGACAACGACATTATAGGGTTAGATAAACGATATCCGCTTAATTAGCATTTAAAAAGAGAATTTTAATCGAAATTGCGCTTCCCATTCACTTCTCTGTCCGCGTTTAGACCCCTCGCGCGCGCGTCCTTCGCCCCTCGCGTCCCTTTTTGTGATTTTTTCGAATTTTCGCGCGCTCTCGCGATTAATTAATAAACTCTCCTTGATCTTATCTTCTAATTGACAGCGGTGGTGGACAGGTTGATAGCGCTGCAGCCAGCCTCGCCTCAATCAATCGAGATCGCGGACGCGATTACGATCGACCGGTCCGCAAGCGGAGTCGCGCCGATCTCGCGCGCAGATAAGATTCGAAACGCTTCACCCCACAATTAATCGAGTGAACTCGAGGCGATTCATCACCTCCAGCGATAAATCAGCGATTTCGGACGCTTCAGGCATGCACACTCACGCGAGTTTCGCGCTCGAAACGGTGCACTTAGGCCGAAGAGTTATGGCTGCAGAGGCAAACGGCGCTCTTTGGGTTCTTTAGAGGTCGTTCGACCCTTTTTCGGCTACAGTACATCCGCGTTCCTCTTGTTTTAAGCAAAAACTCACAAACGAAGACGATAAATCACGCGAGACGTCGAAATCCGAAATGAATATTCATTTCCAGCTCGACTTTTGATTCAAAACGCTATTAAAACACCGACATCTGCCTACTGTAGGCTGAAATTAGCGCCAAACTGATGTTGATGCTCTCCAAAACCCCCGAAGTCAATTTCGCCTCTCGACCGCAGTCCGCCGGCGGCATTTCGTCTTTCGAGATCCTTATCACGCGACACCTCGTTTGGCACAAACTGGGGCGCCAATCACTCCGCATTAGCGCCTTTTCCCGTGATCAAAGCCCCCGGAATCACCTTTTTCGTCCTCTCGGCCTTCGATTCCGCTTTTATGCAAATTAAATCCTTTTGAATCGCGTCTTCGCTCCGCTCGCGACCTTCACCGCCATCCGCTTCCTTCTTCGCCTCCTCGCTCTGTAATTACTCAACTTCATGCACTTCGCTAATCCCCTTGTTCACCTTGGCCGTCGTGGGTGGTCCCGGGTCCGAATCCCTCCTCCGCAGCTCGCGTTTCGTCTCCTTCTCGGGTGACGCGAGCGTCTCAATGTCGAACGACTTCTGCGTCTTCAGCTTCTCGTTAAACTGAAATCGTAGCAACGAATTAGCGTCAAACGTCCTCATTCGATTACTTCCACGGGCGCCTGGCGAATCGCCGACAGAATCGTGTTCCCAATACCGTCGTGTTCCATTTGGGACGTCGTGTGCGCGTCTAAAAAGGGCCAAATTACGAGTGCGACGCCACGCGCGATTAGAAACGCCATATTTCATCGTGATTCGATTGGCGCCAGTCCGTCTCGCGGCCCACACAGCGATTATCCCTCGCCGACTACGGTATCCCTTCCTTCCTCGTCCTTCTGTGCGTTTTTCGCTCAAATCGGAGTTTCTGACTGTAAATTAGCGCCGAGCAGTTGCTCCCCGCGCTTCCGGCGTCCGAGGGCAAAAGGTTAACGACGGTAAGTGGCTGTTGCTGCTGCTGTTCGCTGTGTTTAGACTAATGCGATATCACTGCGGGCGACATTCGATATTATAAACTAACAGCGCTAAATGGCGCGCGAGAAACGACGCCGCGAGTTGTTCGTTTGAGTGATGGGTTAGGTTGGCAACAGCTGCTCGGGGCGAGCGAGTGGCCGCGGTCGGTGGCCCTCGCAGATGAGGCGCCGATGATAACACCTCGGAGGCGCTCGCCACACACGAAAACAGCGCGCGGCGGAGGTCCTCTGGGAGCGGAAATTAATTGTGAGGTTAATTACGAGTTGAGGCGCGCCGCCTCGCGATTCTCAAACTCCCCTGCTCTACAGTCACCCCGACGTGCTGTGATACGGTAGCTCAAGGCGAAATCCCTCTTTTAGCGACTCGAACATCACCGCGAATCCTCGTAAACCGCCGGATTTCTCAATTCGCTGATCTCTATCGACATTATTCATTATTCGTCGTCGTGCGATATGCCATCACACACGACCACACATCTGTTATCCCAACGCGCTATCAAAACTTGGCAAAAACCGGTTCCCAATCTCCCCTCTGCGATCTCCCGGCTTGTCATCGGAGGCTTCAAGGTCCCTCCATTAGCCCTCAGCACCTGGAACAACAGAGCTTCTGCTGCTCGCGGACAACTGTCGTTTCCTTATCAGCTTCTCCGATCAGCCAGCCGGATCGGCTCGCAAACAACGGTTTCGCTCCTCACGGCTGGCGCCTTGTTATGACATCTGTTTGACACCGCGACAAGTGAAATATCGCGGCTCCGCAGCCCTCGTCCGCTTCCCTCGCTCCTGGCCCTATCAATCTTTACAACGCGCTCTCCAAACGCTGTTATCCGCGTCGTTCAAACCCGACAATTAGCCTACGGTATATATCGCTTACATAATCCTCAACGCCCCAAAAAGGCGATAATTGGGGTCATTAGGGCCACACGTCCATATGTCCCTCTGCAGGTGTCAAACGCCGCGTTCGTCGCTCAATTTCACTTCGCCCCAAGCGGAATTCCACGGCGACGCGGGCGTTTCGGTCCCTCGGAGAAGGCGGGCGAGGAGTTGGCGTGGTCGCAGGGTGCAAGATAACTGTGTTGTGAGCATAAACATGACCCTCCTCATCATCTTCATTATGTAATACGGCGCGCGTCGCTTAATCGACTGCGAGGAGAGATAAACGCGCAGATGTCGGCGGCTAAGGGCGATCGCTCGAGAAGAGGAGGTTCGGTGGTGGTCCTTGTCATCGAGAAGACGACCGCGGAGTGTAAATAGGAGAGAATGGAGGGAATGGAGTTCACGCACGCATAATCGGATCGGAGGGCGATCGCCTCCTTCAGCGGATTAAAGAAACAAAACAGTTGCGCAAGTTGATGCAGCGAGCGAGTGATTATCCTCCGTTTTACGACGCCACAACGAGTAAATATTGTCGTCGTCGTCGTTTTTAAGTCTTTCGCACTTCGCGCGTGCGAAATGTTTCCTTCACTCTTCGCGCTCGAACAGGTGCCCGACAATCGCGGACGATTTATGGGCGATTTCGGTCTCGACGCGAGAATTTAAGAACCATAAAGGGGAGGAAGTCGGCGGAGCAGCGGGGGAAGCGGAGGAATGAAGACGTTTTGCGCGAAAACGCGCCGACGGAGCGTGATTCACTCCGGAAATCTGAGTTGTTGTGTTGTGTGTGCGTGTTCGACGATCGATTGATTGACGCTCGTCTGTCTGTCTGTCTGTCGGTCTGTGTCGCTCGGCTGGTTTGTTGGTTCGTTCGTTCGTTGGGGGTCCGCGGAGCTTTCTTCTTCTGTTTTTGCTCCGAGCAGCACTCTCCGCAACAATCATTTCGTCGTGGGAAAGCAACACTCCGGAGGAACGGAGAGTGGAGGAATTCAAACCGGCGATCGAGTGAGCGAGCGAGCGAGCGGTGCACCTGTCAGCGACGAAGAGCGACAACTTTCGAATTTGTCCGCCGTCTGCAGAACGCGTGTTCGCATCTGCGCTTCCGAAAAGGCGAATTATGCAAATGAGGAGCTGCTGAGAGGACGCATAGTGATGCGGAGAACATCTGCAGCGGCGGGCGAGCGATCGCTTTCTGCAAGTTGCTCTCCTCGCTCGTTCGATCCGATGGATTAGCGGAGGGGACTGTGTGTGTGGTCGGATACGGTAATTGTTGTGTTTGAGTACAAAGCGGAGGAGGGCGCAAATCGGTGCCGCCGTCAAAACGCGTTCACTGGCCCGTAAGTGACAAGTTGGTGACGAGGTCCGACATCGGCGCTTTGGTGGCGACGGCCACTCGGACGCCACACGACCGTATCGATGTCGGCGGCGAATAAACAAAGAATCTAATTATGATTCGACGGTGGCGGAGGCGAAAACGGCAGAAGTTGGCCGATTGTTTATGGAAATTAGCGGTGAATAAGCTCGTTGGCGCACCATTTCACAATCTCTCCACAGAGATTCCGCAATTTCGACCCTAAATTCGTATCGACAGACCGCTGGGAATTCCAATTTGCTTTCGTTCCGATTTAAACACTTCTTAGCGCAAGATTTCTCTGTGGCGACGTCCGAGTACCGTAATTCCCGCTTCCTCGCTCGCTTCGCACAACCAGAACACAAAGTCACTTCGTGCAAAGCGTTTCGGCGCGTTCAAACGACCTCAAACGCGTGTTTCGCCTCGTCCGAAGGGCCAAAAGTGCCAAGAGGCCTCTCGTTCCACCGTGAATCTGTTTGGCTACTGTGAAGAGCGGCGGCTCGGGGCTTTGGGCGTCCTCGACTCCGCTAATCTGCGAATATTCTCCTCTCAGAAGTACTTCTCTCCTCGCCACAATAACATCCCTTCGACGTCCACTCTCGCGCGACCTCTCCTCGAGCATCTCGCTCGATCGGTCGGTGGTACTACGTTTACTGATTTACGATCGTTCTCCTGCGCTCCTTATTGATATCTGCGATGATCGCTGTCAGCGCCGACTCCTCGTCTCTGATATCTATATCCAATCTCCTCTTTACAGCCTTGTGAACACACTCATTAATTACTGCGACTACTCTCCGCTTTAGGGTCCACGATTGAGTCACTGCGCGCGCGTGAGTGGGTGAAGGGAATCTGTGTGTCCTTGAGATTTCGGAAGGAGTCCTCTCCTCCGGCTGCCCGGCGGATCGGTTGACAGTTAAGCCGCTTTTATATTAGTATATTTCCCTTCTTTGTGCAAACAACGCGATGTCTCATGTGACACGCGCTGACAGCTCTCGCTCGCCGTCGCGCGCCACGGTGTAAACTTTCCTCGAAGCGTCGTCGTCAACTCCGAAGCGCCGAAATCCGAGAGGCGCCCAAGTCCCGAATCTGCATAAACAGAGCGCGGATTCGCTTTCAAAACAGCGGTTCGAGAGCGAAACGCCGACCGCAAACGAGAAAACGGTGCTCCCGAAGACACGGCCGATGATTTAGAGGTTCCTGGCCCACACACGCGCCCTCTGCATCGACTTGTTGCTGTCGGCGTCATTGCCGCATCAATCTGGGCTCGAGCAACGACACAGGCGGCTACCGTAGTCCCTCGTGGAGGGTCGGGGCGAGTCGCGCGCCAATCGACGTCGCCGAGGGGCGGCGCCCTCGCGGGACACTCGCGAAACGAGACTACGACGCGAGAACAACGTGTTCGACAAGCAATCAGAAATCGTGGCGTCGGTTGGGACGAGTGAGTGCGCTCTCCGCTCTCGAGGCGTCGCTCCGCCCCTTTAGGCGGTGCCTCCGAGACTGACTCCACTTTGCTGCTGCGACTGACGACGACTGATTGACCACCGATGCTAAGCGCCGATGCTCGTCGCCTCTTTTTTGCCGTGTTCAACACCGATTAGCATCCTCTCTCCCGGCATGGCGGCGGCGGCGGTGCTCTCCTGACAGCCCGCGTCGTCGTCTACTGTATTTCCATATTTGATCGGCGACGCTCTCGCGCGCTGCAAACGCCGCCGCCGCCGCCGACTAATTAACGAAACTTATTCTCGCGGCGTTTTATTCTAATTTTCTGAATCGGGAATCGCGTCTGCAGCGTCGTCGCTCTGCGCTTCCTTGTTTTCCGCTCTGCACCCCTTCGGACACCTTTGAAGAACCGAGAATTCGATGACGCGTGAATCGGTGATTCGCAACTCCGCAGGTGCTTTTCGTTGTTTTCTCTTCGTGTCGTCTTTCACTCAAAACAACGCCGCGATCCGCTTGGACCTCGCGCGCCTCGCACTCACGTTCCCCGACTTCTGCGAACTCGCGTGATCGATTCTCCGCTTCGCGCCCCGGGGTGTCGATTTTTTGACAATTTCATAATCCTATCAATCACCGCAATGTACCTATTTTGCTTCTTAATCTGTTCGTCTAATCGCGCCCGCCCCGCCTCACCGGTGCGCGAGTGGCTCCGCCCGGGCGACTACGCCACTGCCTTCCGACTGCCGACTCGCGGAGGCCGCGCGCGATCGCTTGTAGTATTTGATGAGATGATGATTGAAGGAGAAAAGCGAATCGCCGTGTTTTCGTGTTCGAGACTGTTTTGCTAATTACGGTAACTGTTTGCAGGCTCAACGCTATGAACAACGACCCTATTCGGCTGCTCCAGAACGGGCCGCTGTTCGCCGGAGCTGCTTTCCCCGGATTCCCCGCGGGACCGGCTATTCCGACCACCTCCGCTGCTCAACTGCTGGGCCAACAGCCGGACCTCCAAGCATTCCGTGCCATGGCCGCCCAGGCCGGACTGCAGTTTCCCGCCATGTACCCGGGGCTTCCCGGTCTCGGGGACATGAAACCCGACATGTTGTCCTCGGGTCCCTCGCTCGGAGGCCCGATGCCCACGATTCCCTTCTTCCTCGGAGGCGACATGGGAGGATTCCACCCGTATCAGATGGGAATGGACGGCAGACGGAAGAACGCGACTCGCGAGACCACGGCGCCCCTCAAGCATTGGCTCAACGAGCACCGCAAGAATCCCTACCCAACCAAGGCTGACAAGTACATGCTGGCGAGAATCACGGGGATGTCGCTCACGCAGGTATCCACGTGGTTCGCCAACGCGCGCAGAAGGCTGAAGAAGGAGAACAAGATGACGTGGAGTCCCAGGAACCGCACCGGAGAGGACGACGACGATGACATGGACCCCACCGACCGGCCCTCCAGCTCCATCAGCTTCTCTTCGGACGTGCAGAACAAGAACGACGGTAAGAATTCACTTTCCGAGGCATCTGAATTGAGTTTTGGCGTTTCAGCGAGTTCGCTCGACGAATCGACGACGAGCGGCTCCGACGAGAAGAATCTCTCGACGGAAACGGAGTCGACAACGCCGCGGAAGAACACGGCGAGCAAGATTTGGTCGATCGCCGAGACGATCAACGACGCAGAGAACGAGGAGTCGCGAAAGTCGGTTTCCAGAGAAAGACCTTCGACCTCCACACCCACCGACAGTCCCACGCCAATCGTGTCGAGACCCTCGGAATCCTCGGTGTTCCCTCCCTCCGTACAGCCGCCGGTCTCCTTCCCGTTCCCCTTCAACCCGGCGATGTGGCAGCAGCAGATGGCGACGATGGCGCTGATGTCGCGCATGAATCCCGCCGCCGCTCCGATGGGATTCCCGAACGCCGCGATGCGTCCCGACATTCTCGCGCTGATGGCGCAGCAGCAGCAGCAGCAGCGCGGACAGAATCTCTTCCTGAGCAGTTTGCTGGTGCCGCAGATGAATCCCTCGACGCCTCCGCCGTCGCTCAGCGTCCCTCCGACCGCTTCCACGCCCAACGGTGAGTTCTCGCTCTTGTTTTGTCTCCAAACTGCGCGATTCGGTTTGCAAACGGCGATTCCTTCGGCGTTCCTCGCCTAATCAATTCGTTTGCGTAAAAATCCGCTTTCGAACAAACAGACAGAAGGATTAGCGCCGCGAGCAAAAACTTCTGTGCGATAACGGTCGACGTTCTTTTCTTTCTTCCTCAATTTCCCCCTACGGACCTCCAAGTGACCCGCTTAGCGCCCAGTTCGCTGCACTTGGGGTAAATCAGGGGGTACTGTAGATTTATGACTGCATAATCGTCGCCCGCGAGTTCTATTCGCCTCGAAATGGGTTCGGCGAGTGCTGCAATGCGCAAAAAACGCCTCGGACGACCGTGGCCCTCGAGCAACGGACGTGCTTGTTATCTAATCGACACAAACGTCAACAGAAAGCGCTGCGAGGTGACTTCGACGACGTGCACCCCGACGTCGAAGGGACTGGAGCACTCGGCTGGTCGTCCGTCCGTCGATAAATCATTTTAATGCTAATTGATTACACGTTTACAAGCGATCAAAGCAAACAGCAGCGGCTGCACGCTCCCCGGGCGCTCTTTCTCCTCGTCTTTTGTATTTCCACGAAACGAAAACAGAGAGAAGGGCAACGCGACGTCGCCGGCTCAATTCAGAAGCGACCTTGACGAATGTCTTCGTATGTTTACCCGACGCTTCACTTCCAATCTGCCATTACCCACCGCCGCGCGCGAGTTATTCAATTCCCCGCCATTCATCGCCTCCGTCACCATTTCCCTGGAGGGCGTCGCAGGACTCCAACGGCCATTAATCAGAGCCGAAACACCGCCGCTAATTAGTGTAAATTCGCGAAGGGAGCGACAATCTGGCGCCAACAACCCAATTTCAACGCTTTCCTCGTTTCAGAATCCGAACGCCAGAGCATCAGCCCGAAGTCTTCGCCCCAGAGCGTCGAAAACGACGTCCGCTCGCCATCGCCGCCTCTGCATCATCACACCAAAGAGGAAAACGACGAGGAGTCGTAGGCTCCCGCAACGATCTCTTTCACCGAAACGGGCCTCTCCACAACCAACCCCGCCACCGATCCTCCCGAGATCTGTTGTCCCCAGAATTCACCCGAAGGCTTAATATATAAATAGAAATCTTTAATTTTGTACAGTATTCGTGTTAGGACCCAATCTCTTCTCTTAATTATTCCCTCTCGCTCCATCCCTTCCTCCTTCTCTTCCGTCCACTACCGTACTCCGCAGAGTTGTTGTGCAAGTGTTATTTATTTCCCGCGCTCCCGTTTCCCTCTTTGTTAATGAAGACGATCGTAATTGAACGAAAGAATATGAGTTTTACTAATAAGAGCACTTGTTCAATATTTAATAACTTTCTCCTCCGATGTTTACATCGCGGAGGGTCACTTGCGCAAGCCGAAGACGAGTCTGCGATTGCGCCACAGGCGCTCTCGACGACGGGGGTAAACGTGTCAGTTCGGGGTCGTAAATTCGAATGTTGAGTAACGAGAATCCGATGAGGACGCCGTTTTACGGGCGATGTTTACGGACGAACCGAAATCACACAAATGTTGCGATCGGAGTCGCAAAAACGGCGATTTTCGCCCCAATTTTCACATTTCAGTCTCTTCGTTCTAATTTTCGTTTTTGCCCGAGTTGATTTTCAAACTGCGAATATCTTTTCGCTTTTCTAAACCCTTTTCTCTCGCGAATATCCTGTTCGGTCCAATGTCATCGAAGGAGTTGAGCAACGTTCAGTTTGTGTAACATAAATTCCTTAATTAAACACATTCTGCGGTTGATTTATGAATCGGAAGACAACCGCGACGCCGCTGACGACTTCTAGAAACTCCCAAACGACGATCACAATCGCGTTTCTTTTCACCGTTCGGGGGTTCAGAGGTCACCCGGTGATTGTTTTGTCAATCAACTTCCGGGCCTCCGTCCGCGCTTCTCTTTCGGCCGCTTAATCCGCGATATCGCCCATCTCGACTCCCTTTTTGCGTAATTCGTATCAAAAGGCAATTTGTCTCGTCGTTCGTCATCAAAGCGCCCCGCGATTCTTATCGCGTCGACAACTTAACCGACGATCGCCTTACAGGGATGGTCGCGCGAGAGAGCGAGTGACCAGCAGCCTTCGCAACTCCAAATCAGCGGAGAACAAGCCTGAAACACGAAGAAACGCAATGATTTACATCTCGCGGCCTTTTTTCGATTGTTATCGCGACTTTTCGATTTCAAATTTGCCACAAATCGTCTTGTTCGCCGTCACCTCCGACGATCTTATCGCGCAGCCAACGACATCTTCGCGACGAGGGGAATTTAGCGGATACAGACGCCGTAAATTTGCATACCGCTGGATCTGCGGCGGCGCAAAGGGTTCCTCGGAGGTTAATCCTAATCCCATCAGGCGTGTATGTCCCTCGGCATGAGCTCTTCTCATCCCCCGTAATTATAAACCGTTTCGACGACGCAAATCCGCTCAGCCGTTCGGTCGCTTAGATATCCATCTGCGCGTCCGTCGCGCGGCAACAGCTCGTCGTCGTCATGGCCCTCGGGACCTCGAGATTCGTTCAGTCCCTGCAACGCGTTTCCTGTGATGAAGCGATCGACAAGTGTTCCTCGACGCCCCGCTAAGGTTCGCTCGCTTTTCTGTGTTCATGCCCTAAGTTCGCCCTTTCAGATCCACGAGGAGAACAAACAGAAGGCGCCGCAGGAGAAGAAACTGCAAAAGACAAAATCGTCCAAAACCCCCGCCGATCCTCCAAAATCCACCGAAGCCTGGTCGTCGCCTTTCAACCACAGGCCTCCTTTCGATCTCGACACTCGCATCGACGGTTATGACAACGTCGATGAGCGTGGCAGATACAAGAGAAGCGGTGAACGACAGAAATTGAGAGTGGACAGAAACCGACAAGAAGAACTAAACCAACAATGGGTCGAGTCCCTCCGAGAATAATAAATCCGTTCATTTTTGTAGTTTGGAGAAACAATACATCACAACTCAAAACAAAGGGTCTACACACGGGTTCGGAAACGGCAGAATACATCATGTACATTTCACAATTGACATTTAAACAGAGGAGGAAAGAAATACCCAATTTGTTTGTAATACATATGAGGAAGACAATAGAGATGTATGTGTGAAAAGAACTAAAAAGAATGGAAAATTGAGCATTAATAACAATCTGAAGGCATTGAAATGCAGTTAGTCCGTATTAATCAAAAAAGCAAACGTTATAAGATTAGATGACTAGTTATGAAACATGGAAATGGACCCGAGTGTTGGGCAAGAGTAGACCACGTTTTCTACAATCATTTTTTATTCTTCTTTTTCATATCCTTGCTTTCCGTTTTCGTTACCAAATTTTGCATGGTAGATGAGCTAAGCGAAGGTTGTAGATGAGGAGAATTTCGCTGAGGACTTCGTCTAAAATGAGAGGTAAACAGAACCATAGAGCAAAAACAACATACGGCGCTCTTGCTTGATCGTTGACGACCGAACCGTATCTAAAACTTTGCTGATGCTGCAGACGAGACCCTCCATTCGGAATGGGCACGGTAGGAGAGGATTGAGGAACTTCTTCGATCACAACCGGTGGAGTTTGCGACTGACAGGAATTCATTGTCCGGTCATAGTATGCCTTCCATTTCACTTCAAGCTCATTTTCTCGTTGTTGCAATTGAGTCTACAAAGCGCACCGTAAATAAAGTGCACATTCACGTCGTTCGTTAAATTGAAAACCAGTTAAATCTATCGCCTCTCCTTTAGTGCAATCTGTGTTAACACAATTTTCGCAACGACAATAAGGAGCGCGCGAGCATTGTTTTAACAGATTATCTCCGGCGACAACGTTTTTGCGTGCTCACGCGACGTCTCGCAGTTTATGAGCATCGTCTAATGAAGATTGATTGTAAGGTCTCGGAAATCAATGAATGATCGTGAAGTTCGTCTTACGCAAATACCAACCGTTTTTTGATCGATTTCCTCTTCGATGCGTTTAAGATCGTCCTTGCGAAGTTCATCCTGGATTTTCGCATCCCTTTCATGATGCTGAATTTCCAGTTGTTTTGTTCGCAGTTGCTCAAGTGTTTCGGAAGAACCAATCGTTGTTTTTCGGACCTTCAACGCAGCAATTTGCGCTTCTCTCCTAAAATTTTGACTTTTAAAATGTAAATAACGAACAAATATCTTACAAAGCTAACTCGCTCCGCAATTTGTTGTTTTCTGCACGACTGCTTACTGCGTCTTTTATAAGTGTCTTGGCAGCTCGCCTCTGCCGTGTTGTGCCAGTCAACGCCATCATTTTGTGGAGCATATCTTCCTCATCTTCAGGATTCAAGTCGGAGTTCGATTCCAAATGCGGAACTGTGGTGTGTCGGCGAATTCCCTCTTCTATAATTGTACAGCATTAAATTAATTAAAAAATTCATTTTATGCTAACTTTTTCGAGATTCTTGGCCTTCAACTATTCCATGGAAAGTACGAATTCGTCGTGGCTTGACACGGCCAGATGAACTACCCGATTCGCTGGTGTCATCGCTATCCTCGGTTGTGGAAGGACCACTGTCGCTTGGCGGAGCATGTCGCAGCTCGTGTAAGTTATCGAAGAAGCAAACAACAGAATTCATGCGTAATGCTTCAGCCTTCTCAACCACTAAAACCAAAGTTACAAAAGCATAGTTGAAACTGCTTACAGGAATCCAAGGACATGTGACGTGTGTTCGTGAGCTCGGCATATCTGGTCTTAACCAACAGCTTCAAACGCTCAGCTGTAGCTGTATCTTTTGGCTGCCTGCCTGGCACCTTACTCAGGTGACGTTCAACCTCGTCCATCCAATCCATGCGGCGATTAAAAAACTCCACGAATTTCTTTTCTTCCTCAGCTCGGCCAGCTAAACATTTCTATAATGTTTTGAAAGCAGGTGCAAAAACTCACAAAACAAACTGCAAAGCTCACGCTCCCATTTTTCGAGTTCAACTTCCTGAGAGTAGCACTGCTCTGTGGTTTCCTCGCGTTCAGAAACGTCGTCATGTCGATGGTTGTGGGATGGTGCTCGCCGGACTAAAACACAGTACATCAGAATCCGGCATAAAATCAATCTATATATTTGTGATGAATTGGTCAAATGTCAAGTTTTCTTCAAACAATTGTTATACAATTATCATCAGTGGTCATAAATCTTGTTAAACGCGCCTCGATGGGATGACAATCGACTCGACGCTCTCGCAAAGCAGTTGTTCAGCTCGCCTGCTTCAAGACAAATATTCGTACAAGTTTTTTGCCATCATCGCTCGCCGAGAGCAAATGTTCTACAGGTGTTAGATGCGTTGATGATCAATTGGCCCTCACCTAGAGGGTCTAATGGTGTAAACAACGACTGAGGCGAGAAATTCGACAACTTTCTAAGTCGCTAATTGTGATTTACGACACCAGCCTCTAACAACAGGAGGGACTAACTTATTTTCTCTGTAAAGCGCGCTTACACTGTGCTAAAGGCATTGGCGAAACGCCTCAAACCTAATGGCGCACATGATGAAGAAGAGTGTTTACATGCGTTGGAACAAACCTCCCCAGGCGTTGGCGCTTCAAGGGAAATTAAAATTCTCTAATTAAATCGAAACGGCGATCGACTAGCGGAGACACATACGCATTATATGTATACAAGGTCCGAAAACATTCTGCGCCCGATTCATTAACATTGCCATCCATTCTCACACAAACACACGCATCCGCAAATGAGGCCAACTCACTGTTATATATCTAATCTGAGGGACCGACATCGACGGCGGAAGCTAAAAATCTTTTTGAAAGTGAAACCCCAGCGTGCAGAAGTGTTGTTCAGTCTGTATCTGTTCCCATTTCCATGTTAATGCGCATTTCAAACTTAATTCCAACCAGATCGAGTCGCAACATTGTGTAAAACTCGAAAATCGGGTCGAGCAGTCATGATATCCGTCGTCGTCGACTTGATTCGATTTGTGCGTGAATAAAGCGCGATACTTTATAATGCGATCGTCTTCATCATCCCGTATCACCGCCATCATCTGTCATTGACTACAAATGCAACAACTCTACATAGCGGAGATCTTAGTGTGGTGGATCGCGCTCTACGCACATGAACGTGCCTTTTACATTCACTTCTCGACTTTGTTACAACGCCAGCGCTGAGAGCGAGTGCAACTCTTCGCGCGCACAGAGAAATGAAAACTACACCCAAATGACAAATGTCGCTTTGATGGATTCCACCGACCTTCTGGGCGCCACCTACCGTATCGGTGGCGAGCAAACATACACTTCGTATGTCGCGAGGCACGGTGATGATGTGACAGGAACCAAGCCGAAATAAATTATCGGTCGCAACTTTTGCGTTTCGCGCTGCACACACACACCCTAATCCATCAATTGTTTTGGGTAACAAAAAGAAAAAATTTCTTCTCAGTCGGAGAACACTACGTCATGGAATCTCCCTACTGTCTGCACGGCGTTTTTCAAACTTTAACAGTGCATTTCAATTTCACGCCTTGAATTATTTAAGTGAAAAATACAAACCTTTTGTTGCGGGTCTTTCTTTGGCGTTGTTGAATGCATTGCACCAATGGGTCAAGTCCGTTTTGGTATTGAACATCACTTCAAATATGTCACTGGTCATCTTGTCGTGGACAACGATTCTGATATTGGTTGATCGAGGAATCTCACGAATCACGAGTGTGTGAACCGCAATTACACAATCCTAAAAAAAACCTGTTTGAAGAAAAACATAATGGGTGTCACAAACATGATTAGGTTGATTGTAGAATTGATATTTGCCTCCTTTCTGGTGCAGAAAAACAAGGATATCGTCAAACAACAACATCAAAACGCCTAAATCTTCCGTTTGTAACAAGTTTCACGATAAGACTTACTATCGATTCGGTCTTCCTTAATGTTTTTCATCTGAATTGTGCCAATGCACACTATGACTCGTTGACCTTCCTTGTCATAGGTTAAGTCCTCGTATGAGAACTTTTGACCCAGGTACCTTCCAGACGATGAACGATCGAGCGTATTTTGGATGTGATCCCAGCGTCGGTGAAGCTCCATGATTGCAAGGTTGTTGTCGATTTTTTTCGCAAATGCTTTAACAGCTTCGTGCGCCCGACTTTCATCTTTGCTCAAACTTTCAGAACTCTTTTGCTTCGATTTCTCGTGAATTAAAAGCTCTTGCTTCAGTAGCTGGTCCGTGAGTACCGTATACTTCGTTGGCCGTTGCGCTACAAGCAGAAGGCAGTATTTAAACGATCTATCCTTGTAGCGAGAATCGCTTTCAATGCACTGAACACGCAATTGTCAAATAGTTTCACAGCGAGTATAAACAAACCTCAAAGTATTTACGAAACCTGGAATTCTTGCTCATCAAGGCCTCGTAGCACTGACTTGAACGATCCTTGTTTTGACACAAAGTCGTGTATCCAGTCACAGCAGCTTGAGTAAATTTTCCATTGAAGAATTCCTCTGTGACGATATCAGCTACTGTTTTCACAATAGGCGATTCAGCACGACGCTGACGCAGCCTCCGCAAAAGTGTCAGGTGGAAGTCCAGAAGAGAATCAAGCACATCCGGAATCAGATTGTTCAACTCGTTGTCAGATAAAAAGTTGTAATACTGAACGCCGACTTGATAAACCTAAAGAATATAATAAAAACGTTTTTTTTAAATAAATGTAAGTCTCAGCACCTGTTGCAAGAAGATCAACACTTGGCAGTGATGTTTTTCGGTTACGTACAATTCGTGTATCGTATCTTGCTTTTTTCGTTCGTGAGAGGAAACATCTTTGATATGTGAATATTTGTTGGACCACGAACTTGCTTCGGGTTCCCAAATTTCCAGATCTTCCCACTTCTTCTTCGTCCTACAAAAAGCATGCCTTAAAATGTCACGAATTAGTTAAACATACAGAGTAATATTTGCGAAAATGTCATCGGAAAGGAGATATTTGCTAGTACCAGTTACAGTATCCAGTGAAGCTTGAGATAGTCGACTTGAGTTTGAATCAAGACGTCCTAAAAAGATTCAATTAGAACATAAGAGGAACGGATTGAGTGATAAATTCCCCAAAGTGTAATTAAAATTAACCAGTCATTGTTGATGTTGTCGACTTTTTCCGTTCCATTGGAGTCGGCTCGGGAGAAAGCGAAGGTCGAAACATTATCGAGCCGTTAAGACTCATTCTGGATTTCCATTGCTTTATCTTCTTTTTCGCTCCCCAACCTTCGCCTGATGGACTTTTTGTTGATCGAGGAATAGAAGCGCTTTTTGTTATGAGCTTAGATGGACGGCGTTGGTCACCTCGCGCGCTCCCCACACAACAACCACACTGCAGCTCAATGCCTTGAGGAACCATTACGGGAGTCTCCATCAAAACATTTAATTGCGAGCTCGACCTGATCCTTCCTAATTTGAGCTGGCTATGAGCGCATTCGCTTTCATGGATACGGTACATAGTTGTTCCCAGGAGGGGGCAACCTGGTGACAGTAACTTCGTTACGTCTGCCAGACTTCCCGATCTTCTGCGGCTAGTTCGAGGAGGCACTACAACTTCGACAAGAGATTCATGAGAACCAGCTGGCAACCAAATGGACTCTTCATCAATGGTAGAGGGAACCAATGACGGTCGCTTAGGTGCTGTCGATAGGCTAAAGACGCTGGTCGAATTTGCAACTGGCGGCCAATTCGATTCATTTTCGGAACTGTAACTTGGCGTAACTGTAATTGAGTGCGCTTCTGTTAAATTCACTAGAGCCGCCTCTTCGCTCCGGTTCTGCGTATCCAAGCGAGCATTCACATGGCCCAATTGGTCAGTTTCGGGTTCTTTTCGCAGATCCCCAGTAGACCGATGATGGAAAATAGACAGCCGTTTGCAAGTTAAGAAACTCCTATTCAAAACTTCTTCCGAAGACATGGATGATGGAAGCAAAATATAAAGACAGTGGGTAGATCAATAGAAATAAGACGGAAAAGCGCTTTGATGGTGAGAAGCAAGCGGTGAGTCAGTGGACGAAGACAAATTTCCTCCTCGTTCCCTTTGCCCTCCCTCTTGAACATCACCATCTTCAAAATGATGTTTTTAAACGCGATCAAGCAATACCTCTGACGCACGAATTCCCATCCCTTCTAACAGAACATTTCAAATACAAGCCATACCTAGTTCAGGGATCATAACGGAATGCCCACTCGTTCCATCGGCGAAGAATTGCTGCTCCCCAGAAACTATTGAAGCCGAATCTGGCGAGGGGGCAGCTCCCAGTGTGAGAGAAGAACCCGGATTCATGGCTGCAGTCATAGAGTTCACTGCACAAGCCAAACTACGTTGGTCGGTCTTCTGAAAATAAACATACAGTTCGACGACCAATCCCATGTGCTCCAATCACACCGTCAAGCACAAAACATCAGCTCACCTTTTTCTTGTGACGCATACTAAGAAACGAACTGAACACGCCCGTTCGTGAGTCTTTCGGTTTGTCGCGCTTCTTTTCTACATGTCCGTCCGCCCTGAAACGCACGAACGAAAATGATTATTCAAATCTTTCAACGACCTCGATCGAAGTCGAGGATGAGAAAGGGGATCGTTCGACGACGCGCAGAGATTAGCCTCGTCGTCAGTAGTATATTTTCGGGTTCCCTCTTCATTTTCACCCTCCACCACACACCTTCAACACAGCACAAAGGTTGTATGAATGCGTAAATTAAGCGATAGCGAAAGGAAAGAAGTAAACCAGTTGAAAAATTCACACCAAATGAGGATGTGCCCACCAGACTGTAATAGCGTGCTTTCTGGACCGTTCCTAACCGAAGGACAACAAGTTATTTGATTTAGCAGGTGACGGCAATAGAATTTGATGGCGGACAGTCGGAGCACAATGACATCTGTCGTCTGTCATGGCTACTGCGGACTGCTGTGCATACAAACGTGCGCAAAAGAGAGACTAGATCAAAGGAAGAGCAACAAAAGAGATGGACACAGTCAACTGGTCGGAAAGCGACAAAGGGAATAAGTTAGGCATTTCCAATGCTTTGCTTGTGTGCGCCGACTCACAAAAACACAAAAGCATGAACACTTACCGTAATCTGTGGTTTAATTTGTCTTCCTTACGGGGTGTTAATCCTCTTCTTAATCCTCGACGTTGCAACGTTGACATTCTCTCAGCATCATCAAAAGTATCTTCTGTGCGAGGTTCATCCTCTTCTTCAACTCTAGAGATCTTCTTCAAGCCTGACCCGCTGATAGCAGCACCTAATTTCCCAGATTCTTCGGAAATAGCTTCTTGCACGGGTTGTGCCACTTCTGGCTTTTCGGTTTCACTTCTTTTCTTCTTGCCCAAATTCGCTCGAAGAATACGCAACGCTGATTCGTCTAAAGATCTTCTGAAAGAACGATGAGTGCTCTCGATCTGAGGCGAAGTTTCGGTCTTCTTCACACGCATCTTCACTGGGTCGAAACTTTTCGCTTCAGCTTCAGCAAAGTTTTCAGCGGCTACAAGTTGAATAACAGTTGCAGTTTCATTGGCTGGTGGCATAGATTTCTGACTCGGAGGTGGCGAATTTTGTATCGACGCTTTACTCGTTCGCAAAGAGCTAGCAATAAATAAAGACATGTCGCTCTTCTCTCGACGCATCTTCCCAAACCTTGAAATAAATGAATTGGCCTTTTGCGGCACTTCTACAGCTTCTGACAAGTCTTGATAAATTGGAGATTCAGGTTCATCAGCATTTGGAGCAACGGCATTCGGTGACGATGAGCTTCCCCTTGTGAAAATAGACTTGATTCTAGCAGTAATCTGAGAAGTTGAATTTTTCCGGGATACAGATCCTCTTCGTTCGATGCTAAAAGGAAGCGTTAGCAGCCAACCAATCCGGACAGCACAATTTATAGCACAGAGGAGAGGAAAGGACAAAAAAGAATTGTTTACACAGCAATATTTAGCAAGAAGCAAAGCACACGGGTGAAGTAACCATGCAAGCCGCTAGTTATAGTTAGAATCAGTTCTTTTGTGTGTGAGAAAATTTGTGCAAAATTTCTAAATTGAAAAGAACTTACTTTTGATTGATGTCAGCGTTTGGTGGCTGAGAAACGGAACCCTTCTTTCGAATCGGAACAGGCGCTCCCATTCCCTACAATGCAACGTCTTCAATAATAGTTTAAAAATCCAAGTGTCATACTTGACGAGCTCCGTAACCAGTTATCCACGATGTTGGGGAAGTTCGAGCCTCACAAACCGAAACACTGGAAGTGCGCCGATTCACAGCGGCAGGAACTGCTTGGCCATTTTTCGCCTTTTTCTTGCCTCCATCCGCAGAGCTTCCCTCGATGTCATTGATGCTGGGAGTTGAACTCGATAAGCTTCTGTCAAACTCTGCGATGCAACTTTTGTTTAGCATATTATTTTGTGAATCGCTCTTCTCCTTGCGGGCTTCCGAGCTTCCCAGCAGCACTTGACTTTTGCAACGACTCTCGTAAAGACGCGAGCCGCTTCCGTTCAACTTGCGACCGGTAACTATTCGTTGGCGCACAAGGCGGGGACTGTCCTGAATGCAACAAAAAAATTAACCCACTCCTGCAGACAGAACGACACATACAGTTATCAAGTCCTGTTGCTCTTCCTTGTACTCGTCGTCGTCGTAAACAGCGACAGTACGCGAGGGAGAGGTGGCAGTCGAAGATTCCACGTTAGCCTGCAGAAGCGTGAGCGAAGGTGTGACGTGATCACTGACGGAGCGACGGTGAACGACGGAGATTTCTACTGGAGGCGGCGGAGTCTGGTCGAAGTCGAATGATTCTGACGAAGACACTTGATGAATAGCGATGTCCGTCGGGGTGCCTCCTCGATCAGTGGAATTTGCTTTCTCGACAGGCGCGATAAGCAAAGATTCGGAATCCGACGAAGTCGACGCTTCCGAATTGAGGAAAACGGGCTGAAAATGGATTGAATATAACTTGGATAAACTCAGAATGCGTTTCTACGTTTGTATCAGTACACCATTTGCGTTTACGAATTCGCTTGCGGATTTGAAGACAACAAAAATCACGTGATGCGCACAAGATTCCCATCTCACATCAACCGATATGAAACGGAAACCAAACTGCTACGAAGACGACACAAAGAATGACGGAATTCATCGCACTGCACTTACAAAATGAACTTTGCAGACGTCGCGAATCTTTGCAGATTCCGCACGTTCCATCGCCTCTGAATTCAAAGCGGAATTTCAGAAACCCAACGAAGAAAAACACAGAAAATCAAAAAAGTGAATTCGAGGCCGAACAAGCGACAGTTACAGTTGCTCGTAACAACTTTACAGGTTTCGATTCGTAAATAGTTTTTGTCAAATCGGTGAGGAATTGCAAGCTTCACAACATTGAATAGAGAGAGGCCGCGTTGTGAATAACTACAGGAAAGCGGATCGGGCGATGTTTCAATTCTTTAAATAACCAACCTCATCATTGCTTTCATTCAACTCCGTTGCGATGACAGCGGAATGTTCTTCGGCGAGATGCTCGTCGACGTCTTCGCTGATCACCGACAACTCCTGCGAAGGCGACTTTTTGATCTCAAAGTTGAAGATCGAGTCGAGTGGAATGACGTTGCCCTCCGGAAGCGGCACCGCGGTCTCTGTGGCGTCGGGCGTTGGCGTCGTGGATTCCTCGCGTTCGTTCGCCTCCACGTCAGAATCGTTTTCGAGTATTTGATAGCCGACGTCGTCGCCCGTTGCGCTCACCATCGAAGTCATCATCTCGTTGACGCCCTCGTCTTCGACTTCTTCGCGATTGTCTTCGTACACAGGAGGTTTGCTCCCCGGGGGCGCAGTTTCGAGCTCCATCCGCGTGGAGTCGGAGTCGTTTTCCGACGAAGTGGAGAAGCGTTTGCTGCACGTAGCTTCAGCGAGGGAAGACGACGTCGAGGCGCCGTCGTCGACGATCTGTTGATCCAACTCGAGGAGCTCTTCGTTGTCGCTGCTGCTCGCTGTCGTTGTCGACGACGTCGGAATCAGAGATGACGGCGATTCATCGAAGATTCGCGTCATTGGTTCTGAGGATGCCGGTGGCAGGGCGACAGACGCCACCGGCTCGTCGTTTTCCGCGTTCGTCGTGATCACGATCGGGGGATACAACGGCTCGGGCGAGTGTTTTCGGATGAACCGAAGCGGTTGACCCGAAGAGAGGCGGATTCCGGGACTCTCTTGGAGGAAGCCGTAGTCGATGGAGTAGGGCGATCCGGACGGAGTCGGAGCAGAGTGGGGAATGCGCTCTATGTCATTCACTGACAGAATGCGCGGTCGAATGATCTCTTCTGCAACGATTGTGGTCAGGGTTACGGTACTTTCGGCAATTCTTACTTTTCGCAGTGTTAGCGACGTGGTCGTTGTAAAAGTCGAAAGACGCCGACTGCTGCAAGTGGATTCGTTCGATGCGCGAACGATGTTGCGGGACGTCTTGAGTGCGGAAGTCCGAGTTGAAGAACACGGTGTCCGAACGTTGGAAGTCTCCAGACGGAGAATACGGTAGGTGATGCGAGTAGTGATCACCGGAAGTGTTTGTTGTTTGTCTGCAAAGAACGAAATTTAGCGAGAAGCTCTTTATTTCAGTTGGCTTGACGATCGATCTGCCGTGAGCTACGGAGATCCGCGTGCCGTCGGGGTATGATTATCGCGGAAGTGTCTTTGGAGTCAAAGTACTTGCGACGAGTGTCGAAGGTTTGGCATCATTGCAAGCGGCAAAACGAAATCAATCGGTTTGTTTTCAGGTTTCCAAGCGGTGATGCGATCATGTTGTCTCCGCTGCATTGGAAAAGCGCGAAAAGCTGAAAACTGCCGAGCAACACAAAAACGCGAGGCCGATTTTCGCGTAAAAACTGAAATCATACGCGTGCCGCTGTTTGGTCTGCGGTTGTTACAGCGCGAGAAGCGATGATTGATCGAGTAGACGATTAAAGGAGTTGGGGATTTTGTCAACAGAAGTGCTCTGCACGTGTTAATGTTGCGGCGAGATGTTGAAAGTTCAGGTATGATTGTCGCTGACCGCCTGATGGGAAACATTCCGACCGAAAAGGACATTTTCGCGTTTTATTTTCGCTCAAAAGTGTCACTTCGCATTGCACGAAAGATGAGATGATCTGTGGGCTGTTTGGTCTGAGCCTCTTAGGGAGCAGCTGCTGCTGGAAAGCTCGGATCCACGTACATTAGCGACACAAGCAAAAGAGAAAAACAGCCGCGAGGAAGTGACGATATGGAGATGAGCACGACCGCTAAGGAATTGGCCGCGACCAATCGATCGATCGCTCCCAAAACACATGTTCTTCTTCTTCTACTTCGTCTTCTTCTCGCTTTACCGCATCGACGACGATCACGTCGACGATCCGTTCCAGCGAAAGGAAACGGATGAATGCGGACACGACCGAGCATTTCGCACATACGGTATCGCGGTGAATTGTAAGACGGCAACAAGATTTCGGATCAATTGAGCGCATCGAGGGGGAAAGGAGTGAAAGGAGACGCCATTGAATATGCAAATCGCCCGCTCTCTGGAACGTCGCGATGCCGCCGACTGTCGACCGCGAAAGCGACCGCGGAGAAGCAGCGCCGGACTGCGCCGTCAGTCGCACAAAATCGCCAATTAGCAATCGAAAAAAGGCGCCGATGGGCGCGCTGTGGAGGGGATCGGCGTTCCAGAGGCTGCGCACTCATTCCGCTGAGATAACATTACAACACTCGAAGGAAAGCGAACGCAGCGACGTCCACAGATGTTCTCTCCATCCATCGTCGATCGAAGTGGCCGTCTCGGTCCCCTCAGGGCATCGCGCGCGCAACCGAAGACGACCGACCGACCGACGACGCAACTGTAATCCGATTGACTCGTGGCACTTTTGATGGACGACGGTTGAGTGGTTGCAGACGTCGAGTAACACGACCACAGATTGGCTCCTCTGGGGATACGGTATGTTTGCAGGTTGCAACGTGGAAAGCTCATTTCGATCAGCTGACGGCGACGTCTCTCTAGGGCAGCGCACGTCACTATGCGCCAGCGAGAAAAGTAAATTCACGAGGAAACGTGTTTTATGCGGTCAAAGTTCGAAGGAAACGGCGATTTCAGGCCAGAAAGGGAGCAGCACAGAGTAAACACTTCTAATTGGCTCGGAATCACACGTTAATGACCAAAAAGAAAGACGATGGACGGTGCGATAAGAGAGAATTACCAAATGATCGCTGCGCAGTTTTCAAGAAGTCTGCGACGACCCATTTTCGCGTTCATCTCCGCGATTAGTCGCGCTTTTTGAGGTATTAGAACGGATCCCAAAGCGGTTTGGCAGCTAAAGATCGCCGAAGATTCGGGGGAGTGATGGGATTGGGGGTCGGACGGAAGATGAGTTCGGATGATCCGAGGAGGAGAGGAGCTGCGCGATTCAACGCGAAGGAATGTGGTCGACGGAGATGCGCGCAAGTTGTCATCGCGCGCGCCGTTCGCGAGATGAATTTGGAGAGATAAGAAGCGGAGGAATGGCGCGACGGAGCGGAGGGAAGCCCGAACGGAGCGCAAAAAGTGGCGGAAAACGCGTGATGGTTTGTTGCAATCGTCGTTCGAATAAACAAACGACCGAACGTCGCTGGGAAAGCTATAAATACCGTATCTCCAACGCTGAGAAACGCAAGAACGAATGTCGTGATGATTTGCAGCGCGAACGAGGAGAATAAACGAGTAAACGGAGGCGACATGCAAAGTTTGCGACAAAAAGCGCCGAATTGGCGACTGCAGAATCGGTTTTTCGGTTGTAATTTCAGTTGAACACGAAATGCGTGTTAGCGGAAGCCGTTCACACACTGGAATAACGCATTTCGAGGGATTACGGTAGTCGGTGCGTGAAGACATCAGTTATTCGAGAATAAGTCGAGAAGCAAACAGCGACCGAAAGGCGACTTCGGTCGTCTCCAGCGTGGACAGACGACGAGAAGACAAACAGAACCGTTGTAGAGTTGTCGATGCAACAGCAAGAAGGAGGCGCAGAGGTGGATTTCCACCTTTTCGCGGTAGAAGCGCCTTCGAGAGAAGTCCTCAGGCAAGGCGCGTTGTCAGAACGACGACTACGATACGATCAGAAGTGATTTATTAGATTACACTCTTCTGTAATCTCCGGTTTTTTGCGCTCGCGCGTCTTGCAATTCTTCAAACAAAACACGGACTGTCACAATATCCCATCAGCGAGCGCGAAATCCGCAGAAAACAAATAGAATCGCGCAGCGAATCGCCGCTGGAAGCCCGATCGACGTGCCAACGTCGACCCTGCACTCTTGGCGTCCTCAGGCCGCCGATCGCCGATCGATCGCCGCGAAAAACGCCTCTCCGATGGTTATATCATCATAAAAATTATCGAAAAGATCAATTCGCACTGCAATCGAGGCTACGAGCGGCAAACACATGTTCCGTGTGGACGAAGTGCCTTCGAGAGACGAAAAGGCGTTGCCGGAGGGACGGACGGATCAGGGGGAGGCGAACGAATGCAGTGTTGATCACACGAGTCGGCTAATTGCGATTGGAGGATGGGCCGCGAGGCGACTTGACGGACGTGTGAGTCAAGGGACGCCGCCGGCGGAAACTGTTGCGAGCAAACAGATTTGCAGCGACGATTCTGCACGAAAACAAAGCAATTTGGAAAGAATGAAGGGAGGAGTACGGTAATTGTCGTGGAGGGAGTTTTGATGAAATTTCGCAATTTTCGCGCGTCATGAACGCACTTGGAACTCGTTCACGGCGCTTCGCGATTGAGTAAACACGGCGTCTTGAACCGCGGTCATCTGGATTGAGCAGACGAAGGTGAACTACAATTGCGCATGATATCACGGCAGAAAACCCCAAAATAGAATTCTCGGCCGAAGTTAATCGAGGGGAAACATGTAAACGCGTCGGAAATTCGTAGAAAAACCTGCGAATCGCGCGTCAGAAGAGAGCACAGGCTGGAGTGAAACAAAAAGCGCGAATCGCGTCAGATCTGCGAACACCTGCGCGCAGAGGGCGCCGCGGTCCGGAAGGAAACGTCAAAGTTGGCGCGCGAGGGAGTTGGATCGCTTTGTTTGCCTGATAGATTAGGTTTTCGAAAGGCGCAAGGAGGGAAGCGACGCCGAGGGGGAGGAGGTGGACAAGGCCGATCGGTCGAACGGCTCTCCGAAGTGTTGAAATAACGGACGCGGCGGCAGCTGAGATCGCGAAGGACGTCTGCAGGTGGAAGGAACCTGCGGCGACAAAAGGAAACGCGAGAGGACAGATGGATTAGCCGCGAATTCCGGGTGATTTTAGGCGAATTCTCGCGCTCCAATCTCAGTCGACCGCACGTCACCGGCGGCGTTGTTTCATGCCATTTCCGGATACAAAAATCGACTTTTCGTTTGTTTTCACTCGAATGCGCAATTCGATTAACCGACGAACGAGTTCTCCACTCCTCCAACGGCACTTCGCGGACGCGCAACAGGTAACGGTGACCCTCAGCGCGCCGCGCGCGTCATCTTCGCTCCTCAACAATCTGTCAACAACCAACAATCGCGCCAACGACGCCCAATTTGAGCAAAAAGCGCAACGCGAGGCGATCGACAGGAAGTCGCGCATCACGCCGACCGCCGAATTCCAATTCAAATGCAGATTCACGGCCGAAATATGAGGTGTCGACCGCCACGAGGCGACGCAGCTGTCAGAGAGCGCGTTGAATCACCAAAAACGATTGGATTATGGCCGAGTCGCGAACAATGGAATCTGCGCGGAGGAGAAACGTCAGAAAGCGATCGAATACAAAAGAGTTTCGCGTCGCGACGGTGCCAGATGCGACCGTTGAACTGTGCAGGACAAACAAACACGAGAAGGAGAGGCGGGAAATGTTGGATTCGACGCTTATGGCGACGATCTCGAACGCGGAGAGCGATCAGAGCAAAACAAACAAGAAGAAACTCTTGAAAAGCGAAAAGCGAGGAGAACTGGTCGAGTACGCGCGAATGAATCACGCAGAGTCCGGAGCGAACGCCGAAGGCAAAAAAACAAAGAGGTGGGACCGCAGGAGGCTGGAAATGAGTTGGGGCTGGAAGAGCTGCCGTGCACAGCGAAGCGGCCTTCGAAAAATGGATTTTGAGGGTACGGTAGTTGGCAGAGAGAGATTTGCAGTTGAGTAGATAATGGAATTAGCGAAATCAGGTGGGATTTGGGGGTTTTATGCGAGATTCACCGCATTCATTAAGCCTTGACGAGAAGGAAGGAGAAAGAGGAATCGCAAAGTCGAGAAATTAGAAGCGATTATTCATTTCAGGGGGAGAGAACGCGTATAACCGCGTCTCGGGATCAAAACGACGCGCTGAAACCACCTGCACGCCGTTCGAGGGCTTCGCGTTCCCTGGGCGTCGCTTCCTGCAAGCCGTCAGCCTTCTGGCAACTGCAGTCGCGCAGAGAACATCTGTTAATCCCCAGTTCGCCCCTCCATCTCCACATTCGTCATCTTCCGCCATTCGCTTTCCTTCAGAGCGCGCGCCTCGGGCACCGCGCTTCCGCCCTCCACCCGCGAATACAGTCGCGGGGATGGAAACCGTTCCCCGCCGCCCGGGCGCTCGCAAACAGGAAAATCGTCTTTTCCGCTAAATTAGGAAGCCGATATCCATCGACGACGACCCACTTTGACGGGCGAATGACGCCAGAAACGTGAAGGCGAATCAGTTCTTGGGATAATTGGGGAGTTTTAGGAGTGGAGACGCGCGAATGGACAAGATCGACCTTGTTCCGAGGACGAGGAGCCAACGCTTTTTTGGACAACGCGCCCGGTGACCTTTGAGTCGATCGATCGGGCTGCATATGGCGGAGGAATGACCGCGAATGTGAGGCAAACGGACTGTTGGGAGGGAGAGGGAGAAGAGGGCAGGAAGCGAGGCGCGCGTGGAGTCCTCAGGTGATTTACGAGTCCGAAGGCGAAAGTTGGAACTGGAGGGCGAAGACTATCCCATAAAAGGGAATTTATGGTTTGAAGTGGTGCTCTGTGAGTCACTGCGGGCAGCGAACGATCAAAATCGAATGCAATCTTTGACCCGAACGGTAATGAGAAGTGAAGGGAATCTTTAAAGTTGATTGCAAAAGAACGAAACTCGTTCAATTCGATCTGATGCTCTCTAATTGGCTTTCCGCATCGATCCGTAACGGTCGAAACACAATTCCAGCGTCAGATTGATTCTTCAACCGCGATGCTTCAGAGAGAGGCGGTTGGAGAAGTGAAAATAGAGTCGAAACGCTGTGCGAGGAGCTCGCGATAACGCTCCAATTCGTCATAGTTCGGTCGCTACATATAAACACGACGACGTTCGTCTCCTCAGATTGCGATCACGTGAACTCTCGACGCCAATCGATCAGCACTCGAAGGAGTGAAACATTCCAGCGCATCTGAAGGGTCTCGATTTCTTCGCGCCTCTCGAAGATCCCTCACGGCAAACACAGATCAGCAGCGGCGGCTCTAGTTGATCCAATTAGCGCGCATTCGACGGAAGACCCGAAAGTTCGCACGAGTCGCGCTTGAAAGGACGACAAATCACTTCGTTTTCCTTTCAGTTTTCACTTTTGGCGCCAAATTCGCGAAATCGCAGTAATTCAGAAGCTCTGAAGGTCGTTTTGGCGGCGACGAATCGTTTCGACAGAGGGCGAATCGCGGGTCGACGAGGGAAATCAGAATCGCGGAAGAAGCAAAGAAGCTCCGCGTACAAAATCGATCGATCGGTGCGCGAGAGGCGAAAATGCGCGTTTCGCGCGCCGAAGACCGGAGCGCGCGGAAGTCCCGCCCTGCAAGGTCATTCTGTCAACGGCGACGTTGGCGGCGCCGAGACGGTCGCTGACTGACTGCTAGGCGCGCACTTTCACGCCTCGCGGCGTCGCGAAAAACAAAAAAATCGACGCATTAAATTAGGAAATTAGTCACGCGATGATACGGTGCGAGTCCGAGCGCTGTGACCGTGCAAACACGGCGCTGCAAGGGTCGTTGGAGCCGATTTTTGTCCTCAGGCGACCACGCGGCATTGTACGAAAGGTGTCGGCGATGTTTGCAGCGAACGACGACGACGACGGCGGCGAGGAAGAAGTGACCGATGCCCAGGGCAATATTTTTGTTGTGATGGATCGGCGCTGCGGGGATCGACGATCGCAATTAGTTGGAGACGACAATCGCTTCAAGCACACCGCGAATACAATAACACGCGATGTGGCGCTTGCAGCAACGATTAATTAGCAGCAGAGAAAGGAGTGCCTCGAAGGTCCTTTCGATTGAAAGCACTCTGAGCGCTGGGAAAGTTCGTTATTACTTGAGAAGAACAGGTTCCCGTGAATCTCCTCCGGTTGAAAGTGCGGAGGAACGGGGCGCCGCTTCCTGCACAAACACAAAAGTTGCAATCTGATTTGATCGAATGACGAGGAAGTGGAAGAGAGGTGGAGATTACGGTAGGTGAAGTGTAGTTTTTATTGCCCAGGGGAAGAGGACTCACTACCGTAACCTCTCTGTTGCATAATGAATTGAGTTATTTACAAGTTGATAAATCAATCGGTCAAAGCGCACGCCTAAGAGTGTCCTTCTAATGTAAACAGAGTTCCCTCACTCCTCCCCCGAAGTGTAATGTTTATGCTGAACTCCATAATCAGATTCGCTTTGGCCGAACGTTCTGCGCACTGGTCGAACACACGGATGATACGGTAGTTGGCGTTCCCGCTTGTGCGCGCCATCAATCACCGATTATGACACACAGAACCACCTTCTGGTGTAGGCGAATAACAAACGAGCAGTAATCACCCACCTGGAGTTTGATTTCGTTTCGTCGGCCGACTGGAAACGTCGGTGGAAGGCGGAGGTCATCGGCGGCGCCGTCCGCGATTCATCGCAGAGCTCCTCGTCGGAGGATACGCGGACGTTGGTGGTGAAGCGGAAACTCTCGAGCGGGAGGATGAGCTCGAGATTCACGAACGAGTTCGACCGTTTCATGGCGGCGATCGGGACGAAATCGAGCGATTGGAGAAGAGCGACGGCGAGGAATGAGTCACTCGTCGGCATGCAATTCGGTCCAAAGTGGCGATGGCGATGTGCCGGTCAGCAGAGACCGAGAAGACTCCAATAGCCGAGCTGAGTCTTGCACTCGCTACCCTGAAACGATGAATCGTGTAGTCATCCCGCGAGTACATGAACGAAAACTCCCGGTGTTGGATTTGCACGAAACTCGAGGCGCACTGCAGCGCCTCGTGCTTTTGTTTCTCGCCGCCAGCGTCTTCAGATGACGACAGCAAAAACAAAAAATGAAAACTTCAAAACACACGTCGACGCTCCGGAATTTGAACGTTTGAGTCGAACGCGTTGTTGTTGATCAACATCTCGATTACTACTCGAACCGATTTGTGCTCTACCGTAATCTTTTGAAAGTCCTTTTTACGACAAATGCGAATGCACAGATCAGCGCGATCATTGATCGGGGAGGGGAACCCCGCCCGAAACACGCAAAACTGCATTTGGACACAGAAAACACCGATTAATGGAGAAGAAGGCGTTGATTGTAACGTGGAATTGATCAAAAGTCAGAAGATGCGCTGTAAAAAACAAAAAATGCGTGTGATTCACCGCGGAAAGTTAAGAAATCAACTATTTGTGAGGATTTCTCCGCTTGTTGCTCTTGGAATACGGTTTTCCAGAATTAATCATGTTCCCGCATGAAACGAGAGAAAAGAGATGCCGAATGACAGTTCTGCGCTGAAAGCGGAACGGAGCGCAGAGATGGGGGTGGAAATGAGTCAAAGTGTGCGACTTTCCGTTAGTCACAGCGCAAAGTCGTCAAAGTTTCAGAGTTCGCTGGCGAAAGCGCCCGATTTTGCTCCAACATTGAAGAACTGCGTTCCGGACCGCGAAAATACTCAATTTTGACAGAAATTGGAGATCACACGATTGATTAACGCAAAGAACAGCGATGGCTGAGTGGATTTGTACGGTAATCCGCTTCTAATCATCAAAAGTCGTCGCCTTTTGCACGTAAGCGAGATTGTGGTCACAATTTGACTTTTGACCAAAAATTTGAAATTTTGTTTTCGTACTTAGCGAGCGCATTCCTGCGATGCTCCGTCCGCTTGCACTCCACGTCACCCTTCACCTCTGGCAATGCCTCAGAATCACTAAATGATGATTCGGCGATTCTTGTAATCAGAGGGCGACTTTGAGCACCGCAGAAAGGCAACAAAAGAATGCAAAAACGCTAATCTCCAACTACTGATAACCTTCAAAAGCACTTCTACTGCTTACTGGGGCCTCAGCACTCGTGCTCTCCCTGTATTGCAGTCGAAACTACAAGACAGCGCGACGGTGCGCCAACACGGAAAGAACACAGAACGATTGCAAAGATTAAAGAGCGCCAACAGGACCTATAAAATGCCAAAAGTCGTAAAGCACTCGGAAACAACAACAACGACAGTTTCTAAGAACCTTTCTCCGGGGGGAAGTGCGGAAGTGGTGCCTATCGCGTGAGCTCCGCAGTGCAGCAAAGCAGATAAAAGCGCGGCTATAAACGGACGCGCATTCCGGACGACTGACTCATGAGGAGCTCCATGCAGAAAGGAACTGTCGGCTGATCAAACAACTCGCTGTTCTCGATCGCGATCGATCGGCGCTCCAAGAAAGAGAAAATAAATGGAATATGCAAATGGGAGACCGCGGAGCACCGAGGACAGCGAAGTCGGTCGGTGTGATTCGCGAGCGCCACGCGATAAGGAACTATCGACTGCGAGCGGAAGACGGCGAGCGAAGGGCCGCGAAGGAGCAGTTCGAAAATGGAAAGTTGGAGCGAAAACGAGTGCAAACAGTGCAGAAGCCAAAAACAGAACTGTATTTGCCCATTCGGAGGTTTGGAGCGACGAGGACAACTTGTTTTGTGGGAAACCGCTGAAGAAGTGAACGGGAAAACGAGAAGACCGCGCTAGCGGTGCACCGAGAAACGCCGCGTCATCGTACCACTCACGGTTTCTTTGTGGGAAGCATCGAGAATCCCCCGTGAGGCCAGAAGTGAAGTGGAACGCTGTTGCATCACGTGGTGGAAGAAGAGTGCAAGAAGGCAGTATGCGTTTAGAAGTGCATCGAGGGAGTTAGGGATTACAGAGAATCAAATCAGCATTATGTAAGAGATAGTACTGTTTGAATGTCATTTGGTATTAGCGGTTTGCAAGAAACGATCACAAAACACGCATTCGGCGTCTTCAAACGAGCTCGTCATCCAGCACGAGCACCGGTTCGGACTCATCAGAAGGCACACTCGATAACGATGTCAGCCGCAGTGCCGTCGGCGGCATCATAAAACTACCGAAAAACGCGGCGATAACGTGCAGAAACGGTTGCCATGGATGAATCGCGCGTGTGGCGTTTTGAACGCAAAAGGTCAGCAACGACCATCGTCCAGGCTGATTGTTATTTGACCCCTCGCGGGAGCCGATTTGTTTGCACTGGTGCACACATCATACCAAACAAGATTGTTTGATGAAAAGACTCACGGCAACACTATACACAAATGTGTGGATTTTTGATTTTATGTTATTACCGTTCGGCAAACGTCGCGTCCAAAGAGAACACCCGAAGGCGCTCTCCGCAGTCATCAACGACGCGCAGCCCATTGGCCCCACGTCGAGCTTCCCGCTCCGGAGGCGACGTTACATCTCGTCATCACGGTTGGTTGTGGCTTTACAAGAAAGCGAGATGGTGAAAACACACTACAGAAATGATCCTGTGAAGTATGATTTCAAAGTTGAGACCGTCGTTCATTCAACCCCATGTGGTGACGATCGCATCGGAGCAACGGTGTGAGAGAGTATAGAAGATCAGAGAAACAAATACGAGGCGACGTTGCTCTTTGGTCGCGGTGATCTTCTGCGACCGAACAGCGACGGCGACGTGGAGTTCTCGATTGTTCTGACTCGTCGTCTCCATTCCTATACTTCGTGTGATCAATCGTTCGCAGTCATATCGCGTTCTCCGCAGATTCCTCGAATTGATTGCTTTTGTCTTGTGGAGAGCGCGTTGCTGCTACCGACGTGTGTGGTCGTTTTCTTTGCTTCGCCCTGGGGTGGAGACTCCACGTTGTTTGCAGTCTTTAGCTTCAGTTTCTGACGACTTCCACCAGCGATCTTTTTAGGGAGATTTCTGGAGATTGTACGATCGGGATCACGACGAAATGCTCGATTTGGCGTGTGAATGAACGTTTGATGTTAATTTGACGCAAATTTGATTGCGCGTTTCTTCGATCGATTTCTCTTCGTTTTATATCGCATTAAGACTTTTTTGTTTTAGAATCTTTCAAACATGTCCGCTCGAGGAGGACCCAGGGCAGCTGGAACGGATGGGAGCGACTTCAAGCACCGTCAGCGAGTTGCTACGCACTACCAATGGAGGTAGGAATCACGATTTATTCGTGACGGGTGAATTGTTCATTTCAGTGTGCAGTACAAGAGTTACTTGAAATATCTGTATTTCTTCCACTTATCGGTGCTCATCTTTATGTGGACGAAAGTCGGAGGTGAGTATCTCAGCAGCTTCGGAATTGAATGGACAGCTTTCAAGAAGCTCGATTTACCGACGGCATATCCCTGGGAGTACATTTGGTGTTTGTCATTCCTTCCTATCATCTTCGCGTTAATGTCCTTCCCCAAGAATAAGGTACATTTTGCCTTTTTCCAACAAAATTAATTTTACTTTTTAGATGAAATATTTGCAGTGGCATTATTATGGTCAGTTTGTCCTCGGCATTGTCCCCTGCGCTCTCGGAATAGCTAGCCAGCTCCCAGAACTTTTCGATTTTGTCAGTGACCCAGAGAACAGTCAAACACCTACATTCAAGGGAACGTTCCCGATGGTCATTATTTGGTACATTTTCTTCCTGATCGCATTCCAACTTCATGCTTTTGCCATGTACTTCTCGTTTAACTTGATGGCTGCCTGGCAACCGCCCAAGAAAGCGGACTAATTTACCAAAAAAGATGTGTATAGCGTAGGACCGCTAGCTTGTTGCCTGCTAAAAACTTGTTGTTTTCTGTTTATACGTGGTTTTCTTTAATATATGTGATTGACTTTGTTGTCGTTTCAGCAAAACACAAAGCTCCTCTTGGAGGAAAGCAATTCATATTTATGTGTACAGCGATGCCAGTGTTAGACAGATTGAAGTGCAGCCATATTTGGGGGAAAACGGGATCGAATCCCCGAATCCCTATCGAGCATGCAATTAACGCGTCAACCGCGCGAAGCAATAAATTGGGGCGATTTTCGTCGACAAATTGAAGTGTTTGCAGATAGCCCTGCCTGCGAAATTGCCGAGCCCAGATTCCCTTGTTCGTCTCATTCTCACATCGAATCCATCTAACGTTTCGGCTCCCTCATCTCCGCTTTCAGAGTGCGTTGCGGGTGTCCACGGAAAACTAATCAGGTTAGTATTGAGTTACCAATTGTCCGCGAAAACCGAATCTCGTGGATTGGAGCGGTGCTGACTGGACGCAGCGACGAGTGACATCATTCTGGTGATTCGGTTACCCGACAGACACTTCAGACTTCGCTTACTTCGGAAATAATCCCATTAAAACCCTGAGAGGGCGTCCTCGCCGCCACTCACTTATGGCTTTGTACTTCGGATCCCTGCGGAGCGAACTCTCAGGCGCCGCATTTGGCGCCCGCGTGGCAATGCTGCCCGAGGCAATTATCCTCATCATCCGAATGACCGATGAGCGTTGCAACCTGGAAGTGCTGAATCGGCGCCACCGCTTTCTGCGGCGGCAATTTGTCGTCGGAGTCGAGACAACGACTACTCGGATGCCCTTCGGGCCGGAATCAATAGCTTGACGACGACGGACACACAAGTCTCTGTCCCACGGCGCCCCTCGCGCATTCGATAAGTTCGCGCGCTAGTTCCCTCATCGCTCGCGGCTAGTATAGTTTGGAGTCTAAGACTCCGAGTACGCACGAGCGCTCTATCCGAGGATGTTTTTGAGATGCGCGATTAATTACTTCAGAGATTCGGCGCCTCGTTTTCCGCACGAAAGGTTCCAAGGTAATTCGCGGCGTTGTTTTCGACCGGCTGTGAGTGCTGAGAGCACCGCGATCGTCCCGCGCACCGCAGATATTCGTCCAGCCCAAGTTCCTCTCCATCATGGGAGTGTCGGGGCCTTTGGGATTCGGCCTGGCGGCTGCGGTGCAGCGCTCTGTTGTTCTATTTGCGCGAAATTGTGCGGAAAATGCGCGCGCTATCGATGAGCGCCGCTACTTTGCAATTAGATCGAAGTTGATTCTCCGGTCAGTTGCGGAGCACTGAAGCCTTCCGGGCGCTCGCCTGACTCGTTCGCTAATCTGTTTGGAGAGGTTTTAGGAAGATGAAGAGTGAGGCGGCGAGTGTGAATAATGGATTTTGCGCGAATCATCTCTTTTCTTGTTTTGCACACTGCGGCGGCAGAAGAGGTGTGGCGCAAAGTTTGCGCCGCTAACGAATCGCCGCGCGAATAGTCGCCGCTGCTTCGATATTCGAATTGCGGATTTCTTGAGGAGGTTTTTCCATTTTCGCATCGTTGATTCGGCGCGATTTGATTAATGGACCTCCGTGGAACAAAGTAAAAACGCCCTTTGAGAGATTCTGGAAGCAGCGAGTGATGTCACTTGAAGAATTCATTCGCTCGCGAGTTTGCAGATTGAGTTTCGCTCCCTCAAAGGTCAACAAAACGAGAGGGAGAGACGTTTCTGTGGATTCGGAGGATTAGTGGCTGAGTTCCCCGTGACGCGTAACTACGAAGATGGAGAATGCTTCTGGCCTCTGTGGGCCGCTTACTCACTCCAATGACCGTGTTTTTCATTCTGGTCGATTATTGTTAAACGCCTTCTCCCACTATTCGCTTTATGCCAAGATCGCTTCATCGATAAGCGTCTTCCGCGTCAAAGATTTCGAAATCGCGATCCCACGTCACTCTAACTTTGTTTCTGCAAACACAGCAACCTCCAAACATGCTCGACGCACCGCGTGCACGCCTGCCTGACAAGAGCACTCGAGCATTCTTCGGACAACTGTCCTGTTCTTCCTAATCCTTTTAGGAGAATTCCTGAACAGCTGTCCCCACCCACCACCTCTGTGCTCGCCCCCTTTGTCCGGTTGCCGAATTCGATTCTCCGATCTCTTTTCTTCTCGCGCCCCCTTAAGCAGCTGTTTTCCGCTCCTCGCGCGGTGTCCCATTTCCGCACTCGACGCATGGGTTCGACCCAACCGTGCCGCGCACAATTGCCAAATGTTCCTCGTTTTCGCTATTTGCATAAAAGATAAACGCCGCTGCCGCCGCCGACCGGCCGCGCGGATACAATATCCTCCCTTGATTGACTCGCGCGCGCCATTCGGGCGAACTCGCGCTAGCGACTGACCAGCATGATTTCGCCGCTGATCGTCGCCGGCCGGGGCGACTCGCGATGCCTGCGGCTTTGATTCTTCATTAATCCGATTCAATTGCAGCCTTTCGCACTCTTTCCCCTTCCTTCGATGCTTTGCTCAATAATCGTTTCTCTGTCGCCATAAATTGACTCTCGACGCGAGTCTTCAATCACTTAGCGATGCCTTATTCCGAAATGTCCAGGTGAGTCGTTACCGTAGTCCTTCTCAGAACAGATTCTTTTCTTTCAGTCTAATCTCCGTGTTTCTGCTTCTGGTCGCTCTGTGTCCGCTGGGGAACGACGCAGTGAAATGTCTCGACTGCGTCGGGAAGGACTGTATGGGCAACTTCTGCACAGGCGACTACTGCGTGCTCACACAGTACGCTCCGCGATGGGGCGACTCAAACTGGGGAGATCCCCAAGTGGTCAAGGGATGCATGTCGGGCACGATGGTGCGCAAAGACATCCGTGATCACTGCGAAACCGTCGACATCGGCGGAGAGGAAGTCTTCACGTGCTTCTGCGACTCCAACTTCTGTAACGGTCCTCGCCGTGTCGAGGAGCTGAAGACGGAACCGGTGCCTCTGGTGACGTGCGCGTGCAAAGGGAAGCATTGCCACGGGCATTCGTGTCGCGGCGAGTTGTGCACCTTTGTGAAGAATCTCGTCACTGGAGAGACCGAACAGGTACGCCACCACGACTACAGTAACCGAGATGATTATTTAGGGCTGCATCAATGCATCGGTGCCCGTAGTGGAGCGTCGTTCGATCGGCGCGTGCATGGTGCCGCCGATAACCGGCGCGATGCACCACTCGCTCGCGCGATCAGCGGAGGACCTCCTGGTGACGGAGTCCTGTGTCTGCGGAACAAGGTACTGTAACAAAAAGAAACCGACTCCGCGGGTCCCCGAGAACATGAAATGCAGCGCGTTTGTGCAGTTCGAACTTCTCGGCACAAAGGTATACGGTAGACGAGATGCGCTCTTTTAAAGGGAACCCTTAGACGGCTTCGCGGAACATCACTTGCGAGGGAGAATACTGCTTCAAGAGCGAAATCAACAGCAAAATCGGTCAGATGTCGATGTACAAGACGATGGGGTGCGCGAGTTTCATCAAGGAGGCGGAGTTGCCGGAGGAATTCGATCCGATCGGATGCGCGAAGTTCGATTCCGAGGATGTCAGCGTGCAGGCGTGTTTCACGGTCAGTTTACGCCTCTCGTCATGCAGCGAATACCGTACTTCCTGCAGACCGACGACAAGAACGCGTTGAAGAGAGCTCGAGCGAATCAGGAACGACCTTCAAAGGGAAAATCCTCGCGGGGAAAGGGATCGAGGTGAGGCGACGGGCGAAGTGATCGAGATTTAGGGTGCATTTCAGAAAACCCAAAATGGAAATCACTTATGACGACGGAGACGGCGCCGAGTATCCGGAAGAGGAGTACGAGGACGAAGAGCCAAAAGCTAAAGGCGGGCGGCAGGGGTCGAAGAAGAAACCCTCAAAGGTAAAGCAGAGCCAAGAGGAGGAGGAGGAAGAGGAGGAGGATGAGGAGCCTGAAGCGCTCGAAGACTCGAAGGAGCGGGAAGAAGAGGAGTCGAAAGATGAGGAAGAGAAGGGAGAAGTCGAAGAAGAGCGCGAGGAGTCGAAGGCGGAAGCCTCCACGAAGCACTACATCTTCGAGGCTGCGACGGAGCCTCCAATTCCCGACGACTCCAACGTCACCCTCGTCGCCATCTTCGTCCTTCTCATGCTCCTGATCGTCGCCAGCGGCGCCGTATGGAAGTTCGAACTCCACAAGAAACTCTTCCGAGCGAACTACGATACGGTGGCGGGCGGATAGATGTGTGGCAGTTCCCGTAGTCCGTCTCTCCTAGGGCAGAGTTTCAGCGAGTCCTTTCCGTGGCAATAACGTCTTGTTTATGTCCTCAAATTCACTTTCGTTTCCAGATTTTTACTTTTTCATGTTTAGATCTCATAGTGCTGTAGAAATTGTTTCGATGAGCTTCGTTGATTCCGTAGAGTATCTGTGCACAACCATCATGTTAATCGGCGTTCTGTTTCATAAATTAAGTTGATATTGTTTGGGTCATTTTGTGAGCTACGTTGTGGAAACATCAAATCGTTAGTCAATTTTAAGCATCGCTTGTCTAATACAGACTCACATCAGAACTTGAATTGAACCAATCGACCGAGCCTCGCCTTGCAGACTAAAGGAAACAACGTCTGACCGATTTTCAGCGAGCTGACGTTCCAAGTCAATAAATCGACTATTCGAGCAAGTTCCAGCAAAGCCTTTTTTGTATCGAAACTTGCAGAACCTTTGTAGAATTACAAAATGATATCAAGCCATATTCGCAAATCTAACTTGCGGAAATCTCAGTTATTGAGCAGACCATTGAAAGTCCATGCACCAATCAACCAACTATTATAACAATTAGAACTGAAGCAAAAACAAACGTATGAAAAGTGAGCTGCAACAAAAAATTTATGCACAACTACCAAAACATTATCAACAATAGTCAAACAAGGGCGCTGATCTTACTTCTTCTTGGCTCCACCAGCCTTCTGGGCGGCCTTGGTGACCTTGCCGGCACCTTCGCTCTTGTCGACGGACTTGATGACTCCGACAGCGACAGTCTGACGCATGTCACGGACTGCGAAACGACCGAGAGGAGCGTAGTCGGTAAAGGCTTCGACGCACATTGGCTTGGATGGAATAAGCTCGACGATTCCAGCGTCACCGGTCTTGAGGAACTTCGGGTTGTCTTCGACTTTCTTTCCGGAACGGCGATCAACCTTCTCCTTGAGCTCCGAGAACTTGCAGGCGATGTGAGAAGTGTGGCAATCCAAGACTGGAGTGTAGCCAGCTGCGATCTGTCCAGGGTGGTTCATGACAATAACTTGAGCGGTGAAGGACTTGGCTTCCTTTGCGGGGTCGCTCTTCGAGTCGGAGCAAACTGATCCACGACGGATATCCTTGACGGAGACGTTCTTGACATTGAATCCGACGTTGTCACCGGGACCAGCTTCAGGAAGAGTTTCGTGATGCATCTCGACCGACTTGACTTCAGTAGTCAAAGCCTGAGGTGCGAAGGTGACCAGCATACCGGGCTTGATGACTCCGGTTTCAACACGGCCAACTGGAACAGTTCCGATACCTGCAAATAAACGTTGAAATGATGTTCAAAGACTTCAATGAATTACCTCCAATCTTGTACACGTCCTGAAGAGGCAGGCGGAGAGGACGATCAGTAGGACGCTGAGGAGGGACGATGGCGTCCAAAGCCTCAAGGAGAGTTTTTCCAGTGGCGCTTCCTTCCTTGCGTTCGACGTTCCATCCTTTGAACCAGGTCATGTTGCTTGAGGGCTCAAGCATGTTGTCTCCGTTGAAGCCAGAAATTGGCACAAAGGCCACGGTCTTCGGGTTGTATCCAATCTTCTTGATGAAGTTAGAGACTTCACTGCTGACTTCGGTGTAACGAGCCTCGCTGAAGGGGGGCTCGGTGGTGTCCATCTTGTTGCAGGCGACGATCAGCTGCTTGACTCCAAGGGTTTGGGCGAGAAGAGCATGCTCGCGGGTTTGCCCGTTCTTGGAGATACCGGCTTCGAATTCACCAGTACCGCAAGCAACGACAAGCACGGCACAATCGGCCTGCGAGGTTCCTGAACGAGCAAAATAACAAAATTGCCAAATTTGCAAATGAATTACCTGTGATCATGTTCTTGATGAAATCACGATGTCCGGGTGCGTCGATGATGGTGACGTAGTACTTGGCGGTTTCGAACTTCCAGAGAGCGATGTCAATGGTGATACCACGTTCGCGCTCGGCCTTCAGTTTGTCCAACACCCAGGCGTACTTGAACGATCCTTTGCCCATTTCCTGGGCTTCCTTCTCGAATTTCTCGATGGTACGCTTGTCAATACCTCCGCACTTGTAGATCAAGTGACCGGTGGTGGTCGATTTTCCGGAGTCGACGTGTCCAATGACAACGATGTTGATGTGGGTCTTGTCCTTGACCATGGCTGGATGTGAATTAACAGTATTTACCTGCAAAGCAAAAGAAACATGAATACGTGAACAATCATGATACGAACGCGCTGAAACAACAACAAAGAATCGGCGATTTCACAAGAGCAACATGCTCACATCAACTCAATTCAACAACAATACGCATCCTAGAAGACCACCGGAACGCTTACTAACAATAACCACTTTCAACCTTTCGCAGTGCATCAACAATCCACAGCGGCATCAACTCAATCCAACAACAATTCTTGCCAAAGCCATCGGTTTTCCTATTGTGCAGGAAAGCTAACTACCGTACATTCGTTTCAAGAGTCAGAATTATGAGGAACTCGAAAGATCGCACGTTTGGCGTTCGGCACGCTGCCCCCTGACGCAAAAATGTAGCTGTCGGACCACTCCAACACGAGTCAGCCGGGAACTAAAGTGCAATGTCCTAGCCTCGCCATGATTCCCCGCCTTGATGAACGTGGCGAGACGTCCACCGCCGGCTTCCCTATGCAGATTGTATCGCCGCATTGGTGCGACATTTCCATAACACACGAGCAGAGACCCAACACCGGCATAAGGAAGCGAACAATTCTTTATTTTCAATCAAAAAGTCGGATTTCACAATTGGTTGATTTCTCCTTACGTCTCTAGAGATTTCGGGGAGTTGTGCGTCTTCTCCAGTCGTTGTGACTCACGGTCATGCTCTGCCTTCTGTTCTGCCTTCTTCAGCAGTCGCGAGGCCCGCTTCTGGTTACGTTCTACGGTCCGCTCAATTTTCTCGATGGTGCAGTGGAGCTCTCGAAGTTGCTGCAGATTGCTGCAAATCATGGCGATTCGTTCTTCTCGATTCTCCATCTTCGAATCCCTTGCTTTAGCCTTCTCGAGTCTGCAAAGATGCTCATTAGCAGCGCAGACACAGAATCTGCGCACGTCGTCGCCATCTTTGTGGTTTTCCGCATGTAACAATTTCGTTCTTTCACCGATTCTTCCGTCCAGGTCTTCTTAGCGGCGCGGAGATCTTCACGGAGACGTTCATTCATGCGCCCGATTGCCCGCAGGTCCATCTTCTGCTCCTCGATCCTCCGCTCGCGAGATTCCACCAAATTGAGGATACCCTGAAGAAATTCTTGAATTCGATCACGATTCTCTCGGTTACTTTATAGAAGAGTTTGTCTGCCGACCGAGATTCCGCATCGCCCCTCGATTCCTTCGCGTTCTCCTCGCGCTCCTTCGCTTCCTTCCTCCGGAAGTGACCAGAGTTTGACTTTGAATTTCGACGACGCGATTTTGATGAACGAGACCGCGAGACGCCCGCGATCTGAAGATGCGGCTGATTCATCTGAATGAGTCTGACTGCCTACCGTCCCCCTCTTACGTTCCTGGTGATGATCCATGTCAACAGTCGATAGCTTCAACGCTTATACTGACGAGCAATCGTAACGGAGAAGTCGAACCGACTGCTCGACGAGCACAGAGTCAAATGACGTTTCTTTGGCGCTCCGCATCAACAGAATTCCCAGCAGACGAGACCTCTTGAATTAGCACAACGTGGGGAAGATTTGCCAGCACTGAGCATCAATTTTATTCAAAAACAGGAATTAGAAGACCCGTGTGCATTGAACGCTGGCAGCGCCCTCGGAGAATCACCGTCTCTTCACCACTTCGTACGCGCTGTCCATTGGATTTCGATCTGAAGAGTCAAACGTTGGCAATCGGCGTGTAAATGCACTCCTCACTGAATCGTTTCTGCTGAAAAGCAGACTGTTTGAGTTGCTACTGTAGACCATTGGCACGGCATCGACGGCCAGCGCGCTCCACAGAGGGTAGACCGGATCGGAGGACATAAGCAATCGAGAGGTTACTCCAGCGCTTCCGGAGCAACTCGTCAACAAAAACGGGTTGCAGAAGGTCACCCAGCAGATCTCGACTTCGTCTTCCCCAAAGTCATCGCTGCTCGCGTCCAGAACGCTTTCCGCCGCTTCCGCATCGATGCCTCTCGCATTCAAGTAGAACTTCTCTTCTTCCGACACCTCCTTTGCGTGGAAAACGCATTTCTCCGGCTTGACGAACTCATTAATCGACTTCAAAAGAACGATTTCCTCACTTCGATGGTCGACGACACTTCTTGTGCTTCTCGGCGCGGTGTACGCGCTTCTGGATGCGCGGATTCGCCGACCTTCCATGAGCATCGAGAGTTCACCGCCGATTGCGTCAATCGGGTTCCCCGTTTCAAGTCATGATTGTACTTGGAGAGATTCTTCAACAGCTCAGTTTCGGCGTTTTCCAGATGAGTTCGAAGGCTGAGAGCTGGACCATCTTTGCTTGTTTGCAGGAAATACGACGTCTTTTCGGCCTTAAATATGCAATTTAGCATCGCATTCTGCTGATACGGACCCGGAAGGTCTGCCAGGTACATCACATCGTAAACACACCAATCAATGATTTCTTCATGTGCACCTAGGCGCATATTGTATTGGATTCTGCGCTTGTAGTTCCGTTACAGAAGTTGGTAATGCATATAGTCATCCTGCTGGGCACGCTGGACAACGCGGGGAAATCGTCCCGCATCCCTCCGCACCAAATGCTGAAACTCTACGTGGTCACGGGGGCTTTCCTGCGCAGGCAGCAATGAGCCCGAATGCTCCAAACAGCAGAGATTTGTGTTCGTTTGGCTGCCGTGCGTGCATTCACCAACGAACAGGCAAAATTTTAAAATTTGAATCGGCGCAACTCCCCACGCGAATTGTTGCAGCCGAAGATTTTAGGATCCGCCTCTCCCTCGCCGCGCAGATGCGTCGAGTTTCGATTTGATCGCCATTACGCCGATTGCTGCGCTAGGAATTTTGTGCACTTCTTCATGTTGTTCGTAGCTGTCTTGCGTGCTGATTTTCATGTGCGGGTGCGATTCCTTATAGTTTAGTTTCATTCTTGCGTAACTTTAGATATTTCCGTTTTTCTATGATTGGGTTGCTTTTGTTGAAGGTTCAATCCATCGTTGTCGAGTGTTCTAACTTTGCGCGCTTCGTTATCGCAAGCAGTTGAGTAATATGTTATTAATTGCAGTTTTAATTGCTCAAAAGGCGTTGACGAAAGATGGCTTCCGATCTTTCCGAACGTAAGTCTCCTTAACTTTTTGTCTTTAAGCACTCGTCGTATAGGTATGTCAGAATTAGTCGTCGGCAGCGACGACTCTAATGTCTTCAAAATGGCTCCAAAGCCTGCAGCACCTCGCACCGACAACCGTGGCACGATCGACCTTGTAGCCAACGCGTACACCATGAAGCTTAAGGATACCTTCGTCCAGCCGTACACCGTCAACCTCTGTATGAGAGTGAAAAGGATGGAAGGCGGTGAACCCGTCAACCATCGCGACATCCCTCTGGTCAAGGAAACGGCTGCAGCCGATGAGTATGTTCTCGTTCAGTTGTCTTTTAGATTATTGAATTTAAATTTAGTTACATGCTCGTAGCAAGCAAGGATAGGTGTCGCATGGCTATGGCCGTGTTTCGTGACGTGCACAAAGATATCTTCGATAAGGGCGGAAAGATGTTCTACGACATGCAACGACTTCTATATAGTGCCGTCAAGCTCTTTGAAAAACCGGTAAGTGCTATGATATTCAAATAGATCTGATGTACAAATAATTACAGACTCTTGAATTGACGGTTGAGCGCGAACGACTCGGTGACATTGGCAAGGAGTTTATCGTCTTCGGCGCCGATTCCCTGATACTACATCTGACACCACACTCGAGTCCTCTGTACTTCAAAGATTTCGGCTTTCTGACTCGCGAACTGGTTGAAATAACGCTGCGTCATGACCTTCCACAGTTTTTGGAGATCGGTTCTTCTCAAACTGCCTACATCAACCCGTGAGTTCTTTAAACAATGACTGTTGCTGACTTTGGATTGCAGAGATAAACGCGTTACATATACAGGAGGACTTTCTTATGAGAAGAACGCAAACGCACAAGTGATTGCTGGTCAGAAACGCATGTGGAAGGGCGTGCAGAAGTCGGTTAGATTCTTTGAAAACGACAAGAACGGTGAGCCCGTGGCTTCGCTGATCCTTGACGGTAAGGCGGCATCATTTGGCATTTACTTTACGAAGCGTTTTAGCAAAGAAATCTTTGTTCCACGTTGGAAACGTCAACCTTATTGACAAAGTGTACGACTTGAAGGTCATGGAAGAATTGGGAGATGTGAAACCTTACAACATTCCCATGCTGAGTCGCCAACTGAAAGGCCTCTTCGTGGAAGCCACGCATCTGGAAAGGTCGAAGGCTTTCCGCATTCACAGTGTTGTTGAGGAGAATTGTTTGCAAAAGAAGTCCGCTGCATTATGTTTGTTCTTTCTTTATGTCGGTTTTTATAGGTTTACACGCATCGTTAATGACGTTGAGGAAGAAACTACGATTGCTGACTACTTCCTTAAGAGGTACAATCGTCCACTGCAGTTTCCGAACTCTCCTGTGGTTGCCGTTCGTGGCAAAACGAAGGACATGATCTTCTACCCGATGGAAGTACTGAGCGTATGCGAGAACCAGCGGGTCACTACCGGTCAGACCAATCCTAAGGATCTTCAAGATATCATCAAGGTAGAGATTACCATAAAAAATTGAACAACTCCTAATTGAGCTAATTTCTACAGGCATCCGCCATCCTCCCAAAAGATCGAATGGACGAGATTCAGCGGCAAGCGAAAGACTTGAAGATCCAAGACTCCGAGTGCAATTTGGGTATGATAGGCATCAGGACGAATCCGCAGCTCATGTCGCTCAAAGGAAGAACTCTTGCTGCACCGCAAATTGCGTATGCTGACAACAGACCGATCAAAGTGGACGAGTCGGGCAAGTGGAGAACCGCAAGAATGCGCTACATCAAACCCGCGGAAGTGAACAAATGGGCTGTGTTTTTGCTCTCGCAGCGTCCGTCCGACCGCGATAGGAAAACCACGAACGCTTTTGTAAACGCGCTTGTCCGTGAAGCTGGAGATCGTGGAATGCGAATGGGTGAACCCGTCGTTGGTGATATCCACCCAGACCAGTTGGAAGCTACGTTCGCTGAGGCTGCACAAATTAAAACTAATTTCATGGTATTCGTCCAAGATTCGCGCTTGTCTTGTCACAGTATGTTATTGAAATGGAGCTAGAAATTGGAATTGAATTGTTTTAGAAGAAATCAAGTTTCTCGAACGGAAATACCAGGTATGGACTCAAGATCTTAACCTTAGAACGGTGTCAAATGTGGTCGAGCGTCAGCAGAGGTTGACGCTTGAACACATCCTCAACAAGATCAACGTGAAGCTCGGTGGGGTCAACTACAAGTTGGCTGTTAGCGACCCAACGTACGTTTCATCAAAAGTCAACTCTTCTGAAAATCACATTTAGGGTCCAAGATATGTTCAAAGTGGGAAGACTCTACATTGGTGTGCACATGAATCGCTCAAGTATCTTTAGCACATGTGAAGAATCTCCGAAATCGGACTATATGATCACTGGCGTACGTGTCGTCAGTCCTAAGTTAATTTACGAATACTTGTCTTTCAGATCTCTGCGAACATTAGCGAGGAACCATGTGCCTTTGTTGGGGATTTCTTCGTCTCCGAGCAGAGGTTCGACTCGTTCTATGCAGGTCTGAACATCGCCGTCGAGAGGTACGCCAAGGCGTACAACGCTTACGCTCCTCTCAAGGAGATGGTCGTTTACTTCGGTGGAGTCTCCGATGGTGATTTTTCGAAGGTTTGTATTTTCTGCATGATTGCTTGTCGACTTACACATCAAATTTTTTAGTTGCTCGGTCAAGTCGTCGAAGGCTTCCGCAACACTCTGGAAGACGGTGGCATCAAAGACGTAAACCTCACTGTCATCGTGGTCTCCAAGCATCATAACATTCGTATCATGCCAAGAAATGTAACCACTAATTGAATTTTTAGTATTTTCAATACGTTCTTTCCAGATCAGTGGAACCAAGGCCACCGAACAGAATATCAAGCCAGGCGTGGCTGTGGATGAGGGTCTCGTACACAACGTGTTCGCCGAGTTCTTCGTGAACTCTCATCTCACTCTCCAGGGAACAGGAAAAGCAGCCAAGTACACAGTGATCGTCGACGACAGTAAATTCGACATTGCCTACCTGGAGAAGATGTCCTATTCGCTGGCCTACGGACACCAGATCGTCGCGATGCCCACCTCTCTACCAACTCCCGCTTACGTGGCGAAGAGCTACTCAGAGCGCGGAACGATGCTTGTGCAAACCAACGATCGAGGAGATGCCGTGGCCACCGGCAGCGAACTCTCCTATGCGAACACGGTGTTCGCAGGTGTTAGGCTCAACGCCTGACCACAACTCCATTTTTGTATTATATTTTCAATTTGTGTATATCGGATAAATGAATTTTAACAACTTTGTTTTTGTTTTATTTTCAACTTTTTTTTTCAAGTTTCTGGCTTTTAGAAGAACTGAAAAAGCGATATCAGAGCTATCAAGGCGAAAGCGCGTCGGGTGCTCATCGAAGAGAGACGTTCTCTTCACCCTGAGAAATAGTCAAAGTCGTTGCGTGGACCAGGAGGAATTTGCTGTATTAATCAGTCCGGACAAAATGCATCGCACTTGCGTTTGTTGAATTTCTCAAATTTGGCGAAACATGAAAAAGCGGCCCAGGGCGAATCGAATGATCAATTGAAACGAACTGGGCGAAGTTACAATCGTGCTGTTGCACTGTGCAGTCTCAATCGTCGATGAAATTTCAAAAATATTGTGAAGCCACAAGTGCACGGTGCCCGATTTCGCACGGCGGGCTTCCGGTCCTAGGGTTTGTCACGAGTCTTTTCGAGTTCGTGTCGAATTTGGCCTCGATTTAAATGCTCTGTTTTCGCTTGAGATGTGTTGAATGAAAACTGCTGAATGAATGAAGAAAATAGTCGTTGGCGCGAACGACCGAGGGTGAATTTTGATGTGAATTTTGTTATTTATTCAGCCAACATATTGCAGTAACGGAGAAGTCGAACCGACTGCTCGACGAGCACAGAGTCAAATGACGTTTCTTTGGCGCTCCGCATCAACAGAATTCCCAGCAGACGAGACCTCTTGAATTAGCACAACGTGGGGAAGATTTGCCAGCATTGAGCATCAATTTTATTCAAAAACAGGAATTAGAAGACCCGTGTGCATTGAACGCTGGCAGCGCCCTCGGAGAATCACCGTCTCTTCACCACTTCGTACGCGCTGTCCATCCACACGGATTGTTGGCGACGGAGATCTCCGATGATCTCCTTCATCGTTGTAACAATTCCGCCGAAGGTCGGCCGATTCTCCATTTCTTCATCCCAGCACGTCAACATGACTTCCCGGTATCTGCAGCGGTTCAAGAGGCTGATTGTGGGAGAAAACCTCACTCACATTCGGGGAGGGCAATGCTCCTGTCGATTCAATCGCTCTCCGATTCGGAGTCTGTACAGGAGTTCGTCGCGTGAGATGCCTTTCCACGGCTGATGCCCGCGAGTGGAGATCTCCCACAGAAGATTCCCGAATGCGAAGACGTCCGACTTCACGGAGAACTGAAAGAGAATCTCGCGAGGAGCGCGGCGGTTGGACCCACGAATCCTTCGATCGCCTCGATTGAGAGCATCGCGATGGGAAGCGCGCGGTTCGAACGCACTTGGTATCCGTCGTCCGCTTCGTTCGTGAAACGCGAAAGTCCGAAGTCGGCGATGCACACGTGCAGATGCGCATCGAGCCTGGAATTCAGCGTCTTCTGCGGCTGAAAGCGGAAACTCACATGCAGTTGCGAGCGGCCAAATCGCGATGGATGATGCCTCGTGCGTGGATGTACTCCATTCCTTCCGCCGCCTCCAATCCAAAGTTCAGGAGCTCCACGAGCGTCACTCTCTGAAACTCCATATCATTAAAATCCTTCTCTCTCGCCTGCGCTACCGTATATGTGTTTCTCAAGTACTGACAGAGATCGCCGTTCGCCATAAAGCGCGTCACCAAAATCGTGGGCATCACGTGGTCGGCTAAGTCGAAGAAGATCCCCACGAAACCGAGCACTCGTGGATGCTCCAACACCGACATCGCCTTTGCCTCTCGCAGAAAATCGTCGCTGCTGGTCGCCCTCAACTCGTTTAACGTTTTGCACGCTACCGTAATCCTCGTTCCTCTGAGTTGACAGACGCCTTTGTAGACTTGACCGTAATGACCTGAAAGCGTCTGTTATCAATCACGCTTGACGGCAAGCGCACCTTCTCCGATGGCATGCTGCCAATCAATCGTTAGATCGCTGTAGTTGATTCGCTTATCGGCACCAAAGCTCTCGAAAAGAGTACGGTAGTTAGTGGATGTACGGTAGGTTGAGCGATTGATGCGTTGGAGAGCAGTTGAGAAGAGAAGGTGGTAGGATTCGATGTTCGACGCGCGATTCTGTCAGATCGGAAGATTAGAATTGAAACCAGTTAGTCGCACTCACCCCTCGTCTGCATCTACAGTACACCGCCACAGACAGAACGAGCACGATCAGGACGATTCCTGCACCGATTGATGCAAGAAGGAGTCTGAAGAATGAATTGAAGTAGAAAGCGATCGGGAAACGCAGCTCACCCAAAGTCGAACGACGTGGCCGCGTTCGTCGTTGTTCCGACCGTACGAGTCGTTGACGTCACCGTGATTACGGTACTCGTAGTCTGCTTCGATGACCATTTTATTTCACAATCGTCTTCATAAATCTCGCCATCGCCGCACGATTTCTTCTCGCTCTTCGCCAAACTGAATCCCGATATCTCGCCGGTCGCACACCACACGCAACCCAAAGGGTCATTCTCAATTTCGAAAGGGATGTCCTCGCAGGTCCTGAACAGACTTTGGCACGAAATCACTTGGATTTCGATCTGAAGAGTCAAACGTTGGCAATCGGCGTGTAAATGCACTCCTCACTGAATCGTTTCTGCTGAAAAGCAGACTGTTTGAGTTGCTACTGTAGACCATTGGCACGGCATCGACGGCCAGCGCGCTCCACAGAGGGTAGACCGGATCGGAGGACATAAGCATGAAAAATCCTTCTCTTGGTATCACGCGATCGATTCGCGCGCTTCCGTTCTCTAGACGACTGTGAACAAGCAACGAATCGCTACGGTAGTGTTGAACAACAGAAATGAGATCGTTCTGGCCATGATTCAAGCTGAAATTGGCGATTTTACGGTAATTTCTCATTCGCGCACCTCATGTGAAACATTCCATTGAGAGGATCGAAGTTTTCCAGCCACCCACCGCGATGCTCTCTTTGATCGCCTTTGTAGAATGAACATGAAGTCGTTGTGGTTACACAGGGACACATGCTGTAGCCTCTTGTGGCGTCCACCATCCTGAGTTTGCATTCTGTGGATTGTTCTGCTATGGGACAGTCCTATTGCATTGTGCGAGGTTTAGAATTCAGCATACGGTAGTCCTACACTGACCAGAGGATATTTGGCATCCCGACACGATCGAATCGAAGCGTCAAATCGATTGGCGAGGTCGTCGACTTTGAATTCGCATATCGAACTGGAGCTTCCGGAGCCGAATGCAATGGTTAAGGTATTGCGATCGGCGTCAAAGTGAGAGGCCAACGCCGTATTGAAGACTGCAAATCGCGATTTCATGAGATTCCGCAACGGTCACCCACAGGTGGATTTCCTGCAGCTCAGCGAAATATCGACTCTCGACGCGAGATTCGGCGTTTCGTCTTCGTTGCATATTCGCGAAATTCGCACGTTCTCCTCGAAACACTCGCTCTTTGCATCGCACGGAGAACGCCGCCTGCGGAACGCACTTCCCACGAAGTAGGAGTAGCCGTTGCGCTGGAAAACGCCCACGAGAGTCGCGTTTCGAGCGTTGAAATCGTTGACTTTGATTACTGGACGAATTAGTCCTCTGAGGCATGGATTGCAGAAGGAATCGGGCGTATGGAAACCCACTTTGCGTTGTTTTCCTCGCGAGAAACACGAAACTTGACCGTCGACGCTTCGCCGTTCGGGTCGACGAAGCGAATGGTCAGAAACCCCGCAGCAACTGCGCTTTCCACCGAACGCATCGTTCGTTCACCATCGCTCGTTGTGTAGCTCAAGCAGGCTGATTCTGGGAGAAAGCACAACCTAAGCCCAGATATTCAGATTTCCAATTGCAGCATCGCCTACCAGCACCAGTTCCAGTTGCAATAAACGAGCGTCGAGGCGTTCTGCAGCTTCAGATGGACAACTTTTCCGAGCGAGAACGATTCTTGGTACAAAGGGTTTTCGTAGTCAACATTGGACGCATTGAAGCGGTAAACGGCGATGAACTCGGATGATGCGACGGCTACGACGTCGTCGAACACATCAATGCGTTGAATGCTTTCATAAGCGGCGCCTCGTTCGATTGAGGGAAGAATGAAGACGACGAGAAGCCACAACGGAAGCATGGCGACATCCTAATCTAAGACGCTTCACTTGAACAAGACGACGTCGAAATCAATATTTTGGTGAAAATTCAAGCGAAGACGACTGATCGCAAACGGAGAATCACCGCCCGTGTGCACACACCACACCGTTCGCTATCCTCTGTTTACATAAAAACAACTGGTGAAACGGTTCCTTTCAATCTGACTTCCGATTGACCGATAAGACGCCGTTCGAGGTGTGAATCAGCATAGGATCCTTGCATAGAAGTGATTTGTAGCTCTAAACTGAGTTTGATGTTTGAGTGCACGCGCTTTGAAGTGTTTCTGTTGTTCCATCAATTCTACAACGAACGACAATCGCAGTGCGAGCAGAAGCGGTGCCTCTCTCTCGTTTTGATCGGTTTCTACAGTAATCCAGAAGCATTGTGTGAAAGCGCAACTAGTGTGAGAGCGATTTCACCGGCATCGCGACTCGACCGAAAGCCGTTCTTCAAGCCGTCCGCACCGGCCAGCGGCCGGTCATTCGGTCTCATTTTATCGATTTTTCTTTTAGTTTTTGGGGCGATTGTTGCGACGGCGGCGGCAACGGCAACGGCGCTTGTTTATTTTTACGAAAGGTGCGCGGAGAGAGACGTTTGCTGCTTGCGGATCGAATATTTGAAGCTTCTCTGATTTGCACATTAGCGCGAACGCGGTTGCACACGAACGCTCCATTCTGACTCAACGAGGCGTCCACACTGCGGCCTCCACACCTCGTCCATTCGTTTCCACCGTCCCGGCGCATCGCGTCCTTCTACACTACAGCTGATGAGCACGTGACAGTTCTGCACCGATAAATAGAACTGCAGATGATTGTGCGCGCACTGCAAATCGGCGGCGGTGCGCTGATAAGAATTGCAATGCACTGGATTGTTCTTGACTTCTTCTCTGGAAGAAGCGCGATCGCCTCGTGTTCGTAACGCGGCGTTACGCACGAGGAAGAGGAGGCGAAGGAGGCCTTAAGATGACGTCGCCTTAGTCGCTGTTCGCCGTGTCGCCGCGTTTTTCCTCCTCACTGTTGCCACCTTTCCACCAGCTGGCGTCGTTTATGGGCATCTCGTCCGCAATCGATTTCTTTGCATTTTACAGATTCACAGTCACCAATCGAGATGTGCGACCTAGCGCCAGAGAATTTGGATTTCGCCAGCCTGTCGATTGCAGAGGTAAACAAGCGTGGAGACTAGGCGGATCAGCTGATGTTTCGTTCAGAAGAAACAACCCGCAACGTTCAAGTCGTCCTACGATGTCCAAACTACATTTCTAGAGATATTCATAGCGTCTTCCATTTTATTATGAATATAAATATATATGTTAATTAGTATAAATGAAATAGTGGTTAAAATATTAATAAACAATAGTTTTCTTATATCATGTCATTGCGCAATGACGTATTTAGTCTGACTGCGAGACAGTTTTACAATTTTGATTGTGTGATTCGATCCACTTGAGTTGGATTGATTTGTTCCAATATAGATGACCTACGTGCTTGGCTGGACCAGATTTCGTTCCTACGAAACACTTACAATCTGAAACAAAAGTAAGATTACGACGAAATTTTGTTGTACTCTTACCTTCGCAGTAACGTCGATGTAAGTGATAACTTGATCTGGTATCAAATATCTCGGGGATGTGAGGAACGGATAACGACGTACAATTGGATCTATATCTAGAGTCAACAATTCGTACTCTCTATCCTGAAGCGTGTAGAAAATTGTATTCACTTACAACATTGGTAAAAATAGCAAAAACAAACCTTTCTGTCGCTTCTTCGTCGACGTGTCATTTGTACAGACGCATCCATCAAGTTGACGAAGATGTTCAAGTAGCCAGCCAAATGCTCAAGCGCAACTCCGTGAAAAAAATGCGTTCTTAGCGAACAGACTAATGGATGATCCTTAGTGAACAAGGAATTGTTGTATGTGCCAAGTTCGTAGGCGTACATGTAAAATTCTTCTATGGCAATATGGCCTTCTTCTAACTTTCTTGCATCCAGAACATGCTGTAGTATAGCCTTAAACTTGTGAGTTCCAAAATCCAGATAAGTCAAACATTCTTTTGATTTCCAGTTTGCACTTGATTTGAGGCAGTCTTCGACTTCTTGCATCGTAACGTTCGGTCTCGAGTTACACAAATCAAATGCCATATTAAGAGCAAACCCCTTCCGGAAACTTTTTGATCTGATCTGGTTTGACGGCATGTTGATAGCTTTTGCGATGTCAATCATTGTGCCATACAATGTGTCGGCCGTCTCTTGGCGCTATAATTAGATATAGTTCTACGAGTAACAATATATCAATGCATACCGCGTAAAACATTCCACTCACATGATGGACAAAGAGCGGATCATCATTGTGGCCATCAATAATGACGTAGTCTCCGTTTTGGTCCACCTCTAGAACCTTTCTGAGTCGCAGATGTAGAATCATCCATCGTACAAAACAGTATTTGTGTTGTTTTTCTGTTATCTGCCTCGGGTGATCCACCCCATACTGTTTTTCCGTTTTATTAAACGTTGGAGTCACTTCAATAACCAGTTTGTTTTGACAATTTCTTAATTTAAACAGTTAAATAGTGCTTGAGAACAGATTGATCAACCTCATAAATCGCATTTGTCGTAGCTTCATATAAAAGTTATCGGTCGTATGACGCGATATAACACCTGTCGGACGCAATCCGGTTTCTACTAGCAACAAAACAAGCGCTATGTCTAAAAATCACAATTAATCAAACTCAATCGAACTGAATTGTACCAGAAATGTTACAAGGTGATAACTTGTTCTTTTCGATGATCACATCGAGTGCTCTGTACAAATCTGGCTTTAGTATTGGGTAGATTACATTGGGTGCTACTGTCAACTCGTGTTTCTTATAGAGTGTACGCGCTACACGTCTCACAAGTGTTAACCAATCGTTTTCTGAACCAGGTAGCATCATTACTGCAGACAACTGAAATGCAAATGGTTCAGTTCAATGACCATCTGTGTTTCTTACCACTGTGACGAGTTCCTCTCCGTACTTCGCGACGCTCGACTCACTTAGCATTTGCGTTTGGTCTGAATACGGGATTGAATCCGGTGAGCGCGAATGTCCGACAACTGCAATTGTTTGGAAGAGCTGGAGGCATCGCCAGTGGGCACGTTCAGCGCCGTTTGATCGAGCATTGAAGTGTGTAAAGTCGATTATCAAATCTTTGTGGATTCCGGAGCCCATTGTATTGTCAGACGCCACAAGGAAGCATATAAATCGGGTAACCACGAAACGAATGTCTGAAAGCAGTATGATTAGGGATGTGATTTCTGGGGTGGTTGATAACCTTCGTTGTATTTAGCTCTCTGTCCAAGCGCTGGCAAAAAACTTTTTGCGTGAGCAGCGATGATTATTTCTGCTTCAAACAAAAATTTTTGCTCAAGTACATCACTGGTTAAGTTCTCTTTTCCAAAAAAGATCCTCCATTCCGGAACGTAGGTATTGCATACCGTCTTTGACTTTACAATCAGTGAATGTGCGAATTTGAACAAATCCCGGAGATCATTTTGAACGATGTTGAATTGCGATGTTTCTGCATTTCTTTCAATGAGATGTAGAAGATTCTTCATGTGACGATGTTTTGATAACCCTAAACACATAGTAAAAACTCAAACGACATAGCAACAACTAACAAGACAAAGCTAATTCCGAGCTAGCATCACTGTTGTGTTCTTCTTTGTCTGTTGTAGACGTATTACCAGCGGGTTTGGTATTGATCTTGTATGCCGCTTCAAGGCACTGTTTAAAGACTGTAATATTTGACCGAATTGAGTCAGGTATTGTCTTGTCTAGGAGCATTTCTTCGACCATCTCATCCTGAACAACAGCCAATGAAGAGGTAAGCTACGATGGGAATTACCGGTGTTTTTTGTACCGATGGTACATGTCCCGTAACCTCTTCGCGTTGGTCTCGTGGTTTGGTATCTTCTACAAGCCATGGTAATAGATTCCATGCTTCCTCAGTAATCTTGACGCGTCTATGTCCATTGTAGATGAAGTGGTCAAGGTTACAACAATGCTGAACTTGCTTCTTAATTACGAGAATGACACAGTCAATATTTACTTGTAGTTCCGGACAGTTCTGCATCCGGTTGAAGCGATACGTATTGATAGCAGAGGTGCGTTGGCGTTTAATATTAAATCCACCTTTGTCTGCGAGTTTAAACGCAATTGCCAGAATTTCAGAAATTCTGTGGTCCACTAAACAATTTGAATTTTCTTCATCAAACAGAGTTTCCAATGTACTCTTGTCGGTCTTTTCGATCAACAAATCGAGTGTATTTCTTGCTAGTCTCATCATGTGAGGGAAAAAGTTCTAAATGTATCTTTGAAAACAAAAAACAACATATTAAAATTCACTAACCACATTTCTGGCAGAGCCCATTTTGACAATTGACCATTGGTATATGTCAGCATAAATTTTATACAGTTTGCATAACCGATTGTCATCTGATGGTTCTTCGTTTGTGACAGCAACTAGTCGTTCACACATTTTTATTCGTCTTGCCACTGTTGATTTGATCTTTGTATTTGAACAGTGATGGAGAAGTTTCTTGTTATTCTCGTAAGCCGGTTTTCCTCCACAGTTGAAGCAGCGCAGATGCTTGGGAGAAATGCACTGCATGTTACCACAAGACATGGCATATTTCATTTTGAGTCTTGTCCAAGCATGATTCGGTTGTTCCAAATTGTGTGCATAAGCACAGTGAAGATAAAACAAAAATCCTTCATGACCAATGACGGTCATTGTGTCTACGATGAGACAGTTATCAAAATTGCCATCAATGTAATATTTTTCGATTGATAATCGAGCAGCTGGTGATGCATAGACATATGACGTATATGGTACAGTGCGTTTCCTGAGACTATCCAATAAAGTAAACGTTTTTGGCTGAAAATACTTGAAACAATAATGCACAAAATCTGGCACAAACTTACGATCATTTCGGCCATATCAAATGTACCTGCAGCTTTGAAACAACTAACAAAAAATAAGAGGTTTTCCAATCTTGAAAAGTCAGCGAAAGACAGATAGAATGTGTGACGAATGTTGCTACAGTCCAATGTGGAGCACTTCGAAACTACCACTTCATAACGACCTTGAGAAGGTTGGTTATGGTAAAGACGGTGAAGTTGTCCCAGAAAACCCCGTGTACGAGGGGTATTATCAATCAAATTGAGGCAGTCAGTTAACTCTCCATTTAACATCGATATATAGACGTCCATGTTGGCGTATTCATATGGATGATTGATGAAGTATCTCCTGATATTAGCTTTTACGACATCATCTGCCTGAAGACATGTCTTTGGTGACTACAACTGTTAAAAAATAACAAAACTAAACCATATGAAAATGACGTGCAAATGTATCTTCAAGTTTGGAGAGTGCATTATCTCTAGTCTAAATAGTCAATCATTGTAGACAGTTATTAAATTAACGATTACAATACCTGCTTGTGCACTTTACCTCTAATTTTTTTTGAGTCGAAGTAACCTGACCCGCATTTGCGCTTTCTAACCTAAAATTAACCTATCGATTTTCACACAACCACATATATAATACCGGACAGTCGGCCACATCAACTTCTACATCATCATCCACAGCATCATCTTCTGCGTTCATATTGCTATTGCTCATAGCGTCGTCGTTCTTGCTATTGCTCATAGCGTCGTCGTTCTTGCTATTGCTCATAGCGTCGTCGTTCTTGCTATTGCTCATAGCGTCGTCGTTTCCGAGTGTTGTCTCGTCGAATTTTTGGTCGGAGATTCCAATGCGCATTACGACTTCAAGATGTGCCAAGCAGACATGACCGTCACTTGTTGTATCCTTTGTGCACAGATCGATTGCTGGCGTTTGTTTCAGAGCATCAGGCAGCATACCGGTTGCTTCTTTCAGATGAAACAATGTTCCAGTGTTGCGCATCAAAGCGAATTGATCTGAAACGTATTGTTTGAAGATGAATCGATGGTCAAAGTCCGCTTACCTTGACAAGGGTTGTCGTATTCGTCGAGAATCTTGACCACAAAGTTGGTTGACTTCGCTCTTTCTTCTCCGTTTGCATAGTTGACTCGGTATAGATTTTCGAAATCACTTGCTTCATCTTTTGAGATGGTTTTCCGTTCTCGGAACAGGTACAAATCTGATCCACGGATCATTACGCCTGGGGAAGGCGGTTTACGATAAGCCATCGTGTGGTTGATTGATTAACCGCAAATTTTCTGAAAACAATCTCAGTTCAAATTTAAAATTGCACCATTTTGTGTGAGAAGTGAGAAACGCATTTTGTTTTTTTTCTTTTTTTTTGTTAATTCCCAGCCATATAAATGTAGTGAGTATCATTTAAATAAAACGTGTCTCACTGCATGGTGCAGTCGTGGTGAGACCAACGTCACAGTTTAAAGGTGGAGGGCACCAACTGTTGTTTAATTGTCTCAGATGACTCAGCGTTGATGAAACACATGCACACACAGATCACACAAAGTATTGGGTTATGTTCACATTATGTTCACGTTGACTGCACCATGCAGTGAGACACAAGTGGTTACATGTGTCCTCCGCTTGCAGCACGCACAACTACACAAATTGTAGATTCACTGTTCGGTTCAATCCTCGTTGCGTCGCTTATTCAGATGCATCGAAGGACTAGCGCATTGGCGTTTTTCAACAGAATGATCCAAGATTACAAACAGTCAACTGTCCGAGCGGCGATCTCGAAAGCTGACCCCCTAATGTAGACCGATGTTCTAGAACGCATCACTCAATTTCACATTATTGCAGACACAAACTTAGATTCCAACAAATTTGCTGTCTGTTGATTGGTTGATTTTGCTGGCCAATACACATAGCTGTTACTATAAACGCTGTTCCGCGCTCAATCAGCGCCACGTCCAAATTTTATCAGACCAAAGATATGTTGAAATGAGAACCCCCGTTGGCATCCGAATTTTGGTATTTTGACGTAACTGACGGTTGTTTTCGCACCGGTGACGACCAGTGACACACTAATCGTGTTCGACTTTGCAAGGCAATCACAATTGATCGTACGTCCACTGTTCAAACGCAGAGACGGACAAAGTGATGTGTTTTTGTGCAAGATGTTTTTATTTTTAAGTTCAGCGAACGCTTGCGGTTCTAAATTGAAAAGCGTTTGGCAATTGGGCTCGGTGATTCCTCGGTCCTCGGAGTCCTCAATCCTCGCAGAACTGCGCTTCGCGCCGCTTACAATTGCATCTCACTCGCCGCTCGGCGGCTCGCCTTGTCATCGTGCATCTGTCACCTTTTTCGCAAAGATCAAAGCGCCAAAAATATAGTTGATGTTGTGGTTGACCTACTGCGCGCGCTTAATTTTGAGCAATTTTTGTTGCTCCTTGTCAGTACTCCGAAGAACTTGCACTTCTCAATCCTTTCGGCCGAAGAATTAAGAAATGCAGTGAATCCGGCCGTCATCGAGCACCCAACCCACCTATGGAGACAGATGAGGGGAGCGCTCGGTACCATTCGGCTATTGGCCGAACATCGGTGGTGATCGGTGGGCGAAGTGCGCAATATCGCGAGGTTGTGTGAAAGTTGGTTACCTTGCATGCTTTGATGACCAACACTTCTCAACCTAACAAGAGCCACTAAATTGTGTGTTGACGATGAAGGTGACGCTGACATAAACATCGAATTACACAACGGAGGCGATTAGAACGGAGCGAGGGCCATATGATGGAGGGAATGATCTTTGCGCCCTGATGGTCTAACAACGAGTACTGTCAATCAGCCTTACGATCCACGCATCGCTTCCGTGTCCCATCAGGTCATTGCCCAGACACACTCGCATGTTAACAAAACAAAGACCTACCTCATCTCGCAACAGTACTTTGGAATCACATAAAAACAACCCACAAAATGACAACATCGTCCAGTTTTTTTCGTCATCAGAAGATGTACAAGAAAGTTCATCAGTGGCGAAATTCTTTGGGTCTTTTTACAGACACACTTACAAGTTAACAAAACAAAGACCTGTAGCGAAAACACAAACAATGTAATGCGAAATCAAAGGCGTTTAAGTATGATGTTAACATCGAGAGCACGACGGGATCGTTGACGAAGGGGCCGCCCGATGAGTTGGTTGTTCTCTCCGTGATTCCAAACGAGGTTTGCGCCATTTAGCGGACACGGAGCGATGAGAAGGAACGTGTGCTTCGACCTCCTGTACGCGGCCGTGAAGAAAACGAACGGATTCGGCACCGGATTGGGCTACGATCTTCCGTTGGTGTACAATCGACAGAATGTGGTCTATTTCGCGAAGCCGCTCCCACACGACGTTGTAAGTCAAAGCACAAAGCGATCGAGCTGCACACAACAGTTTCAGATCAAAGTGGAGCTCTGCGACGACGAAGACTACAAGGACGTCTCCAAGGAGATCTTGTACATGATGAACCCGTGCGACAGCGTCCACGTCAGCGTCACCAGGGTCTACGGAGAAGACTGCGAAATCGACTTGCACGACTCGATCTCCAATGCAGCTCCCATCGACGCAGAATCCATTTCAAGTCGCGACAGGAGTTTCCGCACATTTTTGGAGCTTTTGACGAGCGCGAAGCCAGTATTCGAGTGAGCGGAGCGCTATCTACGGTGCCGTAAGAATTCCGGTGATTTCAGACGCAGCCACGTTCCCACGGGCGTTTCGTTCTTTCAAAAGGATTACGATGAAGACATGGGACAAGGGAAATGCAAGCGACGCGGGTTGACGAAGGGAGTCTGCGTGGTTGAGAAGGAGGACGGAAAACCCTACCCGGCGCTGGTTGTCGACTGCAAAACCGCCGCGTTCTTCAAACAGCAGCCGATGTTGGAATCAATCAAAGAATTCAACCGCGGACACATTCCTTCGCGCTGCTCTGATCCGGTGTGGAACGCGATTGCAAGGCTTTACAAAGGTATGCGCCCGGTGTCCTCAAGGCAATCAAAATCGAGTGAATTGCAGATGTTCGCGTGCACGTCAGCGCATCAAGCGGTCCGAAAATGCGCAAATCGTTCCAGATTTTGAGATTCACCGACAAATCGGCCGACGATCTGCGAGTTTCAAACCGCGAAAATGTCACGCAGTACTTTAGAAGAATGAATGTGAAGTTGAAGTGAGTTGCTGGGGCTGTTTTGAGTGCTAAACGCCGTCTTTAGGCATCCGGAATTGCGGTGCGTTGAAGTGGACTCGAAGCCGTGTCGGTTCTATCCCGTGGAGCTGCTGATGGTCGCCGACAACCAAAGAGTTCCTCTGGAGAAGGCGGATGCAGCGCATTCGCAGGCCTTGTTGAAAGCCAACTCTGTTAAGCCTGCGGAACGTGTGAATCTAATCAAGGAGCAACTCATTCGGATGTTTCTGTGGGGCAACTCTGAAAACCACTTCTTGTCCGCGTTCGGCGTCTCCGTTTCCAGCGAATTCGTCAAAGTAAGTGGGGATGCTCGGTGTTCGTTGTCACCATACGACGCGCTTTCAGGTGAAGGCGGGTATTCGGGTTCCTCCGAGCATTGAGGTCGCCTCAGGCGAGTCGATCAGGGTCAATCCCGAGCGGGCCAAGTGGAACCTAAACAACAAGCGCTACGTGTCGACTGCGCCGCTTCTGAATTGGGCCGTGCTGTGCAATTTCGAGCGAGCGAGGGGCGCCGAAGGGATGATTAAGTAAGAGTTGTGATGACGACGTCGCCTCACTTTACCACTTCCAGGAATTTCATCGTCAGTTTTATGAAAGCGGCGCAGAAACGAGGATTGAAGATCGCGGATCCGAGGATTTATCCTTTCAACGGTGATCTTGAAGCTGCGTTTTATGATCTCAAGGCGGATGGACGGGAATACGTGTTGTACTTTAGTCCGTTGGCGGAGAAGAAACACGGTATGCGACGCTGTGCAGCGAAGGCTTGAACCTCTCCTTTAGATCTCTTGAAATTGTACGAAAGACAGTTCTGTTTGCTGACCCAACACGTTAGTCTTGAGCGAGTGGAAGACGTGGTGATGAGAAAATCGGTGACGATTCTCGACAACATCGTCCACAAAACGAATATGAAGCTCGGCGGCCTGAACGTCATTCCACGAATTGAGCCTCTAGGGTAATATCGAACCCTGTAGGATATTCCATTCGCAAAAGTCATTCAGAGAGCGTATGGAAATGGACAGCGGCGAGCTCCTCGTCATTGCCTATGATGTGTGCCACCCGGCTCCTATGAATGCAGCGGAGAGGCGCGTCTATCGTTCGATCAAAGAAATATCTCCGATGACTTCGTTTGACCCCTCGGTGGTTGGGGTGAGTGAGCAGTACAGAAATTCCACTCGTTACTCGTGCGCTTTCAGATTGTCGCCAATTGCGTTGAACATCCGCATGCGTTCATCGGCGACTTCCACTTCCAAGTAGCGAGAAAGGAAGCGCTGAACGAGGACATTTTGAACATCCGCTTGAAGTGGATCTTCCACATGCTTGAAGAGCATCGACCCCACAAGCCGCGTCCGAAACACATTGTGATTCTCCGCGACGGAGTGAGCGAAGGTCAATACGCCATGGTTTGTGCAGCATTGCAGCGCGCCTTCATGCATTTTCTCCTTTCAGACAATCAACGTGGAGTTGGAAGCGATCCGAGAAGCGATCCGACAAATCGACCCGGCCTATCAGCCGACGTTCACTCTCATCATCGCAACCAAACGTCATCATAAACGCTTTGTTGATGCAAACGGCCGTTTTCCAGTGAACACGAAACCCGGCACCGTCGTCGATACAACCGTCGTGCGCGGCGACGTCACGGAATTCTTCCTGCAGAGCCATCTTCCTCTCCTCGTAAGTGATTCATCTATCAAGCACCACCGTAAACGCTTTGATTTGCAGGGCACAGCGAAGATTCCACAGTACGCGGTTCTGTGCGATGAAGCCAAGTTCTCGATGGACGAGCTGCAGGCATTCCTCCACTGCTTGTGTCACTCGCATCAGATCATCGACTCGGCGGTTTCGATTCCGGAACCGATCTACGCGGCGGACGAAATCGCCAAACGTGGAAAGAACATCTTCCAGGAGCAGAGGAAAACGAACAAATTGAAAATCCCGCGCCTGCCCTCGGGACTTATCGACTGCGAGCAGCTCACCGACGACCTCGCCTACTGGCACACGGAGCTCCAGGGAGTACGATTCAATGCCTAGGTGATTCCGCCCGATCTATGTACATGGTGAATACTGATATTTCTCTACAATCTCAAATAAATGTATCCTATTTGTGTCTCCCCATAGAACGCGGCAAATCAAGCGCTTTTCCGCTCTCGCAGGACCAGAAAATCACAAGCGCGAACACATTTTGCCTGTTGAGTCCTCCTCGGAATCCACAGAAGAGCTCAGCGCACTCTTTCTGCAGAAACAGCGCGTTTTGCAGATCCCTCTCGACTCGAGTGGCCCCAAATATAACCCCAACCGCATACTCTCCCCCTGCCCGAGCCCCTCAAAACGGATAATGAGCGCCAAATCCACCTAAACCACCTCGGCAGCGTTTGTCAGTCGCCTTCTGCGATCTCCTCGCGCGCTTTTTCCCCTGCTTGATTGCTCCGCGAGTTCTCTCTTCTTGGTCTCTTTTTCACCAAAACCGTGTCTCCCCCTAGGGGACCAATCAGGCGGAGAATCCGATTCTTCTCTCTCCGGGGATTCGGGGCGCGTCTCAACACGCAAACAAAGCATTTTTCAAAGTTTCGTCTTCTGTCGACATGTCGCTCCTCTCGCTCGGCCACATTCCCTTCGGGACCGATTCTGTCTTCGCCGTGGATCTCCGTCGCCAACAGGTACGAACGAACGCGCATCTGCCAACGTGTGAGGCGCGGACAAACACGCGGTATCTGCTGCACACTTCGCTGCAGCAATGTCGCGTCTGTTCAGAATCGTCTCTTCAAGTGTTTCTGGGGCCCTTTTGACACAAAATTGAATTCCTGGCGCGTTCTGTGCGCTCGAAAGCCGACTAACGGTAACCATTATCTCTTGACGGCGGATCCTCTTCAATGGCGCCCTTAAACGCCCCGTTGAAGGATTAGGGCTGCACATCCCTTCCTCATGACCTTCTGATCGCGCAGAGATCGACTCGCGTGAAGGCGGCAGTCACCTCAGCAATGAACAGCGATTACGGTAGATTGTCTGCTGCTCCCCGTTGTTCTCCGGGCTCCGACGATCCTTCATCCGCAAAGGAATGATCTTTGATTGTTAACACTTTCGCTTCTGGCGTTTCGTTGTTTAAGATTTATGAGTTTTCGGGGAACCACTTGACTCCTCCGATGTTTAACCCCTAAATAGACAGCGGAGAGTCGTAAAATCGTTGATATTTCTGTTTTCTCAACAAGAAAAGAGATTTCGGGGATTTTGAAGGAAACTAAGAAACAAACCAATCCGCCGTGAATCGCGGCGCCTGAAAATCGGATTGGCGACGCTCTATTGTAGGCTTGTCTTGTGACGCGGCAACGCGGAACGTCGCGATGCGTTTGCCATCTGCGTTTGTGAATGACGAAATCCCCCGAGGCGTAGAAAACAAGGAAACAGTTGTCCGGACGTATTTGTGGCCTCCGCGCTGTCGAGGAGTCGTGGCTGCAAACGAGTAACCCTCTTGTTTAGATAAGAAAAACCGCCAAATCGCTCGTTTCTGACTTCCTCATGTTGTGTTGGTCCGAAAATGAGTTTTTTTGACATCGCGGCCTCTCTTTACTTCTTAAAAAGATTGGTTTTTGACGCAAAATCTGCTCTCTTAGTCAGCGGCCGCCTAGGAGTCGAGGATTCAATCGGAGAGCGAGATCTGCACCAAACAACTTTTTGATTTCCTGTGGACATCGACGTCATTCCGCGGGGAAATTGGAGTTTCAGACTCGTGTGTCCTTACAAAGTAGCCCTTTCAAAACAGAATTCTCGTTCAGCGTTGTTTTTCACCGCGTCGCAGCTCAGCCGGAACCTCCGACATCAACGCCCGCTCTCCTACCGTACCTCCACCCTCCGGTGACTCTTCTGCTCACGGCGGCAACGTTTCTTCAAGCGAAAGCGCCAAATTCGATGATCTTTTATCGCAATTCGCGCCAATAATTCAATATTTAACGTCGTTGCTGTCGCTACATCCACTTCAGCCGCATCTGCTAAACGCGTTTTGAGTTGAATCCACTTAAACGCCGCTTTTCTCCCGGTAGAAGCCTAAAAGTTATGTCACCGTTTTCCCATCGAAAGTGGAAGAGAATCCGTATTTGTGCAGCTGACCTTGTCTTCTTGTTTATTGTAGTTATGCAGCAACCGCATTTGACCTAAAAGTGCACCAAAAGTAGAGAATTGAGAAATCTTCGCTTCATCACTAAGTTTCGGCGTTTTTGACAAAAAAAACTCGCTTCTCGCGCGTCTACCGTAATCCCTTCTACACCCGTTCTCGGCTGCTAATCTCAGGAATGAAGGTGCAACGTCACGACAACAACAACTCTCTAATATCCTATTCTTCTGCGGCCTCGCGCGTCTGCGCGTCGCGAATTCATGCAAACTTGATTCGCCTGAGATTCCTCGAACGCGCCTTCACTTCCAAAACAATCCCGACCGACCGTTCTCCCCGCATTCGAGTTCGGCGCCCGGAAGGACCCCGAGAAGATTGCGTTCGTCCGTCCGTCCAGTAAACGCCTTATGATTTGCGTTCTCTTTCCCGAACTCGCCGCGTCCGTTGTTCCAAACGACGCAAATCAAAAGAAACTCGCCCAGTTCAGACTCCAGACAAAGGGGTTGCGGACACGTCGTCCTCGAGGAGAAAGGCGAACGCGCATCTGACGGATCTGAGGAAAAATCTAATTTAGGAGTTGAATGGAGCCCCGATCCGAGTCCCCATTTTGAGTTACGTTCATTTGAGATTTCGGAGTTGATTCAACCATTACGCTCTTTGGCGTCAATTACGATAATGAGGAGTCCAGAACATCTCGCGGTTCCAGGTTCTGATGCGCGGTGCTCCCTTCGAGTTCCTCGTGGATGAAGCGGCGGAAACAAAAAGTTTGCGTCCATTCATTGCGGTCATGGAGATGACACATTCGGAAACAGCGGAAAGTCGTGTTTTGCATCATTAGCGAGGGATCTCTTCATTGATTCTTTTGTTTTCCGGCCTTCAGTCGCCGGAATTCTTCCCCCGCGTTTCTCGTTGCGCGGAAACTTCACCTCATCGGCTATTTTCGGTTGTTTAGAGCGCCCTCTGTGAAATACTCAAACAGAGCGCCACAGTGGCTAGATGCTATTTTCGGGTTGTTTCGTCACGATCCTCATGTGTTTTGAGTGCACTTCGTGACCGCTGACCGCAATTCGCCGCCTGCCGCCCTGAGGCGTCGGGCTTCCAATATTGTTGCCTCGAGAGTTCCCCTTTGAGAGGACACGAATTGCGCTTTCACAATCCGTCTTTGATGTTCTCGATTCATTTATTGAAAATTCGCTTCTCGAGTCGTACGTGGGACTCTTCGGCATACTTCAAGCAGCCGGTAGGTGTATGGTAGCCCTCGCGTGTGTTCAGCTGCAGCAATTGATTCTCGATGTTTCAATTAGACGATAATTGCGCGGAAGCGCAGGAAATGAAATGAAAAATTCATAATTTGTTCGAAATTCCAATTTAGGCGCCATCCGCTCGCTGTTAGCGCTCGATTGTGCCGAAAAACAAACATAAATGCACCCAACTTCTCCGTTCACTCTTCCGTCGTTGCTCCACACGTCCTTCCACGCCTTATGCATACCTAATCGCGTAACAAATTGATTATGCTCAACATATTAGTTCTCCGCCAATTTCTTGTCCGTTTGAGATCATCTCTCCCTCGTTCCATCTCGAAAGTGACGTTTCTCCTCTCAGCAGCGGGAAAATAACATTCCGCTCGCGGCTTCTCTTTGTTTCGACGCGAATCGTCTTCGAGGGGGTCGTCAAGCAGTGCGCAGATCGCGTTCTGACTCATTTCTGCGTTAATTAGCGAGTTCGCGCTACAACAAAGGAAGTTTTGTTTTCGCGCAGACTGCGATTCGCGGATTCCGCGAGGCGTGCGGCCCGCGCTGTCTCGCAGCGTCCCGTTGGGATCCGCATTGAGGAATGTTTCTTTCCTCTTTCGTTGTTTGTCTTGAAAGAAGAAGTTTGGCACCTCAAGTGACCCACTTTTGGCCTGAAAATAGTGCAGAAAACGCGCTTAGCGTCTACTGTATTTCTTCAGCTGCTGGCTTTTGAAGCGGTTGTAAATATCAAAACAAGTCCAATTGCGCGCGATTCCAGCGTTTTCGATTGTTTCCTCGTATTTTTTGTATCGAAAAAGAAATTAATTTTACTCGAAAACTCAGAATTCGATTCAATTCTTCCGTTGGCGCAGACGTTCGCGGCCGATTCAACACATTTCACGTTACTCGGCGACATCATCCTCCTTCCTCTAATCATCCACCTTCGTTGCGAATCCCCGAGAAAAGCGCCGCGTCACCCTCTCCTCTTGGGTGCTGTTTAATTCACACACCTTTGTTTCTCGGTTTCTCAAGCGGGGAAACAGGTGAGAAGGAAGGCGCGCCGTTTCTAATTGATTACCGGCGCCCAACGCTCTCCGCGACCTTTCGAGTGACGAGTTTGTCTTCAAAGGAGAAGTTTTGCCTCTTAGCACCTGTTCTCCCCTCAAATGCCCGCCGTTTTGCATCAAACGCATAGTTGTTTACTCTCCACATCACACGCTACCGTAGTTTGAACTTTCAATTCGCCGATTCCGCAAATTTCGGCATTTCCGCGATGTGGAACCCCAAAACGTGTGTTTACCGCTCTCTGCGAAGGTCAATTCTGTTTCGATTAAAAGTGGAAAGTGCTCTCACAAGCACCGGCGGCTCACTTCGCGCATCCGCGCGCTGTTTGCGCCTTCCGCAATCCAATTGTCCCTCCTCCAATGTCTTGAACTTTGAGCCGATCTGAGGCATCGTGGTCCCAAAGCGATTAAATTATGCAAAAAGGGGGAAACGCGCCGTTGATCGCGCCTGTCAGCTGTTTTAGGCACTCGAATGACACGAAAAACAACTCGAGCGCCCGGTTTCTCAAAAGGATTAATTTGTGGATATTATGTGGAAACGAAAATACGAAAAATGGGCGTTTTGCGAGTTTAATCGATGCGTCAAGTTTTCGCCCTTCTTGATTGGTCTTCGGGGAAATCGCGTTGACGATTCGCGGCGCTTTTAGGCGGTGAGGGGCCGATTTTGGAGGTTAATTCTAATGTCGCTTGATCGAGACCATAAATCGTCGCTTTTACGGCTCCGTTCAGGGATTTAGGACTAAGTGCCTCTTGGAAGGACCCCTACTGACGCGTAAACTTCCAGATCACTTCCTGCGCCCTTCGTGCGCACTTCAGGGCGCTGTTTTCCTCTTCGGAAATTCCATAAATATTTGAATTTGAGTTCTCAACGTCTGAAATTTCAAACTACAAACGCGCCTTGAAATCTCGGTAAATCCCGCAAATCATCGACCGCAATGCGAAATTCTCTATTTATAAACACTTTCCAAATTCGAGATTTGTTTTCTGCTCCGCAAACGTTTCATTCAACGTGAAAACAACTAATTCGTAGCGCGCTCAGCGGTGTTCTAGGCAAAGTGCATCTTGCGGGGGACCGCGCAGGCTGAAAACGCAGTTGTTTTGGGATTCTGGACTCCGAAACGGTCGTTTGTTGGCACTCTTTACAAAACATCGTTCTGAGAAGTGTTTTCGCGTGAAGACTTTCTTGTGGCCGCCGCGCCAAAAACGCGCATAAGCGAATTTCCGGTTTCGCGATTTTCTTGATTTTGAGGGACACTGAATTCAGTGTTGAACGTGCGTTTCTCTCCGGTCTTGTGGCGTTGACTGTTGGCGGATGTGCCAACTTTAAGGTCAAAAACGCCCTGAAGCTCTAGTTAACAAGTTCCTCGTTGTTCAAAGCTCTTAATCCACCTCCCTCGCCTAGATGGAAACGAGTTTCTCCTGCGCTCCTTCCCGAGAACGCGCGTTTCCATTCGTTGTCCTCGGTTCGCGCTTTGCGTTTTCTGCTCCGAAATAAATAATGATATGCATTGTTCCCCGTGTCTTCGATTTGCCTCAGAATCTCCTCTCTGAAGCCGAGCAACGACAATGACACCGTCTGTGGCCCTGTTTACTGCTTCTCGAGTCGCGGAGACTCAGCTGGATTCTGAAGAACGCGCGCAAATGCGATTTCTTAAAGTATTTTGATTGGCAATTCGAATGGAACGCCGCGGGTTACAAAGGGCGTCGCGGGTAATCGCTTTGGCCTTTCGGCGCGCAAATTTGTCTAAAACGTTGTCGTTGTCTAGAATATCTGAGTGGGCATCCTTCGAAGTCGAAACGTCGCCCGCACAACCGAATGTTGAACTTCGCGAGTTTGATTCTTCGCTTTTGCGTTATAAATTGAACATTCGGGTAAACAATTTTCGCCTTTTTTGACGGCAAAAGAGGTCCGCGTCAGCTGGAATTTAAATCTTGGAAATGCGGATGCACGTGTTTTTGACGGAGCAAAGCTCTTGAAAAACACTTTGTGACCATCGGTGGTTGAGTGCTCGTCCGGTCGTTGCAGGTGTTTTGAGGTGTTTCTTCGCTTATTCGCAAGCGATCTCGTGCTCCACACACCTGAAAAATGTTCTTCTGAGGAATTTGCGTCGGCGGCGCTTCGTGACTTTCACGCGATGGTTCAATTTATTGGAAGTTGACACGAAAAAGCCGATGGGAACTCGACTGAGGGCATTCTGAGGGCATCCGAGCACGAGTGCAATTCATGTGAGTTCCGAGCCGAGACCGATATTCGCATCAGTGCACCTGTCCAACTCGGAAAGCTCGCAAAGACGGCGCTATTTCTGACCCGCAGGGCTGAAAGATCGAGAGCACGACGCGCTTTCGTCATTCTCCGTCTGAATCTTTGGTTTTTGTAGATTTGCTCTCCAGGTGCAAAGAAAGACCTGAGCTGATCTTGTCCGACGTCTTCACTTGATCTACAATTTAGTCGTCGGACCTCAGAGATGACGATTTGCTGCTTTCTGATTTCCGGTCAGAAGCGTCGATGCGCGTTGTTTCTGTTTACCTGGGCGGGAATTCCGCCCATAACTCATCGGTGATGCCTCGGAGCACGTGCTTCGCGCAATCGAGTTCGCTCCTCATTCACATTTGCATCAGGTTTGCTGACCTCAAGTAATCGCGATCTGCTTTCAGATGAACTGCACGGGAATTCCTGCTCCCAACACTTCGTTCACGGACGCCACACTCGCCATGGTGGTCTGCTACTCGGCTTGTTTCGCCATCGCCTTCGTGGGAAACATCACCATGTTCCTCATCCTCTTCAGGTTCCTTCTAAACCAAACTCCCTCTGATCCCTCGCATCGTTTAGGAATCAACTAGTGAAGCGTCGGCGCGTGCACACCCTGCTCCTCCACATGAACATCGCCCATCTTCTAGTTACTCTCATCTACATGCCGAAGGAGGTGATCCACGCGATTACCGTAGCATGGCTTGGCGGAGACGTGGTAGGTTCTCTTCGTTTTTGGCTCCTCTCACTCATTCTTTCAGCTCTGCCGCATCTGCAAATTCTTCGACGTTTTCGGCGTCGCTCTGAGCGCTAATATCCTCATCTGCATCAGTCTCGATCGCTTTTACTCAATATTCTTTCCGTTGTATACGGTAAAAGCACGGAAAGCCGTGCAGCGCATGATCTTCGGAGCGTGGCTTCTCAGTTTTATAAGCAGCGTACCTCAAGTGAGTCTTTTATTTATCTCAAACATTTCAAACAGCAAGCATCGGTGGCTCAGTGCCACGCGGGCGGTCCGGGTTCGATTCCAGGCTGATGCAGAATCTTTGCTTTATTTTAATGTTGCCGTTTCAGCTGTACATGTTTCGGGAAGCGCGGCATCCGTGTCATCCATGGTACACTCAGTGCGTCTCCGCAGATGTCGTCGGCATCGTTTCGTCAAAGGTCATATTCTCATTCTCGATTCTGAACTTAACACAAGTCTACGTCCTTCCATTAATCGTAATTATAATTTGCTACTCGCTGATTTTGAAAAAGATCTCGAGCGCCGCTACAGGATCCGGCAAAGGTACCGCACTCTCTCGATAGTCGATGCCTAAAGCGCGCGTTGCAGAGTGCAAAGGGAGCACCGAACTGCGTCGCTCGGGAAACAACGACCATTTGGAACGCGCAAAGTCTCGAACACTCAAAATGTCGTTTGTCATCGTGATTCTCTTCCTTTTCTGTTGGACACCTTACACGATCGCCCTCTTCATCCACTTCCTCCGACGCTCTCTGCATGTGCGTCCGGTGCCTCCGCTCCTGAGCAAGTTCCTATACGCATTCGCGGTTTTCAACTCTGCGATTTCGCCGTATCTCTACGGATATTTCTCGTTCGACTTGAAATTCGAACTCAGCGAGCTATTTTCGAAACCGTTTTTCCAAACGCATCACGACCGCCTCACTCTCACCACAGCGACACTTTCTGCAACGTAAGAATCGGTCCTTCCAAGCGACAGCTGAACTCTGCATTTAGGAGGAAAATGGCACTGCGAAAGAGAAGCATGAGTAACGCAACCATCTCCACGGATGATCAACGACGCCTCATCAGAGAGCGTCTGATGTCCAACGGCAGTCTCGTTGTCAACGGAAATCCTAGCCAGGGCCAACGGAGGCAGTCAAAACTTGGATCACTTCAGTCCAGCAAATCGCTGGATTGTGGTGACCGGCCCTCGCTTCTGCGCCAATCGAACACTGTAACTGTTCCGTCAACAAAGAGCCGACAGTCGATAATGAGCTCCTATAAACCATCGCTGACGATCCTCAGTGAAGCAGAGAAGAATGCAAAGTAGCTATAGTAGTTGTTCAATGCATGTCACGGGTGGGTTGTACATAGAATGCATAAAATAATTCTATCAACGTAATGAAGTCGTCGCTTTTTAACCTCCAATCAAGATAAGAACATCGAAAACGAGTGCGCTCTTTATAAAATAGGAGCCAGAGACAACAACAATAACATGAACAACAATTTAAAGGTTGCGAGGAACAATTCCGTCACGCTGAGCGAGGCGAAGGATGCAGTCATCAGATTCTCCCTGAAAGAACAACTTCATTAGAAAACGCATACACACAATACATATGTAAATGTACTCCTATGTACTCCCAAGTCAAGAACAGCTACAAAAGCTTCTAAATTGCTTGAGAACAATAAGCTGTCGGAATGTCCGCCTACGGCACGTTTCCAAATCGCCAATAAAATTACTAATTGAACTTACCATACGACGGAGCTCTCCGCAGATGGTGTAGCGGGTGGTCTTGCCGGGGATCATGCGGCCAGTTTCGGGATCAACATCGACGAAGTCAATCTGGACAGAAGAATGGTCCTTGGCGGAGATGATGCGCGAAGACGACGAGCTGAAAACGCAGCAATTATTGAATGGTAACCAAATAGCATATTAGAAATTGGAAGATGTAGGATCGAAGGGTGATGCGGAACACATTAGAAACAAAATTCCGCGACCAAATTCTCTCCACAACGATTTTGCCGCGATGTCAGCCCAAACAATTGTATGAAATCAACAGTCTGGTTCCTTGCCGGCAACTATACATTAAAATTCGATATGAACTTACCACTTGCGGGGAACGTAAAGTTCAACCAATTCTCCTTGATCGTTCTGCATGATGACTTTCGGTATACCTGAAAGTCAATCATTGTCTTATTCGTTCGCGTGAAACACTTGAATTATCCGAAATACGCAAAATTGTGAAATCTAATCACGCGAACGATTTTACGCAAAAATCAAGAAAAGCTATAGACAATAAACATCCAAACCAGCATTAATTTTCCAAAAATTTCTCACCCGTTCAGCGTCGACGCGCCGTTGAATTTGATTTTAGGGCGCAACTGTCGACATCCCACTGCAAGAAAGTCCGGTCGAGACCAACACGACGGTATGAATAGGAAAAAACCAATGTTCGGTTATCTGGTGGCGCCTCGTTGCAGGAGCAGGTGAGTTTTTCGTTTGTACACGAACTATCCACAATCAGTTTATTAAACGTACCAAATTCAAAAATCAAAACAATTATAAACAGTTACGAAGAACAGCAACGAAAAAAAAAAGTTAAATTGTCAAACTTTAGTGATGGCATGGGTGATGGCATCAACGACATGTAACCGCGCCTTAACCAGTATCGATGAATATATTATGAGTTGATATTACCTTCACAACAACAAGCATTTATTTTTCATTACATTAGCTAAACGCAAATAAATAATTCCTCATATGTACAACGTAGCTGAGTTTCGTGTGACAAAATCCGATAACGAACGTTACTTGGGTAAATCAATCAACCAATTGAAGGAGTTAGTTTGATCCTAGCTGTTGGCCATGTCCCCAGTTATGCCTTCCGTTATTGCCTCCCGTGGCAGGTCGTCGGCTATCCGATGGGGAAGATCCAAAACTGTGAACGCCACCGACAGTGCTTGGAAACCACTTATATCTAGAAATGAAGTAATAAATAAATAATAGAAAAATCAAAGGGTAACGTACAAAATGCTTGGGGTTTTGATAAGAGCTGTTCCGCCAAACTCCTGGGGTAACTGAACGCAAGGAAGTAGTAGATGTGGCCAACTAGGACACCAGCGAGCTCGACCATGGTTCCTCTGAGGATCAAGTTGAAGCCAACGAGAACCCAAGGCAAGTAAAGGGCTTTAAACTGTGCTCCAAACATGAATGAAACAATCACGTCCTTGTTAAGCTGACACCAGACGTACAACACACTGACAACCATGGGCTCAAGAAGGAAATAGATACCGGTAGCAAACGATAGTATCTGAAAGATCATTTGTAGCGCCACGAACATAACACTTCATCATACCACACAGCAAATCCAGTTGAAGATAAGCATAAACAAGAAATCTGCTGGACGTCCACTGAAAACCCCCGTTTCCGTGCTTTTGCCGTAGCTGTACATAAGATAAATCATAAACAACCAGTGAAATCCGCTTGAAGGTGTTATCGGATAAAAGAATAAAGCGGTGATCGGTCGCCATATCTGAATTTACCGAAAACTTCGTTTTATGATAGAAACGAGCACGTTATCACCTGGAACTTGTAGGCGAAAAGATTCCAGTCGAGAAGCATGGAATAAGCGCTGAACATGCCAACACGGCCAAGAAGGGAAGACACGACGGAAACCGTCATCCAGTGTCTTGTGATTTCCGGAATGGAACGGTACCAATCGCCGAAATCTGACATTTTCGTTTCTAAAAAAGAAGGAACAATAATTAATCAAACTGCAACGATATAGGGCAAAATGGGTAATTGAAGCGAAATCTCACTGAGGACTAGGAATCCTCAATGAAGACGAAAGGAGAATGGGACTCCTTTGCAACAAATCGGACTTCATGCAACACGCTACAATTGTATAATTCAACGGTTTAACTGGCAAACGGCATCACCCCACCGCCCATCGCCATCACACGGGCGTCTCCATTGTTCTCCACGGCGCCCGCGACTCGAGAAGAAAACGCTCCCCCTCGTTCGCAACCAACGACGCTCCTTGGCTTCGCACTTCGACGTCGTTATACGCTTCGCGACGGGACCACAGGCACACGTTGCACTTGCTCTCCATCTGCCAACAAAAGACAACGGAAGACCACGGACCTGGCCGCAATAAACTGCCGACTGCCTACGTCGGCAGTCGCCTCTTTGTTGTCGTCGTGGACGAAGTAGCGGCGACTGACGGTCGTCTCCTCTTGTGGATATATAATCGTGGCGCGCGGCGCGCAATTGCTCTGGATACGGACGAGCGACACGTCGACAAAATCTTCGCTGCGGGGCACCCTCTTCGTCGAAACCATTCAGATATCGTACGAGGCGTATATTGATCGCCTAGTTCGCTCTGTATTCGCATCATTTCTCATTTTGGCGTAGTTTGAGTCACGCGATGCTCTGTGACGGTGTATGATAATGAACGCGGCGCGACTGACAGCTTTGCACTTCACTTTCTACTCATTTCGTTCAGAGAGGCTTTACTTTATTTCATATTGTTATATTAAACTCGGGCACGCAACTGAATACCCGACTCGAGATGGCTAACGACGCAGGTGCTCATATGACCGTACCTCCAACTGCGAACGATGTCGTCAAAATGGAACTGACGATTAGATGCGCATTACAATCGTACGACGACGTCGTTGTTTCGTGCCCAGTGGACTGGTCTGTGAAAAGGCTGAAGCAGCACTTGAACGACGTTTATCCCTCGCAACCAGTGAGTTTTCCTTCTTGTTTTGAAAATTTTGCTGGTTTTAGGATGTCGCGCGTCAACGATTGATTTTCTCTGGAAGAATACTTGAGGATGAACGCACCGTCAAGTCGTATATTGAAACACAGAAGGCTGGAACTGGCAGCACCGAAGAGCCCCAGTCACAAGTGATTCAATTGGTGGTTCCCAAGAGTGACGCTGAACTACAGGAAGGGCTTCGTCGTCGTCGAATGAATGCGAACAACGCTTCTAACGCAACTCAGTTTGTATTAATTTTTAGTGCGTTGTAAACAGATCATATTTTAGTTCTAACAACAATGGTCTACCTCAAGCCACAGCAACAGTTAATGGACAAACGTTTCAATACAGCTTCACGGGTATGCAGGGAATGTATGGGTATCCTCAACAGACAACTTTTGCGATGCCACCAGCACCTGATAGCGAAAATTATGCCCGAGCATATGCTGCCTACATGCAGCAGTATTACCAAAAGTGAACATATCGCATATGTAGCCCCACTCTTAACAGCGAATTTTAGCATGATGATGATGTATGCTCACTCCGGAGCCCACATGCAGATGCCGACAGTAACCATCAATCCCGGTAATGGAATACCCCAAGTCCAGGCATTCCCCGGCAACTTCATGGCTCAACAGCAAGACCAACAGCAGGAAAATGGTGTCGTCCAAGAACAAGCTGCAAATCAGGGAGACCCCGGCGTCGTTGTTGTTGGAGGCGATGAACCACACCAGCCGAGAGATTTTTTATCAGTTTTATACAAAGCTTTTCAACTTGGTCTCTTGATTATGGTTGTCTTCACTAACTCGTCTATGAGCCGATGCTTCGTTGTTTTTGCAACCATCCTATTCGTATGGTTTCTCCAAAACAGGCGTGGTCGTGCGGACCATCCCGTTCCAGTGCAACAACCACATCAGGTTTGTTTCGTATTTCATAACGTTTCTGATACTGTCATTGTCAATTTAAGACGAATGGAGAAGGTGAGCAGAATGAGGGAAATGCAGCTGAGGTTGTTATGGATGAAATCCCAACAGCTTGGAATGTTTTTTGGACTACGTGTTACACATTTATTTCATCATTTTTTGCTTCTTTGCTTCCGGACAACCAGTTGCCGCTTGAGGGAAATTAGTTCTCTTCGCGTTGTATATACATGTGCCTTTCGCATTCTTGTATTTATGTATAATACGCCTTCCGGCACCTCCTAGTCTTCGTTAGATGTACAAACTTCTCAAATATATATTTTTCCTATGTCTGCGTTGCCTTTTTCTCTCTCACTCTTGATGTGAAACGGCGCTGTTTTTTTCACTTGAAACAATAAAGCAGCGAGTTGAATGGATTGCAGTCATGACTAAAGAGAACACCCGAAGGCGCTCTCCGCAGTCATCAACGACGCGGAGCCCATTGGTCACACGCCGAGCTTCCCGCTCCGGAGGCGACGTTGCACCTCATCATCACGGTTGGTTGTGGCTTTACAAGAACCGAGATGGTGGAAACCGATCAAAGTATGATTCCGAGGTAAGAAGAGTTTAATGGAAGGTCAAAATCAAATTGATCTCTGAATACACCTCCTCGAAATTCGGTTCGCATAGCTCGATCGGATTCTCTGTTCATCTGATGTAGACATCCCGCGCCGTTATACCGATGCAATCGTGAGAGAATGACCTGCGCGGCGATGGTTGATTCATAAACTTACCTGGCTGGGATCTCGCCGCGATCATGAAGGCGGGGAATCCATGGCGAGGCTGGGACATTGCACTTTGGCTCCCGGCTGACCCGTGCGGCATCTCCGAGTTGGAGTTGGCCGACAGCTAAATTTTTGCGTCAGGGGACAGCGTTCGCGCTTCCCCGCATGATCCTATCAAAATTAAACCACGTTTGATATGTTTTTGGCAATTCAGAAATGATCTTCAGCCGCATGACGAGCACAATAAATAACCCACTGGACAGAAATATATTCACCAAAAAAAAAAACTCAAACTGGCCCGCTACCAGAATTCTGACCAATATTTCGATTCCCGATTTTTTGGAGAGCAGATTCAGAGAACGAGCTTTTGAGATTTTCAGAGCGTTTGTCGGCAGAATAGTTGTGAATTATCAAATTGATGGTGCCTACTTTCTTAGCTGTTTTTTTTATAACTTCGATTGGTCACAGCGGGCATTGCAAGATAGATGGAAGGCAGAACATTACATAAGATGAATGACATGAATGTTACTCTTTACAGTGAGCACGTCTGCTACAGGCGGCATCACAACCTAATCCGACCCAACTGCCTTTGATGAGTAAGCCTCGCGGCAAGTTGAAAGACGTTCCGAAATAAACAAGTTTATTGACTAGGATATCCTTGATTTGAGAAGAAGCAGTTTGGTATTTGATTGAAGTTGTCCACGAATCCGTAATCCGCGAAGGGGTCGTTTCCGTTGGTTACGCGTTCTGGACGCAAGAAAAACGACATCGGCGGAATTGGCGGACTCGCGGCTTCGGCGATCGGGGGCTGCGGCGGGAGCGACGGCGACGCGTAGTCGTAGAGGAGGTCCTCGTGTCCGCGCTCCTCTTCCGCGCGCTCCACGTAGGAATTGCGCGTCTGGAGCTCGTGCATGACGATCGACTGAAACCCCTGGTGCGAAGGAGAGTTTGAGTTCTCGTCCTGGAAAGAGAGCGTTAGCGTTACATCCAACCAGAGAGGCGACCTACCGAGTTGAGGATTCTCGCGAGGTATTCGATGTAGCGAATGGCGATGCGAAGACGTTTGATCTTGGAGAGTTTCTCCTGCGATTTCACCACGGGAATGATGCTCTGCAGCTTCTCCAGCGCAGCGTTGATATCCAGATTGCGTCGGCGTTCGATGTCGGCTGACCTGTGCGCCTTTGCGCCCCTCTTCCGCGTTTTCCTGAAAGAATTTCCTCAAATTCGAGCGTTCCGAGTGCAAAACTCACTTGAGGTCGCAGTCGTCATTGGAGGAATCGAAGGAGGAGGAAGACGGCCTCATTCTGGATCACTTTCAGCTCTCAATGGAAGCGATTCTTGCTTCCTCTCCTTAAATGATCTTCTCGTTTCGCAGTTTTAATGCGGAAGATGCAATTTCCCATCACCGTTCTTGCAACTGTTTCCAAACATTCCCATGCAGCACCATTTGTGACCTCTTTCCTCACCTTTGTGCTGTTCGAGAAGGGATGAAGCGCAGTTTATGGTCGGAAACGAACAGGCGAACGAAATGCGCGAAAAACAGAGAGCACACGCTGAAGTGCGCTTCACACGTGCGGCGTTTACGATCTGGGAGAGGAACCGCAATCAAGGACTGATGCTTCTCTTTTCGGATTCTGAGGTGCGAAAGCGAGATCGTCCATACTTTATGCTTTCTCGACTCGACTCATGTGACAATGGATAACCTCCTCTTTGCCTTATGTGACCATCGCCAACAAGGCGAGCGAAATTCGCAAAAACGAGAAAACACACGCAGATAGACGACCCGGGCTTCTCTTTGGGATTCTGAGGTGTGAACGCAGATACCGTAATTCCGGTGGAACTTCCCCATCTGTTGCTTCAAGCACGTCTCATGTCCTTAAATGTGATTAATCGCCATTCGTCTCTGCTTGGTTACGATACTCGGCGCCTCTGTTTACTGCTCGAACCGGATTATCCTCCGGTCGCGCTCACTTTGACTCCCGACTTCCCAACTCCGCCTTTGTCAGGTGCCGCCCAGATGTGCGCGAGTAACAAATCGCTTCCATTGAGAGCTGAAAGTGATCCAGAATGAGGCCGTCTTCCTCCTCCTTCGATTCCTCCAATGACGACTGCGACCTCAAGTGAGTTTTGCACTCGGAACGCTCGAATTTGAGGAAATTCTTTCAGGAAAACGCGGAAGAGGGGCGCAAAGGCGCACAGGTCAGCCGACATCGAACGCCGACGCAATCTGGATATCAACGCTGCGCTGGAGAAGCTGCAGAGCATCATTCCCGTGGTGAAATCGCAGGAGAAACTCTCCAAGATCAAACGTCTTCGCATCGCCATTCGCTACATCGAATACCTCGCGAGAATCCTCAACTCGGTAGGTCGCCTCTCTGGTTGGATGTAACGCTAACGCTCTCTTTCCAGGACGAGAACTCAAACTCTCCTTCGCACCAGGGGTTTCAGTCGATCGTCATGCACGAGCTCCAGACGCGCAATTCCTACGTGGAGCGCGCGGAAGAGGAGCGCGGACACGAGGACCTCCTCTACGACTACGCGTCGCCGTCGCTCCCGCCGCAGCCCCCGATCGCCGAAGCCGCGAGTCCGCCAATTCCGCCGATGTCGTTTCCGCTCAAATCCATCGAGAACTATTCAAACTGTTACTCAACTTATAATTACTCGAGTCAATAAACGATGTTACGCGCTTCCTTCTAGCGGAATCTGTTTTTGTAGTCTTTCAACTTGCCGCGGGGCAACTCATCAAAGGAAGTGAGGTCGGATTAAGTTTAGGATGCCGCCCGCAGCAGACGTGTCGTTTGACGACGTTTCTTGTGGTACACTCTCTTTATACATAAACAATATATTGATTCTAATATAAACTTGATAACGAAAATGAGAACGAGATTATCTTGATAAATAATTGAATGTGTGGTCCCAAAATGTCGACCAATGAGTTGAACGTCATGCGGCTGAAGATCATTTCTGATGCCAAAAACATATCAAACGTGGTTTAATTTTGATAGGATCATGCGGGGAAGCGCGAACGCTGTCCCCTGACGCAAAAATTTAGCTGTCGGCCAACTCCAACTCGGAGATGCCGCACGGGTCAGCCGGGAGCCAAAGTGCAATGTCCCAGCCTCGCCATGGATTCCCCGCCTTCATGATCGCGGCGAGATCCCAGCCAGGTAAGTTTATGAATCAACCATCGCCGCGCAGGTCATTCTCTCACGATTGCATCGGTATAACGGCGCGGGATGTCTACATCAGATGAACAGAGAATCCGATCGAGCTATGCGAACCGAATTTCGAGGAGGTGTATTCAGAGATCAATTTGATTTTGACCTTCCATTAAACTCTTCTTACCTCGGAATCATGAACAGAGAACGTTAGTGATTAAATATATCGCTGTGCCGATGCCAAGTCATCGGTTATGAAACATAAAATTGAAGTGAAACCGTAATGTTGGATCGCTCACCGCCTGAGGACACAACATTTCGTAATTCGGAGACTTTCGGAAATTTGAAATCATGCACCTCTCGCTCGCGCACCTCTCGCTCGCGCACCTCTCGCTCGGCTCCGCTTTCCGCTTTACTTTGCTTTGCACTTTGCATTCCTGTCATCAGATTTTGTAACAGCAAGTTTTGTTTCAGACTTGAAAGATGTTCGTAGACCAGAATCTCAACGTCTCGGTATGCAGTCTGGAACGGTCAGCGGTGTTTCCGTCGTCAATTCCGAGGTTTTTGTCTCTTCAAACTTCTTTTGCTAACTGATGCTTTAGATTCTACTACTCACAAGGGAAGCCTGTTGACCCGTCAGAGAACGATGCTGCGTTGGACAAGGTCAGGCGACTATTCTCTGAGCTGTCCTCAGGAGTTGCGGAGAAGTCGTGCGACCTCATCGACATCTGCAAGGCGATCAACTTTCCAGTGTACCTGAAACGTCCACTCTACGATGCTGTCGCGAGGGCGGCCGGGCACACACGTTGCTGTCCCATCGACGGCAAACTTCCACCAATCACAATCGAGAATTTCGCCATTTTCTGGAGAGAGTAAGGATGCCTCCAGTTCGTAATTTCCAGCTTCGCTTTTCAGAATGACTTCTAAGGCGCACGACGAGGCTAGTCGCTTTGTGTTTGCTTTGGCGGCTAGCGATTGCGAGTCCTTCAACGTCTGGACCATTCGCGACAACGTGGGATATGACGATTTGATTTCGCTGGTGAAGGACGTCATCGACACGCATCCAGGAATGCGGTTTCTTGCCGAATCCGGAGATTTTCACATCTCTTATATCCAAGTTGTGGTTTCCAGAATCTTCTGGGAGGTAAACCGGCACGTGCACGGGAGGCTGAGTATCGACGAATTCCGGCGCTCCAATTTCCTGCAAGTAAGTACCCGAAGCGATATATTATGTGCACACGATCCGCTTCAGACTATACGGGACCTCGAAACGATAACTGACATAAACACAACCACTAACGTCTTCTCCTACCCTCATTTTTACGTCATCTTTAGTCGGTTTTGGGATCTGGACAAGGACAATGATGGAAGACTCACACGCCAAGATCTTATGAAGTACAGCGATAGTTCGTTGACGGCTAAAGCAGTGGACAGAATCTTCACCGTTATGGGATTGCAGGAGGCCGATCACATGGACCTGTCCGAGTTTGCAATTTTTATGATGGCCGAAGAGGACAAAGCGCAACCACAGAGCATCGAGTTCTGGTTCCGCTGTCTCGACATCGACGGAGATGGAACGGTAACCATTGACGCGATGCGGCACTTTTACGATGAAATGAAGAAGCGGTTGGATGCCGAGGGAATCGAAGCGCTCTCATCTGAGGACGTTGAGTCGATGGTATGATTACCGTCGATCACTAGAAAAATCTCTGATTTCAGCTCCTCGACATTGCGAATCCAGTTACTCCCGGTCACGTGACGTTGGCCGACTTGAAGAAGTGCGGCCTGGCGCACCGCTTTATCAACACCCTCGTCAACGTATATAAGCACTGTGAGCAAGAATCAGAGAATGGGGAGCTTAGTTCCCACCAGGCAAGTTTCTTTTCCATTTTCACTGTTAATCAATGGTCCTCGTTTCAGGATAAAGCTCGAAAGATGAGCGACTGGGATGTTTTTTGTGAGATGGCATACGATGCCGAACTGTAAGATCTTTTCTTTTTTCTGTATTTAGGATCAATTTCATCTTGTAAATAAACTATCTTTATTGTTTCCGTGTTTCTGTTTCTCTTCCCACCCTCACGCTTATCTTCGACCTCTTTTCGGTGGTCGGCCTTCTCGACTCTTTTTTGAAACTCAAACGTTGCTCACACATGAATCGCTTCGTCCTTCGTCGATCTCTGTTTGTCCAAATGCCAGCAGCGCCTTTGTCGTCTCCGGTGAGAGGATTTTCCCGAAATAGATCCGTTCGTCCGTTTGCAGTCGCGCGTTTCCACGCGAATTGTCGTTCTAAGTGGAATTGAATCGGCAAATCGGTCATCGTTGTTACGAAGTTCCACGTGATTCTTTTGCGTCAACACTGCGATCTTCGTGTGAGCGCAGAAAAATGCAGAAAAATGATTGAAGTTGTTTCGGTGTCGAAATACGTGACGGAAAACGAGAAATGTTTTCAAAATTAATCACTTCTTGTCACACTTGGTCACGATTGCAATCGTTGATGCGTGAGGCGGCGATATTTAAATGCAGCGTTGCTGCGAACACGTCAACGGCACGGATGGGTGAAGAAAGACTCTGGTGCTTGTCTATCACCTCCACTTTGAGTTCGCCAAACGCGAGTACGAAATTCGCGCGCAATTTGATGACGACTTCCAGACGCTTTTCTGTTTGAATTCAAAACTTTTATCGTTTTGGCGCGTGCGCGATCCTTTGTGATAATTGGGTGTCCGTCGTCTCATCCATGATTAAGCACACAAAGCGCTCGATCACTCGACAAAGCGATCGAATCGCAAACAAATCGACGCGTTTAAATAATATCCGCCGAAACACAATTGCAATTCCTTTCCGCGATGCGTTGTGTCGTCCTGCTCGTCCTGCTCCTCTCCCTCCTCCACTCTGTCGAAGCCAAAAGGGTATTCCCCCCAAAACATTTTCACCTCATTCTAAGACGCGCTTCAGGGCAAACGCATTGATCTCTACCAGCAACGCGGCGGCGACATTCTGCAGATTCGTCCCGGCGAAGGGTGAGTCCGTTCATTGTGAGTTTACTTCAACCGGGTTACTGTAGACGGCAGGTAATGTACAATTCGCTGCCTCGCGGTTCCGCTTTTCGATGGACGAAGTACCGAAGTCAGGACGGCTACTACGTGATACCGTACGTTATTACTGGAAAATTCGGTTTGTTTCTTGGGTCAGGTTACGGTAGTTGGAAAACCACTTGTTTCAGAGAGAGAAGAGAAGATGATCATTCTGAAGGCGATGCGGAAGATCGAGTTGAACTCGTGTATTCGCTTCCAGAAACGTAAATCGGAGGCCGACTACGTGGATATTCAGAATCAGTTCTATCAGGGGTGAGCGACTCGTCGTATGTTCCACGACCTAACGTGCATTCTGCAGCTGCTACACGAGTGTTGGCCGCCTTCCCGGGCGCAACGTGCTCATGCTCGAGGCGAACAGCCAGGCGACGTGTGTAGAGCACGACATCGTCATCCACGAACTCTTCCACACCATCGGGCTTTGGCACGAGCACATGCGCTACGACCGGGACGACTACATCAAGGTGCACTTGGAGAACATCGACCAAAGTGAGTTTTGCAGTCGTGAAGTGTGGATTCGCTCTGTACAAATCGATATTTTGCGGATTGCTAACGCTTCGATGCTAAAAACGGATCGACGTTTTCCGAAGCAGCTAATCAAACCCACAGAAAACTGTTATTCGGCTCTTTGGTTAGCTGCACAGCACCGAACTCATTCCAGAAACACGGAATGCGGCTCAACAACCCAGAAATCGGCATCTTTGCGTTGAAATTCTCAAAGTTCTGCTTTCAGTTTACTTCTCGCAGTTCGCGAAAGTCCCAAAAGGCGAAAGCGACACATTTGGAGTGAAATACGACTACAGAAGCGTGATGCACTACGCAAAGGACGCGTTCGCCCGTCGCAAGAATCTGATTTCGATGGAAACTCTAGATACCGCGTTCCAGGTACTCGTTCCTATGATTCCTTGCCGTAAATGCGCTTCTAGAACGTGATCGGAAACGTGAAGGACGCGAGTCCGAGCGACTATCGCAAGATCTGCATCCTCTACGAGTGCAAAACGTGCAAAGGGGAGAACCCCGGGAAATCCCTCGACGCCCCGTCGGTTGATGAAGAAATTCCGCGGGCGGCTCCGCTCCCCGGTGTTCCTCAGATACCGCAGAATCCCCTCGCGCCTCAGCATGACGGTAGGCAGCAGCTTTTCTGAATATCCCTACCGAATTCTCTCTATTCCAGCGTGTGCGGACAAATTTGCCGTCTTCTGTGAGACGATGATCGGCCAACGAAGTCGCGACTTCGTATGCGGAATGTTCTCGGGGATGATGAAATCGTGGTGTTGCGCGAGTTGCGGCTCGACGCCCTCGTTCTCCTCGGATCCCGAGTCGTGGCTCCGCTCGCCGGCGGTGTAACTGTTTGTACAAATAAAGTCCTCTCCTTATCATCGCAGTCAGTTACTTAACGAGGTCATCGCGGGGCCGTTTCCCTATCTCCAATCGTTTCTATTTGCCGAAGCGTTCATTATGGAGCGCGCAACACTCTCCGAGGCGTCCCTTTTCCTTTTTGGCGTCGTTTCTTTGTGGCCCGTGTTTGCGGACAGCATTTGATTGTGTTTTCCCAGCGAGATTGCGGGCCGCGGCCGAAGACGTCGTCGACAATCTGTCGTTGCGGCTAATTACCTTTACCTGGACAGAAGAGGAGGACACGCGTTCCACCTGATGCTAACATGTGGCGCTCACGCATAATTGCATTAGCTTGTAACAATGCGGTCACTGGCGGCGCCGGCTGACTTCTCATTAGAGCACGTGAATGGACGGACGGAGGCGCAATTACTCAAAAACCGAGAGTTCAAATGGCCACAGACGTCCAGCGCAGTGCTGCGGATTTGAATCGACGAGTTGAAACTGTTGCTCGAGCGCCGGACACTTCGTCCCGTTACGCAACAAACCAAACAGGCGAAAGGGTCATCGGGGGAGAGAAATCGTTGTTGCCGAAAGCGTTGAGCAATGCTTCGATCGTCGTTGTCGGACGCATTCTACGTCGTTCGGAGCGTCGTGTGTGGTCCATACGGAGCAGCTCTTTTGTGGCGAATCAAAGTTTGATTGACGACGAGGTCGCCGGCGCAGTGGGGGAGTCACGCTGTCGTTATGCTAATTGCAATTATGCAAATTCGAGCAGGGAGATCGCATTACCGACGCAACCAGATAGCGAAGGTCAAAGTTGGTCACTCTCGCGCGCCCCCCGCAACTTTGTCGATCCTTGTTCGAACATACTTGTGCATTAGGCGCGTTACTCGTGGTTCACTGCCTCCCAGATTGAGACGTCGTCATAATGGAGTGCCGTAATCGGTGGTGGGAAACGGAGTCGACCTCCCGACGAGTCGAAGGTTACGGTAGGCGTCTGTGCTGCCGCTCGCTCGTCAGCGCCAGCTTAACCTCCGCAGTTCGGCTTCTTTTTTGCCTCCTCCGATCTCTTCTGCACACGGCAGCGATCGACAGCGGAGTGAGCGATGATTGGTCGCGGTCAGAATCCCTTTATGCAAATGTTACTCGACCGCACCGCTTATGTTGTCATTGCGGTAGGCGCGCCGAGTGCGCAGAAGTGTGATATACGACGAAGAAAAGAAGAAGAGGATTATGAATGGATGAGGTCAGCGTCATTTGCTCTCCGAGTCCCGACGGACCGCGGGAAGCCGGAGGAAAACGGTCGTGTTACAAAAAGTTGCAGGTGAATCGCAGCGAGGGTTTATGATCGAACGCCCGAGGCGAAGAGCGCCGCAAACAGCTGCAAGCGGGCTGTAAAGGGCTGCAGGAGAGTGTTGCGTGTGGATTACGGTGCTAGAAGGGCCGCCGGCAGCCATTAGCGACCTCGGAATCCCCGAAATCGGCGAATTCTTTGCCTTTTCACCGCAAAGACCTTCGGTCGTTTTTTGTCATATGCGCGGCTACCGTAATTGGCTCCGTTGGCGGCGTTCGTTTTGCGCGAAATTGGAGAGAGCACTCGACTGCGGGGGAATTAAGTGGCGGGCGACGGCAAAAGGGAAAATGTCCCTTCTGAGAGCGCGTCTGTCGTTATGCAAATTACGGTGCCGCCTGCGCAGATCATAATGAGATGCGACCACGTGAGGTCATCGCGTGTGTGGCCCTAAACTACGGTATTGTGACGTGTGCAGCTGGTATCGCTCTCTCCGAGTGACATAAAGTTCTCGAGTGCGAAGATTGGCAACAATTAGAATCGCCGGCACGGGTCACCGCGCGATTTACGACGCGATTGGAGCGAAGAACAATGCGACGAATCAGCGTTTCGAGTTGTAAACGTTTCGGACGCGTGCCGGTGCAGACGGAGAATCTGGGGTTCAGAAGCGCCAAATGGTGCTGCGCAGGAGGGAGTGATTGGGACCACTTGTGCCGGAATCGAGAACGCAGCGACACGTAATTAGATACGACGGCGGGCCGCCAAAGGAATGCGAAGAGCACCGTAAACCGACACAGCCGAGGGGATTGTAAGAGGGCGGCTGAGGAGCGCAGGAGGCAGATGGATTCTGCGGCGCGGAATCCCCTCGGATCATGTGCACCTGCTGTAGAGTTGAAAATGCAGATTTGGAGAAGCAGAAGAGAGGCTCTACTCTAACTGAAAATGCACAGAATTGCCAGAACAGTGAAGACGCAGATTTCATATTTTAACAAAGAAACCGATTGTTGCCGTAACTCTTCAGTGCTACTGAACTACCGAGGAGCATTCTAGGTAGAGTTGGAGATTCTTCCACATGTCACGGTGTCGAACATGATAAAACACACGGCGATGAACAAGTCGATCTGAGATGCAATTTACAACGCAACCAAACACCGTACACTTCGATCGTAATTTCTGAAATTCAAGCTGCAGAAAACGTGGATTCGCGCGTTCACTCCGCTGCTAACCCTCTTTGATCGAAGCCAATTCGTCTGCTTACAGTTTGCCTTAATTCTCGAATGTGACAGCTGAGTGACGAGTTCCGAAGTCACCTCAGACGGCTCACCTCAGCATCGTCGCTCAATGACCCTTTGACCGAGGTTCCTCCCTCTCCACCGATCGCTGCAACGCAATGTTTAACCTTTTATGATGTAAGTAGTAGAAGCCGCCGGCCGGAGAGTCGACAGGCGAGCCAACCGATCCCTCCCCCTCTCCCCTCAAAGGGTCATCGCGGGGTCATCGGCGGTCGACTTCGCCGCTTCGCAACAGATATCGGACTGTCCGTTCCGGCGCGCGGTCGACCGCGGTGGCCCTTCGCTAATTGCGGCGGCGCGGGTGGCCTCGAGTTGTTCTCTTATGTCACCACTCACTTGTTGCTCACTCGCTCACTCCTTTCAGAATCTCGATCTTCGCCATGGACGCCGCTCTGGACTTTTCGCGAAAGCGCCAGTCGCCGACGCCCGAACTCTCCGCCACGAACCTCGATTTCAGTCTTCTGAGCGCCCCGAGAGCCTTCCAGCCAGCCTTCACCTTCCCTGATCCTGCTATCGCCGCTCTCCTTCTCCACATGGTAGGTCGCCTCAGGACTCTGTCCTCATTCTACAGTATCTCTGATTGCAGAAGTATCCACTGGGAAACGCCTTCCTCCCGACTTCTCACAATTCTCCCTTCATCCCGACTTCGCTTTCGGTCTCCGTCGAATCGCCGCCGCTGAAGCAACCGAAGCTGGAGATTGTTCCTCCCTCCGAGTCCCACAGTCCGCACTCGAGCACCTCGCCCTCCTCGGCTTCCAGTCAACAATCGTCGCCTCCGCAGCAGCGGAAGTTGGCGGCGCCGATTCCCAACGAGAAAAAGGTGAGAATGGCGAATGCGACGAGGCAACTGTTGCGTATTAGGGGAGCGGAAGGTGCAAAAGGGGCCGCGCGGCACTGGATTATCCCGGGGGTCAAGCGGGCGCGCGTTCGAATTTGTTTAGATTGAGGTGCTGAGGTCAGCAGAGGCCAAACGCGGGATTGGATTACGTAAGGCCGGTTGGGACCTTTTGAGCGGAATTTGCTCGCCAACTTCTAAATAAACAACGCCGCCCGAAAGTCCTGTTTTGAGTGCGTTCGCCTGCCTCTCTCCTACTGTGACGTGACAACTGATAAATACTGTAGTGCTGGGTGATTGCCACTGGAATCCCCCTGGGAAGGCGTAAATATTCAAATCTGAACAGCGAGGCCTTTTTTTGGCACATTGCGCTTCCACTTGGCCGCTTCCATTATGCAAATCCTGCGCGTGGCCCGAGAACAATCGCGCGTGACCTGTTGCCGCGCAATCATCCCCAAATCCTTCGATCCTCATTCTCAACGCGTTTATTGCAGGACGCCGCGTACTACGAGCGCCGACGGAAGAACAACGACGCCGCGAAGAGGTCGCGAGATGCCAGACGCCACAAAGAGGAGCAAACGGCACGTAAGGCCGGCCAACTCGAGCAGGTACGTCCTCAGAGCCTTGTAATTAGGCGTTAATCCCTTTTGTCCTCCAGGAGAACATCCAGTTGAAGGCGGAAGTCGCGACGATGCGTCTGCAAGTCCAGCAGTTCCACCAAATCATGCTCGCGCACCAGATCAGCAGCTCGACGCCCACGACCAAGGAGCAAACCGAAGTTTGAGAGACGCGCTGACACGTGGATACCGTAACCAGAAGTCCTTCCCCAACCCCCAGGATAATCAGACGCTTAGTTGAACCCTCCCTCCCCCAATCTCGGTTTAGCAGCTTTAGCACGAAACGGGCGAACGCCCGCAGTTACTTAGTCACCTCTTCCACATGGCCACCAACATTGTCTACCTCGCTGTTCGTAGTTGTAACGGGTTAATTATTACGATTGCGAAGAAAATAAATCACTACGAGTCCAATTCCGCGCCCTCGGTCATGCGGAAAATGACGTGATTTCAGAGTAGATCTCGGCTCTCACCGCATAATCCTCTTGTGACACCTCAGAGCGCGAACAAAGAGCTTCGAGCATTCCTCCGATTGCAATCTTCGCCCCCAAGTGGCAATTATTGTGCAACGCACTCCGCTCCCCTCGCGCATCCAATTACCGCCTCTAATTATCAACTCTCTTCACTCCTTCGATGGCATAATGTGGGAAAGTAGTCGTTCCTTTCACGCTTCGCTGCTCGATCGGAGATCTCAATCGCCGAAGCGCAAAAAGCGCCGCAGGGGGCGCGGTCGAAGCGAAAGTGTAACATTTGGTGATTAGACTTTTGGTTCTCACACTCGATCGATTCGCGTTCGCTCGCTCGTTTTCGTCTCAAACTGCGATTTCAGACTTCAAGATGATTACCTCCCGGAAGATGGTCACGGAGCTGATCGTGGCGGCAAAGGTGCAGAAGCAGCTGAAGTGGGTGGACGTGGCGAAGCAGGTCGGCAAGTCGAAGGAGTGGACGACGGCCGCGTGCCTCGGGCAGATGCAGATGACGAAGGAACAGGCGGAGATCGTCGGCAAGATCTTCGGACTTGAAGACGAAGCTGTTGCTTGGCTCCAGATCGTTCCCTACAAGGGCAGCGAGGGCGTCGGCAACGATCCGCTTATCTACCGACTCAACGAGGTATCGACGTGGTCGAATGCCCTGAAAATCGACTCCATTTCAGGCTCTCTCCGTCTACGGTCCCTCCATCAAGGAACTCGTCCACGAGGAATTTGGAGATGGAATCGTGAGCGCCATCGACTTCTCGCTCGATGTTCAACGTGAGAAGAACGAAAACGGAGACCGCGTGAATATGGTTTGGTCCGGAAAGTTCCTTCCTTACAAGAGTTTCTGAGAATCGCGATGTATTTGTAATTTGCAGGCTGATAAATGTGTCTTCGAGTTTGTTGCCAAAATGAGCTTTTATGATCGTCATTTATGAATCGTGTATGCGAGCATCCACCGAAGGTCGTAAGTGAGGGAGATCGGAAGATGCACGATCGACCTCGCTTCTTCAAGTTTGAGCTGGTCGAAGGAGCTCCACTCGAGTACCGAACTCTTGCTGCTCTGAATACTACAAGTTTCGTTTCCCAGTTTGCGCGCAAGTTTCGTACGCATCTCGTTTCCTTCTCTTCAACGTGTCCGGTTTCCGGTTGTTCAGTCTTCAAAGATTCTGAATAGTTTATATCTTGCCTCAAGGACGAGCAGCGAAATGTCCAACTTTTCGCATTCTGAACGAAGGCTTGTTTCCTACGAAGAATGTGACCGATGGGAGCAGACAGTTCTGGCTCACAATGTAAGGATTCATCGCCGCGAGTTGACCTCCAATACACGGGCACATGCAGCCATCAGGCTGGGGAGCAAACGGCCGATGGCGACTTTTTGATTATTCCGGAAGATGATAAACAAACAAAAATCGGCCTTCCGATAACAGAGAAGCGATTTATTTATTTATTTATTACCACTATTCTGAGGGAACAGGGAAACGGAGTTATTCTAAAACATGTTCTAAAAAATGAAGGTATACCATACTTACATGTCTGCAGTTCATCCAATTCTTGAATGGCATGTAAGTGGCACAAACACAGAACGTTGTGGAGACTGATGTGAGCTTCGCTTTCGCGTCTTCGCGATCAGCGCCCTCCTCGATCCTCGCAACGCAAAGTTCTTCGCATGGTTTCAGAAATCGCTGGCAGCGCGCGACACACTCTTCCTTGACATCGAGAATTCTGCATGGACCTTTAATGACGATAACTGCTGAACAAAAACAGGAGCAATGGGAGCTTACCTCGTATAATTGACTCAACATCGAACACTTTGCCTCCCATAATTACTCCAAAAGCAAAAACGGACATGACTAGCGTAAAAATGGCCCGAAACCGCATCTCCGACCGATCCAAAGGAAATATATATATCAAATTAATACAAAAAATCAAACAATCTGAGACAAAACGCTAGGAGTGGAGAGTCCGCGAATTCATTTATTCGCTCAAATCAGTTTTTGACGCTCGTTAGCTCTATTTCAGTATCTTCCGGAAAAGTCGCTTCGGTCCGCTTTCTTTCTTCACAGGTTTCTCTTCGGAATCCTCCTCCACCGATCGCTGCGTTCTGTCGGACTTCTTCAGATCAAATAGGAATTCACGCGGCATGTTGATATCTGGAAGCATGACGTTAAAAAAACCTCCCCGTGACGCGTACATCTCAGGGAATCCTTCTTCTTCGCCTCTTGGCCGACAACGTCGATTTCCCGTTTTCCTTCAGGACGATTCCAACAGTCTTCATATGTGCGGCCGTTCCCGTCGATGAGACCCAGCTTCACGCCAGCTAAACTCACGTTTCCATTTTCATACAAACGAACGTTTACCCTGTTTTTCCAGCAGTCGAACGACCGTTTCCTTGTTCCCCATTGCCGCGAGGTGGAGAGGAGTGTAGTGACACTAAAAACATTTAGTAATTCCTTACCTTCCTGCAGCTTACCGTCTGAAACATGAATTTTTTTCATTTTCCAAGAAATATGAGCTATATAAATACCGTGAAGGCGTTGACGTCAGCGCCGTTCTCAACGAGTATCTTCACCACTTCCAACTGACCTTGCTTCGCTGCGTAGTGAAGTGCAGTGTATCCGTGCATGAGCGGCTCTACGTAATTAACGAGAAGAGGCTAGAATTTACTATAAATTAAGTAAATCCAAGAATAATCGTTGCTACCTTATCCTGGAGCAATTTTCGCACTTTTTCGATGTCAGCTTTCCTGCACACTGCTAAGAATTCATTTCCTTCCTTGATGTCCTCTCTCTGATGCACAAATCAATTAAAAATTGTTAAAAGCAATAATCGACTTACGCAGAAGTTAAATTTTATGGAAGAGTCATTCAGTGATGAGACGGAGGAGAGTCTGCGGATCCTGGCCCATTCGTGGATCGCGGTCGACCGATTACTCGCGATCGAGGTGGTCGAAGAAGCCGGAGAAACCTCGAAGACCGCCGGCGCGCTCGTCCCGATTCGGTGGCCGACCGGTCGCGGAGAAGTCATTTTGCCGAAATTAAAATTGAATTTCGAAAACCGCAACTTCGGGCTCTCTCACGTCAATGCAACGTTTCACACTCATTAGATGAAAGTTTATCAGTGTTGATTGATACAAGTTTTTCGGTGTTCCAAAGTAATTCGTGAGTGCATCGCGACTTCTTTTTCTCGGTTTACCAGCTTACAACACCGGGAATGTACTTGTCGATGAGCGACTGGTAGTAGGGACGAAGAGCGTCAATGTCGGGACGCGACGCGCTCTTCGAGTAAAGGTCGCACGAACTGAAAAGACTTCATGAACACCGCATCCACGTGTATTGTGACTGACTTCAATTCAAGAATGGCCGGGAACAATTTCCGGTCTCGTTCCGTTTCGAACTGCGTGTATTCTCTCGAGTTGTGGTAGGGATAGAACGAGTGGAATCTGATCGCGTAGAGCGCGTCGTCCGGAAGCGTCGTTCCGTGATTCACGAGCACTTGATAGAGGTATTCGTCGTGACTCCACGTCATCAGCAGATTCTCGATTCCACAGCCCTCATCGTAAATTCCGTTCTTCGTTCTGTGAGGTTAAATTACGGTATTCGGCTTCAATCGTGTGGCTGCTTCTTACCCGTAGATAGGATGTTGGAGATCATCGTTGCCCTTAAAGCTCTGAAGTCCGTAGACGATCGAGTCGACGGGTTTGCAGCCCACTGGGTAGGTGTCTCCGGTGACCGCCCACTGGTCCTCTCCCCAGCAGCTCATCACTTTCCCAAGATCATGAACGAGGCCCGCGAGGTGAAGCCACGGCTTCTCGGGAACGCTGCGCGAAGGCTCTCCGCAGTCTGATAGGCGTGCACCAGATTCGCGTCGTCAACCTATAAACGTCGTCGCTTCAGTTTTGGGCACGATATAAGCGAGCATCTGATAATTCGTTTTGACTGAAACCACGCAAAGCATCTTGTTATGGGAAACAGCGATCGCGTGTCACTTCAGGGAAGAAACAGGATTGTGGTTTTCGTGATTTATGATCTAAAACGAAGCGATGAGCACTGTACTTACATCGGGATCGCTCTCGTCCACGAGGTTGTTGAGGAGATCGAGACATTCCATGACGGTGAGTTTCGCATGCGCGTAAGAGAGCCACTTTTTATGCTGAAACGCACTGATTAGCCGAGAAGCCAGGTCGCTCCCACCATTCTGCGCACGAAATCGACGGTTTGGAAGCGATGCTGCTTGGTGTAGTGCTCGCGGACGCGCACCTGGATAGGATCGGTGGATTCAGCATCGTAGATGCGAAAGTCGGTCTTCGCCTTCGGAATTTCCGGGTCGTTTTTCCTTTCGAGGAGCATCGCAGAAAACTGCAGAGAAGAAATCCGACCGTTTCGTCGACACGATTCAACGAATCTGGTTTCGCTTAAGAGACGGCGACTTAGGAACCCGATAAAGCACCGTAGTACCACAAACAACCGAATTTGTAAGTGATTAGAGGAGAGAGACGGTTTGGCGCAAGACGGTGGGTGGGATCGGAAGAAGTCGAACTTTTGGAGGGGAGATCGATCATTCTCCGGTGCAGACGTCGGAGAACGTTGCGCACTTGAGCAGAGTACAACGCACACTTTACACCGCTGACCATTTCAGGCTCGCGCACGTCTCGCTACAAGAAACTCGCGAAAAAACGAGGCGATCGATCGAACGTCTCGCATGATTAGAAGTTGTTTTACGTATTTGCCTCCACTCATCTGCTGAAATATTGCGAAATATTGAGAATTATACGATGGAAGATCTCTTATCGGGTTGCTCAGTTTGTTCGCTTGGCATAACAGAACACGGTGTACTGTAGTTGTTTGTGAAAAACAAGGCCGTTAGGTCAACAAATCAGAATCGCTGTATTTTTGAAGTTACGGTGGTTAAACGGCTATATCCCGTTCTCGCTGTGGAATTTCAGATTTCCAGCACACTTTTTGGGATTCTGACGTTTAAGTGTATTGTCCAATCCATAGAAACGCTGAATTCAAGGAGTCCAAAGTTGAGGAATTGCTGATTGAACGACGGGAAACGTCCAAGTGACGACAGATCGGAAGCATCTCGCTCTGGTGTTTGTTCCGCAAAAGTACAAAAACCACGTTTTTGCACGTCATTGTTGCTTCTTGTTGCCGCTTTCGCTCATTTCCATCGCCGCCATTGTCAATCGATCGATTATCGTTGCCGTCAAGCATTGCTTTCGTTTTTTCTTCGTCGTTTTGTTCTCAGAACTCAGAAAAGTGGCTTCGCTCGACAGCTCTCTGTCGGGATTCAGTTATACGTTCACTGTGGTTAACTACCGTGTCATGTCCCTGAATCAGGGACGCACAGCGGGTGAGAATCGAATTGCCGTGCATTATGTTTAGAAGAAGCCGATCGCGTGCTCTTCGTTTCTGTCTGGAATGCTGGAAATGGAACGTGAATTTGGTGAGTATATGCTTTGCTGTGCATCTCGAATGCTTCGGAATTCAGAAATCAAGAACCGATGGCTCATTGAGATTGGGAAGACCGTTTGCGAAGGCGATATGGACAAGGCGCGCGACATGGCGGGAATCGCGGAAAGCGTCGTTCGATTCGTTCAAAGCTGTGCAGAACACGCTGCCACGTTGGCGAATCCGTTGGCATTTTTTCGGGATGAGGAAGCATCACCGGCAGCTTTGTCGGAACCAGCCGTGATTTCACCACCACAAGAAGAAGCTGAGGTTGCTGCACCTGTGGTTGCAGTTAATGAACGGAACGCGACTCCTGGAAATGTCGAAGAGCAGTGCAGAAGTTAGTTAGAACCATGAAAGTACTATTGACCGCTCGGTTTAAGATACCAATCCGCATTCGTCGTCGTCCTTCGTGCGAAAAAGATCTGTCGAGAGGAAAGAAAACGTTGAGCCAAATGGAAGAGAAACCACTCCAAGAAGATCTCCACCAGTTGCTGAACGTGTGTGGCCACCACCTCTCTGGCCGGAAGATCGGAACAGCAAGAGGAGATCATGGGAACCATCACCATCGACTTCCCGCCCCCACGCGTTCATGAATCTGAACAAACCGAATGTGAAGGGAAACCTGTTGTTATTTCAAACGTTGTCGAGCAACGTAATATTTGGTGATGGAACCCATTTCGCGCTGAAATCTCTGAAGAACCTCTCAGTGGTCACCGTTCCACTCGACTCGGCGAAGAATGAATTCTCCATGTATTGCTCAAGCCACTACGCAGGAAATTTAGCGAAGGTTCAGAAGGCCGCCTTGTTTTATGGAGACAAACTTTTGTCGATGGGAAGAACGCCTGAACAAGTGCATGGGCAAATTCTCAATTTCCTGGCATTTCTGCGGACTAAAATTCCAAATGCTCAGATATTCGTGTTTACTATTCCCCCTGCTCCACGTATTGCTAAGAAGGCCGAGAAGCTCAACGAATTGATCGAAAAGACAGTAGTTCCTGGTAATATGAGCGGATGCATTTCCATCGATCTCGCTGGGATGATCGGAGACAGCCAACAAGAATGGACACCAAATGGTGCAGAAATGAGTCCGAAAATGGCTCATAGGGTTCTTCTCGAAGTTTTGCAACTCTGTCAGATGGGAAAACAACGCGAGCGACAGAAGAGGCAAATTGAGGCACAAAGTGGGCCGAATGAACCGTTGACGAAGAAATCAAGAGAATATAATCGGAATTGACAATGTGATGTGTCTATTAATAATATCAATTTCATAGGTTGACTTTATTATGAAGCTACTTATTGCAATCATTCCTTTCAATTCACCGGTATCTTGTTGCAATCGATAAACTGTTTAAAGATTTGTTGCCATATCATTTATATATAGAGAACAGCATTTCGCCTCGCTTTTGTTTTTCGGATCTGTAATTTATTTTTGAAGATGGTGCTGTCGGTACTGAAGAGACATCTGGATATTCCAGTTGTTTAATTTTTCAATGGCACGCTCAAAAGTTGGCGGCTAAACGGAATTTTGCCGGCGTCGAAGAAGCTTTATGGATTGCGAGCGAAGAGCAAATAAATGCGCTTTGACTCGCTCTGTAGATTCAGCTATCGGCTGCAAAATGGATAAGAGCCCCACGGGGATCGGACATGTTTTAATATCCCGAATACGTGTACGTGGAGCTTGATGTGGTTAATTATATGCAACTTTACATTGTACAGGGAATACCCGAGCGGCCACCCCACAATTAAATTTTGAGAATACTGTAGTGACCTTTTCAGTTCAGGGATTTCTCAGCTACACGTGTCTCATGAAATGATACTCAGTGCGCTTGTTGTGGATAGTTGTGATCTCATCGGTTACATCACTTAGGTTGGTGGCTGTCAGCTGCAGGGTGCTCGGGATTCTCGAAAATGGACATCTCTGAAGGATACACGAAGGTCGACGACAATCCGATCTTCCACTCATCGGTGGAGGCGTTTGAGGAGGACGAATTAAACGAAAGTTTGGGTTTACTGTTGGAGCACAACTCACGTGTTCTCGCCGCCCATGAAGTTCTTTCTTTCAATCTCGCTGATGGCTTCACTCGAGATCTGTTTGAGATTTGCGATGTGCTGATGGTTTCTATTGAAGTGAAGGTTTATGCAGCTCTTGTTCTGAACAAGTAATAGAATAAATTATATTGGTTGATCTATATTATGTTTTACAGATTTATCGCGGCAATTAAAGAGAAGACAACAAGGATGTATAGGGAGCAAAATAATTTCAGCCCCGAAGAAGTACATGAATTGATGCGAGAAATAATAATGAAGGATCTTCGTCTCCGAATGGTCTCTGTTGTTCAGATTGCTTCGAAGATGCATTTTCTCAGTTTTGTAAGTTATGCTGATTTTCAGTGAATGAATCTAAACGATTTTTCAACGTTTAAGACACCGAGAATGGATGAAATAGTTTCACACATCAAACAACGATCCATCGACATCAATCCTGTTACGCCTGAAGAACTTGTCGAATCAGAAGTGGTAGTGCTGAAAGCCATTGAGTTTGACGTATTGATGTCAAAATCCCCGGTCGCATATCTAGAAGCCGTTTTTCAGTTTTTCAGTAAGAATTTTCCTTTCGCTCAATCCGTAAGCTAATTACTGTGTTTAGTTTTGAAGCATGCCGAGGATTATTTGATTGATGTGAAGAGTTACTGGAAGGCGGTTTTACAATTGCTGGAGATAACGTTTATATCGTATGGTGAGCCCTTCAAATTTGCTATAAAATTGTGCAAAAAATCGAAACCGAAGTGCAGCCCATTCTTGGATAGGTACGTTGAACGTCTTCAGACTTGAAATGAACTCATTCATTTAGACCTTCGATGAGCCACCTGCAGATGGACTATCTTCTCCTTGTCTGTGGAATTCTATGCATTCCGGCCTGGCGACTCCATGGCAAACATGAAGCTACAAGGATTGCGCGTTCGTTGAGTTCCAGCTTCTACTTGGATTACGAGCATGTCTTGGCTATGGCCTCAGGAATTATTGTTTTTATGACGGTGGATCAGAAAGTACACGCTACCACCCACAAACTTCTCGCCAAATTCGACGAACTTCTATTTTCCATGCGTACGGATTCTGTTAAAAGGCGTCGGATCGTGCGCAAACGACCTGCTAACGATTTTTAGCAGTTCTAACAATTCAATTGTATAGTATTTAACTTGTTATTTAACTAATGTATATTGTTATTTGTAACTACTTGTATGTAATCAATTTGTTGTACGGATTATAATAAATAATAAATTATTTAGCGGGTTCAGGTCAGTTTGCTCGGAATAATCGGCTAGCATATTCCACAAGACAATGATTCCAGAGCTCTTGAAGTAAAGTGATACGGAAGGGGTATTTTGCAGACATTGCAAAAACGCACATTTCGCGAAGAACGTTCTGAGATGTGGACATTCTTTGTTGGTTTTTTTGAAAGTCCCTGAAATTTTCGGTCTTGGCGCGAAGCACACCGTCACTGTACCGTAACTCAATGCGGCCTAAAACGCCGCAGGTCGGGTTTTTTGCGCGGGCGTGTTGAATTGATACTGTTTTGTTGATGAATTTCTAGATATTTGTTATGCATGTACATTTAGTCTAATTGCCTCGATGCTAATTTACGTAACTGATGCGTCACTGTTAATTTATTAACTTTTGCGCGATTGCATGTTGCATTTCTGATTTATTGACTTTTGCGTGGTCGTACGTTGCGTTTCTGATTTCTTGTGCTTACAGGGAACAGATAAAGCATGGGTATTTCCCGCGATTCCTGGCACAAACGCCGCGCTACTGGGGGAAAGCGCAGTGCTCCTCATAAGAAGAGAAAGTTCGAACTCGGACGCCCTGCCGCGAACACCAAGGTAACCTGCTTAAACCAATTTATTTAATTTTTTACTTTGCTGTTTAAGATTGGACCTAAGCGCATCCACACTGTCCGTTGCCGTGGTGGCAACCTTAAGTACCGCGCTCTCCGTCTGGACACCGGAAACTTCGCCTGGGGATCTGAAGGTAAGTCCTTTTTTATTTCATTAGAGTATCGCAGATGAGGCGGAAATGCTGTGTTATTGCATTGCTTGTCGCTTTTGTAGCAATCGGTACCACTATTTGTTCAAGATCAGTGGTCTTGTATTCTGCTTGTTATATTATTTTTTAACATTACGTAGCGTAGTTCTTGTGTTCAACACTGAAGTGTGATATTGCAGGCTGCACGCGCAAAACCCGCATCATCGACACCGTCTACAATGCCACCAACAACGAGTTGGTGCGCACCAAGACGTTGGTGAAAGGAACGGTCATCGCCATCGATGCCGTTCCCTTCCGTCAGTGGTATGAAGCCCACTACGCCCAGCCTTTGGCCCGTAAGAAGAACGCGAAGCTTACCGAAGAAGAAGAGAAGCGCATCAACCCGGAGCGCTCTGACAACACTAAGGCCAAGTACACCAAGCGCCAGCAGCATGGCGCCATCGATCCCCTCTTGGCTGAGCAGTTCGCCAGCGGAAGGCTTCTCGGTAACCTCTTTGTATTTGTTACATGTTTGCATTGCTTTTTTATTTCAGCCCGGATCAGCTCGAGCCCTGGACAGGTCGGACGCTGCGATGGCTACATCCTCGAAGGCAAGGAGCTCGAGTTCTACCTCCGCAAGGTCAAGGCCAAGAAATCTAAATAAACTGTCGTTATTTTTTGTTAACGAATTTGTTGTTCATAAAATTGTTGCTTTTATGTTTTTAATATTGTTTCCTGTCTTGAAGTTGGTCAGTTGCATAGCCTATTTTGCCTCAGTTTTATCAACGTCCAGTCTGATGATAATGTGCAACGATTCTTCTGGTGTCATGTACTGCTAATTTTTTGCAAAGTTTAGACCACCTTTCAAGGTATAGGTCTTTCGCTGGCTTTTCATGCACATGAAAAGTTACGGGGCAGCTTTTCATTTTTTATATGGTGTTTCGATTCGTCTATCTTTTCGCTATAAATACGGAAGATCCGTTGCATCGGGAGACAGGAGCTTGCCTTGCGTGATCAATCACGAGACGATTGCGAAATATCTTCCGTTCGTTTGCGAAAGAGGAGACGGCCGTACGTTTCGTCATTCGCGTTATACATTTTCGTCACTTTTGCTTTCATCGGTTCACTTGTTTCTTCTTATTTCAGATAATTGCAAACTGAACATGATATCACAGTTGGTTCGCCAAACGGCCTTGCTGGGCAAGGCGTCTGCTGTTGTGGCCAGCGCTCGCAGCTTCTCCTTGAACGCCATCCGTCAGGCTCGCTACGGCCCTCGTTTCACACAACAAACTGTTTGTTCTTAATCGTGTTGATGATGTTAATTTAATTGTTTTAGTTCACGGCTCCTCGCACGGGCGCTCTGCGCGAAAAACTTTTTGGCCCAGCCACTCAGAAGCGTAAGAGACAATTTTGAGTTCACTTGACTGACATTTAGCATTTTTAAGCGTTCATTTATGGAACCTATGCACTTGCTGGAGGTTCTTTGGCCGGTATTGGAATGCTCTGTTGGTACGGCCTAGGTCTCTCGAAAGAGGCTAGTATTCTGAACAATTCTGCTCTGTGGCCGCAGGAAGTTCGTGACCGCCTGAAGAACACGTACGGATATTTGGCTGGGTCCGTTGTGATGACCGGTGGCTTTGGATATCTGGCATCTCGTTCCGCAGCTCTCTTCCGAATGTCCGCTAGTGGGGGCATGATGGCAACCATGGGTTGGATCGCTGCAATGATTGGAGCTGGTATTGCCTGTCGATCAATTAGCTACGACAACACGTTGGCGAAGCACTTGGCTTGGGCAGCGCACTGCGCAGTGCTCGGAGCTTGCTTCTCCTCTCTTGCTATTGCTGGTGCCCCGATTCTTATGCGTGCTGCTTGGTACACAGCAGCTATCACAGCTGGTAAATATACATTAACATATATTTACTCTAGTTCATGCATTGTGTGTTGTAGGACTTTCAACGACAGCTGCTTGCGCTCCTTCGGAAAAGTTTCTGTACATGGGAGGCGCTCTCTCCATGGGGTTCGCCCTAATGTTTGCAGCTTGCGTCGGTTCCTTCCTCTTGCCTCCGAATTCTATGGCTGCTGCTGGGGTTGCTTCCTTCATTATGTACGGAGGACTAATATTGTTTGGAGGTTTCCTACTCTATGATACGCAAAAGGTGGTGAAAATGGCCGAACGCCACTCGGATTATCGTTATGCTTATGACGGCAGTGTTGTGAAACAGTCCTTTGACCCCATCAACGCGTAAGATACAATCTTGGTTCTCCGTTAATCTTGTTTCATTTTAGTCAAATGAGCATTTTCATGGATATGCTCAATATATTTATTCGTCTCGTTTGGATTTTCCAGAGCTCTGGAAACCGCAAAAAGTAGAACGAAGAAGAAAGGCCGTCATATTCTATACGAATCATGTAAACAAATGGCTTGAATAAACGTGAATTTGCCTTCCAAGTGTGCTTGAACTAAAATTTTGTTAGCTTCTCTAATTAGATATCTTGGTGTGTCTACTTCGGATCTTGTTTTTGATTGAAGTAGTTTTTTCGCATATCCCTTGGCGGTTTTCTTGTTCTTAAATTGTTGATTTGCAGGTCAGCAGCAATGTTAGATCCTCAGCTTGGCCAACAGCATGCAATGGATCTTGGTGATCGCCCTTCAGGTTTTAATGTTTCTGAACAACAGAAGGCTTGGAATAAGTTGATTGAAACTTGGGTTGAACGCTTCGAAGCATCACAAGACGTCGTTGAACAGTTTTTTGAGCAAGTACAACAAGACGAAACGGCTGAACAATTGGCTCCCATAATCCCTGTCCTCGCGGAAAAGGTTGATTCGTCGCAGATCATTCGCACCATTTGCCTTCGTCTGCTGAACGACGCATCAAGCAGAGTGGCTCGCAAGGCGGCTGGTGAAGCGCTCGCCCTTCTGGCTGAGAAGGAATCGGAAGATCGCAGGTTGCAATGGCAGAAGTTCGTTGTACTAATGAACATGTTGGAGGAGCCTCAAACCCATCTAGTAGAGCCAGTTTTGGCCGAATTCGATTGGCTCATCAATCAGTGTGTGGTTGATGCGGAACTGAACTTAACCTCGGATCCGAATAGGTTTGGTTGGCATTATGGTCAGCAGGCCTTTGAGAAAGCCATCAAACATACAAATGGATGGATCCGCGTTTGGGCTATACAGAAGGCTGTTAGTCTACCAGCTATCTTGTTTAAGAAAAATAGCGAAGTGAGCTCGATTCCAGATCGTAATTACTTATTTGTGTTATTCAGTTTGTGTTTCGTCAACTGTTTCCCGCGTTGAATTCAGTCGACACATTTTGGAGGCTTATTGAGAAAGGAGTTCTCAAACAGTTTCTTACTGAACTGGAGACTTTCCTTCAACAAATCATTGAATTCTCAGACTCGGAAGTGAAAGGTTTAACGGATATAAATATGCTTAAAATAACTTTTGCGAACGGTGCTTTTAGCTCACTTTTACGCTATTGTATTGGAATCCCTGACTCATACTTGGAGTCCGATGTCTTTGTACTTTCTTTCCATCGTTCTCAGCAAGTTGAAAACGTTTCATGTTTACAAAGAAAGCGATTTCCCCAAAATGCGGTAAGAGAACAGTTTCAATATGCTCTTTACTTCTGCATTATGTGGTAGGCTTGTCATTTCTGAAGGTATGAAAGTTCAACAGTTGCCACTTAAACATGAAACGGTGGCCAATTTGATCCGTTTTTTGCTCAACTCAACAAAATGGACCGAAGATTCTATTTGGATCCTGTTAGATTTTATATCTCATGTGGACTACCGTATCATTTCGGACCTTCTCTTTGATGACATCGCAAGAGCAGCATCCTTCTGTAGACTGTCAACCGAAGCCGTGTTCATCAGAGGAGTTGATATGATCAGCAATTGCCAAACAGACTTGGATCGCTTCGTCCTTGTCGGTCAACATCTTGCCTTAGACGCGGATGATTTCAGGAGACGTCTCCCACAAATGATAAAGGATGAAGGAGGGAAAATGTTCCTGGAGATTTCTTGCAACAGTTCTCCAAGTTTGAATGCTATTTAGATCATATACAGAGTTTGTGATTTAGGTACGGAACAACTCGATTGCTGGGAAGATTTTTTCATTTTGCATACATCGTTAAAAAATCAGGATGTTTTTGATCGTCTGCTGTTTCCGCATGTACGATTTTATCCTGAAATAGCTGAACGGATGATCAACGTCCTTATTAACAAAAAGAAGCAACTATCAGAACATGAAGGCGAGGCTTATCTCCTCAACTCTTTCTGTGCGATAGCTTCAGTGAAACATTGCTGCCAGGAAAAGCTTTCAAACCTTGAAGAATACACGAGGAAGGCTTTGTCAGGTGATATAAGGTGATTTACGGCTTAACATGATTATCATCGTTTGCAACTGTTTTTGCAGGATTGGTCAGGAAAAACTATCTCGCAAACTGTTCTTCGCTCAACTGAATTTGTACGATTGGTTAACGACAAACACGAATGCAGAAATTGATATTCCTGGACTTTGTCAGCTATGTGTCCAGCAAACCGATTTAACGAGTGATTGGAAATCCGTAAAAATCCTTTTCTCTGTTATCGCCAGAACATTCGAAACCGTATGATATTGACATGAGCTTCAGCAAAATCGTGCTATCGTGTTTCAGCAAGTTGTCAACACTGATCAGCAAATCGATATTTTGAACACCCTTGAACGTGTCGTCTCAGAATTTCAGAAGTCGATGCATTATTTGCCAGCAGTAGCGGCGTTTTTTGACGTGTTGTTCCGATCATACGATGCCTACAATAATGAGCACTGTATCGTAAGTCCTGCGTCTGTGCAAAACTTTCTTTTATCGGCATATTTTAGAACACATTTTTGAAATTCATGGGAGATGCTTTGCTGAACACAAGCATTGCTGGCCTTCTGGCCCAGTTTGTCGAAAAACACCACGAGAAGCTATCTCTGGACTGGGTAAGACCAGTTATTGAGTTGGCTAAGTTTGGTCCAATACCTCAACACGATACCAAAACTACTTCGATAGCATTTGAAATCGCTTTTCAAAATCCAGCAATTACGAAGCATTTCAACAATCGATTGGAAAAGTACTGTTGGGGAAGTTAAAAAAATTTCTACAATTTGCTGTTTAGGGCGCATTTATCAGTTAAAATCTGCAGGATGATCGGGTTGTCAGTTGCGCAGCAAATGTGCTCAAAGAAAGGAGCAGAGTGCCAACAGAAATTCTTGGAAGAAACAATTGATGTTATAGAGGAAGTGGATAGGGACGATTCCCAAGCTAAATCACGATCTCATGGGCTATCAAAGCCACATCGTGCGAAAACTAGAGCATGTCAGCTTTTGATCCTGTTGGCTGACTACTTTAATGACGAAGTCAACGAGAAGCTCTATGACTTCGTTTTTGACTGTTTTCTCGATAGTTGCCAACAGTATTCTATTACTCTAATAGCTGAATGGATTCTTATAAAAATGTGCTTGCGTAGCACATCTGTTTTTGAAAAATTTGTGGCTTCCGTAAGAGCGGTAAGATGAGCCATCACTTACCATTATGTAATTGTTCGATCTTCAGATGGCAAAAAAGCGAACGGGTTCCGTCGCTTCCTGGTTGAACGTCGTGATGCATGTTACACGAGTCACCGCCAGTGAAAAAGCCGTCGGACGTTTCTTTTCGACGGTGTTCCCATGGTGCTCAGCTCAGAATTTTTCGATTCGGTGCACAGCGATCGCGGCTTTGAAAATTGTGTTTGAAAAGTTCAAGAAAGAGACATGGTGCCGTAACTTTGATTACATAGAATCCCTTGTGAACTTTAATTTGGAACCAGCCGGGTAACTAATCCTGCAGTTGATGGTCTGATGAAGTCGTTATGTTCAGAAACTCCAAACGGATTGTGGGAAATTTGACAACCGACTTCTATTTTTCCCACCTGAATCCAGTCGACGATTACTGTTTAGAAGCGATTTTGGAGACGTTTCCTAGACAAACGGGAATGCCGGATGATGAACGAATTGATCTTGACGTCATTGAAATGGCCGGAAAGTTGTCGACTACCCGTCCTTCTCTACTTGGCTCGAGTACTATAAGGAACGCTCCCTCAATAGTTTATTCAGGTTAGGAATTTAATTAAATTTCAATCAATATGAGTATTACAGCACTGGCTAAGAGTAGCTGTTCGGCTCCGGAAATGCGCACTGACAAAGAATTAGGTGATGAATTCGTAGATCGTGGGCTAATGAGTATGCAGCGAAAAATAAACGTGTCTGGCCGACAAGACGAGGAAAGAAACGGGAACAATTCGCTGATTGTCCTGGCAACATTGATTGATAAGGGCACGAACCTTGGAGGCCTGGCTCGAACCTCTGAGATCTTTGGTGTTGAGAAGATGGTTGTTGCGAACTCAGAAGTAACCAACACTAAGGATTTCAAGGCCTTGAGCATGTCTGCTGAAAACTGGCTGCGCATCGATCAGGTGAACATTTTATTTATGCAACAATTTTGGGTTATCAGATGGATTTAGGTCAGCAAACTTGACCTGGAGTCGTATCTCCTTGAGCTCCGCAAGGAAGGGTACCAAATTGTAGCTGCTGAACAAACAAATGATAGTGTTCCATTGGAAAGCTACACTTTCCCACAGAAAGCGTGCATCCTTCTTGGAGATGAGAAAGAAGGAGTTCCGACGAAATTGCTGCGATTGGTCGATCAAACGGTGGAAATCTCGCAAATCGGTAAGACCAGAAGTTTGAACGTCCACGTATCTGCTTCTCTCTTCATCCATACATATGCGAGTCAACATCTGGTTTGATTAAGACAGAATAAGTTGTTTCAGTTTGTTTTTGCGTTGTTGATTTTGTCTGTTTGTTGTTTTTAATTGTGATTTAAATTTAATTGTAAAAAAATGTGTTTTACATATGGGTCGTGGAAGAAACTGTAGTTTTTGAGATTCTCACATTGAACCAGTAGAACAGCGCTGACCCGATGAGCAGATCGACGGAGCGGACGATTTTGTTGACGAAAATGACGAGGAAGTAGAACGACTTTTCCTTCTGAAGAACTCGATTGCGCGGGCGACACGAAAGGCGACTTACCATCGTCGAAGCAGTTGCTTCGACGGCAAAAGTGAGGATGAGGACCGAGGAGTGCAGAAGGGCGATGCTTTTGAGGAACTGATTCGCCTTAAATGGTGGTTAAGCGACGCGGAGGACGAAGAACAAGACCTTGTTCAGCGTTTTAGTGGTCCGCGACTTGGCCTGGATTCTTTCCACTTTGCACCGCAGAACGATGAGGAAGATGATCGAGAAGAGGAAATCAGCAACGCTGGCGACGGCGCGGGATACGGTATACACCAGTTGATAGATGAAGATGGAGCTCAGGATGCACTGATTCACGAAGCAATCTGCAAGGAGGGCCGGTGAGAGGATGAGAGCGGGTCTGTGCAAACCTGGAGGAATTGCCGTTTGGATGCATGAGGGGCAGAAGAAGGAGAAAGCCAGGCCGTAGAAGACGACGAAGAGCCCGGAGAAGCCGATGACGCCGAGCAGGAGGAGGATGATCAGCTTGTCGGGAGGTCGACACGCGCGGATGAGATGGACGATTCGCGCGATCAGAAGACTCGTGGCAGAAGCGTTGTACGCACTCACGAAGAGGAAGTACGGTAGATGACCCCAAACAAGCAGTTTCGTGGTTACGGCAACGTCCTCGAGCACTCCGATGATTTGGAATATCCAGAGAATGGTAGAAAAGACGATTGACAGAGTCGCGAATGCATTCGAGACGACCAAAATCCTCATCAGTGGAACGTTCTTGAACTTGAACCTCGCAAAGATGCCGTAGTGAAAGCCCAGATTCACAAAGCAGATGAAGAAGGTGAAGACGTAGCCGACCAGAGCGCCGAGCGGAGTCATTTCTGCCAAAGTGGGAACTCCCTCAAGACATCTGTAGCCGTTTGGTCAGCGAGAATGACGATAATGACAAACAAAGAATCTAATTAGGAATAACGTGCGAAAGCGACCAAGAAATAGAAACGCGACGATTAGGCTTTCGAGGAGTCAATTAATCGAATAAGGCGATTGAGCGAGTTATCGCGTTCTGGATTGAGGAACGTTCTCTGGTGTGGGACAAATTATTCAGAGAGTTAAATGAAAAGCTTAGGATTGGGGCGCCGATTTCAGCTTTCAGTGAATTTCCTCATCGAAGTACATTTAGTTAACTAGTCGCAAAAGCACTGAAAACGCTCAAACGTGGTGGGCGTGTGTCGTTCACAAATTCAGTTCGCTGAACTTTCAAACTCAACAACTGGCGTGTTTACATTTCAGCGCGGGAAGTGCACAACTCTTACGTGACGTGGTCATTAGTTAAAGTTGTAAGTGAATGCGAGGAAGGAGTTGTCGAGACGTCAATCAACGAATTGCAATCAGTTTAACCTCTTCTACGTAGGAATAAATCAAATCGGTTTCACGATAATTGCGCTTTGTTTTTGATTTATTGCCCGTTCGCTGTTCTCTGTTATTCGCGGATTCATTTGACTACTCGCGGATTTGCTGCGAATGCATATAATTTGGAGTTTTAAACCGTTCGGCAAACGTCGCGTCCAAATAGAACACCCGAAGGCGCTCTCCGCAGTCATCAACGACGCGCAGCCCATTGGCCACACGTTGAGCTTCCCGCTCTGGAGGCGACGTTACATCTCGTCATCACGGTTGGTTGTGGCTTTACAAGAAAGCGAGATGGTGAAAACACACTACAGAAATGATCCTGTGAAGTATGATTTCGAAGTTGAGACCGTGGTCGATGGGGAACCCCATGTTGTGACGATCGTATCGGAACAGCGATGCGATGCTTCTCCGCACACACGATTTTGCGTTCATCCGTGTTGCATAACTGACGAGGGTTGATTGAATTTAACTCTTACCAGATGTTAGCCGGCTATCGTAATATTTGAACGCGTTTTTCTTTGCAAAAGTATCTTTGTTTACCACAAATATGAGTTATTAAAAAAGTCAATCATTGCAGAGTGTTGCGCTGCTGAAGTTCCTTCTCGAGCGTTTGCACTCTCTTTTGCAAACGAACAATTTCGTCCGCAAGTTCCGCTTTCGGTAGCTCTATCAAGTAGGATTTTGGCACCTCTTTCAGATTGTCGAAATGCGCTACTTCGAGGAGGAAGAGTGGATCGCTGATGTCGACTTTCACGATTTGCCGGCGGGTGGGATGGGCGAAGGCAAAAGCCTCCAATTCATCCTTGAAGATATCCCTGATGTCCATCGAGTAGTCGTCCCCGATCTCTCCCAACTCCATTGAACGCATCCGCGGGTTCGGGTGTTTCTGCCAAGTCTTGACTATTTGGGCGTAGCCGTACGCACTGAGGTCATATTCGAACTGAGAACTCTCGAAGGACAAGCCGGTGATCTTCAGATGCTCGAATTGGAAGCCGTTGATGACGCTCATGACCGCTTTCTCCATGCTCGTAGGGAATGTGACATTCTCGATCGTCAGGGACTTTAGATTCGGGGATTTGATGATTTTGGTGAAAAGCTCGGCGGTCGGCCGGTCGTCGAATGCGACTTCGACGAACGAAACCTCCTCGAAGTCCGTTCCGAAGCACGAGGGGAATTTCTCGAGAGATTCCTCAAACTCCTCCACTTCGAACCGCTTGAACTGGTAGATCCCCTGCACATCCAGGGAGTTCAGTCCGTAGCCGTCGTCCTCTTCGGTGATTCGGAGGGTTCTCAGGTTGTTTCTGTCCTCCGCCGAGACATTCGGAACTCGCTGCGCATCCTTTCGGAAGAAATACAGCGGGAGCGCATCTGATGACCAGTGAACGTGGAAGTTGACCGCCATGATTGTGAGTCCTGAGTCCAGAAATTCTCTGAAACAGCGAAGTTTGGAAGCGCGAGAGTTGACACTTGTGAAACCTGGCAGGGAATTCTCCTGAATTTCACATTGGGCATACGGTAGTGAGAGGACCAGTGAATACAGGGCAGAGAAGGTTGCTTCTCCAGCAACGACATTCGGCATCGCCCAAGGCATCGCTTTTGCCGCCATTGACGCATTGGCATTCGTCCGCATTTAGGCTCCCAACCCGCAAACACCAAAACTCTGATTTCATCATGTCTCCCATCATCAAAATCGTCGTTCTGGGCGACTCAGGCGTCGGCAAGTCGTCGCTCCTCACTCAGTACGTGCACAAAACGTACTCAAGCTCCTACAAAGCGACAGTCGGGTTGGATTTCCACACGCAGAGCGTCAAAGTCGGAAAGCGAGTGTTCACAGTGCAGCTGTGGGACACCGCCGGTCAGGAACGCTTCCAATCGCTCGGATCTGCATTCTTCCGCGGATCCGACGGCGTCGTTCTCACTTACGACGTCACCAACAAAGCGTCGTTCAACTCGCTCGAGCACTGGAAGGACGATTTCATCATCCAGTCATGGTAAGATCCCTCGCGTGTCTGCACAAACTCTAATTCTTCTCGGTTTCAGCCCCCCGAACCCTGAAAAATTCCCCATCGTCGTTGTTGGCAACAAATGCGACCGCACCGACCGCAGAATCACCGCGTTCGCCGCGGAGAAGTTTTGCCTCGAGCACGGCGATCTGGACCACTTTGAGGCGTCCGCCAAGAGCGGAACGAACGTCGCCGAAGCGATCGAGTGCCTCGTTGAGAAGGCAGTGAACAACATTCCGGAAGAAGAGGATTTCTCCTTCGTCAGCACCGTCGACCTCCAACACGACAGCAACGCGCAGGGAATGTTCTCGAGATTCTTCGGAAAATGCTCCTTCTTCTGAATTCTCCCTTCTTTGGCTAATAAACGTTGTTCGTGATTTATTTTCGTACTAACAGCGCGCCGCCTCCGCCCGCGCGGTGATTGTCGGCACTTCCATTGCGACGCGTTTGCGGAAACTGAGCACAAAGTAGATGAGCGCACAGAGCAATCCGTCGAGCGATGAGATGAGCAGCACGTACGGGCCTAGGATTTCGGTTATCCGTATCGCGAACTGAAACGCATTCGATTAGCGCGGCATTCGCCCAATTACCCACCGCAGAAGTGAGGAAGAAGTCGATGAAGAGCGGCAGGAGAACGAGAAGAATGTGCGAGCAGAGTTGGTATTTGAGGAAGGAATTTGCCTGAAGAGCGACTTGAGAGACGGCAGGAGGTACGGTAGTTCACCAGTTTAAACGATTGCAGCAGATGCTGCGCTTTGACGCGCAACAGAACGAGGAAAACGAACGCAAAGACGATGTTGCAGACGAGGAGGACGATGTTCAGCGCGATGAAGGAGAGTTTGTGGAACGGGGCGACCTTCAGGGCGCAGCGGCTATCCCAACAACCTGCAATCACACTCGTTTGCTTTGGACACACACGCGTTGGGATGACCTTTCGGCAATTTCAACGGAATTTCGCCGAATCCGAGCAGAATGATCGAAGCGTCATAGGTCATGTGGAGAGAGGGGACGAGGAAGATGGCGGGGACGATGATTCTCACTAGTCGCGTCTGAATACTCGGGGAAAGCGGGAAGAGGATACAAGCGATGCGCTGAGAGACGAATCCGATCATCGCCATGTTGTACAGGAGGACGACGCCGCGATTGAGAATCGCACCGTAGATCAGCCCTTCTATCGCTGTGAGTTCACCTGAACGATTACCACGGGTTCGGTAGACACGCGTAAGATGCTGACCGATGACTTTGCCGACCGAAAGAAGAGAGAACGACTCGTAGCCGATGAGAACGGAGGCGCAGAGGAAGTCGGCAAAGAGGAGAAGGGCGAAGAGGGGATGACGAGGTGAGGCGTGGGTTTTGAAGAGGAAAAGAAGGACGACGAGCGTCGAAGCGCCGCAGAGAATCACGAGGACGGAGAACACGACGAACACAGAAGTTTCCATGCGTTCAGTGTCGACAACGAATCGAGAGTGACAACGCGGAATCGCGTTTCGAGCGAGTAATTGCAAACAATTAAAACAGCTCAGATGCGAATTTGCGGCGAAGCAAACAGCGATTTGAGAGAAGAAAACATTTATTCGCGAAAATAAACGGAAATTCACCACCAGAAGCAGTTTGCTTCATGCTTCGCTCGTCTACGAGCGTCTTCCGCATCCGAACCTTCGCCTCCGTCGCCCGCTTTCCTTCATTTCCGAGTGAACGTCACTCCGAAGTCGGTCGGATGCTTTCTGTTGACCGCCAGAATCTTCGTCGGCGTTCGAAAGTCGCCAAAGCGACGTCCGATGGCGAGATCTCCTTGCGCACGGCGACGTCGAAGTCGTCAAAGTCCGCGGAATCTCTCGGTGGACCTCTCGAGATGCTGCTCGATTTCTTGAAGCAGAAGATCGACGAAGCGAAGCCCCATTTCACGGTGACCAGATTACGCGACTCTCAATATATTCGTGGTTGATTTCAGAATCTTAAGCCTCGGCTCTACAGTCACAAGCAGCAGTTCCTGGCAACGATGAAGGACCGTTCGCCCGTTCCCTACCAGTACTCCTTCCTCATGGAGACCTATCTCTGGCTTGGCGTCTTCTTCGTCGGCTACGAATTTGGGCAAATCGCCGGCCGTCACGTCTTCTCCTCCGCCGTTCGCCTTTTCTGTGGCGACTTTCCGCTGTTCCTCCTCACATTCCTGCTGCTGCTGTCCTGTCACCTCTACCCGCTCTACACAAAGTTCCCGGTCTCCGAACAGCGTCTCCATCTCGTCGCGCTCACTTCGCTCCTCGGATGCGTCCGTGGAATCTTCTTCTCCGAACTCTTCTACGTCGGTGAGTTCCCGCTTCTCTTTCTCTCATTCTTCCGAGCTTTTCAGGCGTGGCTCCGTCGACCTTCCTTGCTCCGCTCGTCATCGGAATCAACACGCAGATCATCGGACCGACGATCGCGGAGAACAACCGGAAGCAGTTCCTTCTCGCAACCATCGGATGCGCCGCAGCCGTCGATTTTCTGTTTTCGTTCCTCGAGGGCACCGCGGTACGTCTTCGATTCTTTTTTTCATCACAAATCAGCTCTTTCAGGACGTTCCATACCTTTTGCTCCTCGCAGTGGACACCGGAATCCTCTACGCACACATGCAGTATTTCTTGAAGTGTCAGTGACCGTTTTTCTTGTCAGTCGGTTTGAATTGTCCATTTCAGTCCTTTCGGTGGTATGGGAGCCCTGGGATCAAATGTTGCCGTGGCAGATTCTCGCGTTCTCCGCCACGCATCTCTCGCACTCCTTCTTCCAGTATCTCCTCTCTTCGGATTCGCCGGCCGACGACTTCTGGTGGTGAATTTCCGTTTATTTTCGCGAATAAATGTTTTCTTCTCTCAAAGATCATTTTCGCGTCGCCGCAAATTCGCCTTTCAGTTGATTGCAATTGTTCGATTCGCGTCCAACGCGGTGATCTGCTCGGCGAATCGCAGTTCTTGAGTCCGAACGCTCTGTGAGCGTGTGTTCGCGACGAAACTAAGATAGCGCGGACTAAATGTAGTTCTTGGTAACTGCAATCAAACATTTCCCACCCATTGGTTCCTCATCTTGGTGGTATTTCGAAAAGCGGCAAGCGCACTGGCTTTCGCCACTCCATTGACTCACCCCAAACGAAGCGAATTAAATTCGGCCGTAAGAAGCTGCTTAAGAACGCTGGGGGTCTTTGTATTTCTGGTTTGTTTGTTAGTCATCATTATTAGAGGACGGATGCGCCATGCGCCCTGGCTCTTTTCATCGATTCTTTCGCCACTCCATTGATTCACCCGCCGCAAATCAGCGCTCCCTCTGCTCTCAGTTTCGAGAATCCCTCTCCACTGAACGTCCGTCTCCACTCCGTTAGGCGATGAGCGCCCGCGGGAAGATGTCGTTTCGCCGCGCGCGCAACTTCGACAACGAAGAACTCCGTCGCGAGGCCGCGAAGATGCGAATTCGAAGCTTCGTGCTCCGCACGACCGCGATTCTCCGGTTCTATCGCTCCCACGGATACGTCTTTGTGATTGCGGCGTTCTTCGTTCTCTTCTACAGGCAAGCACCACTCTGGGATACTGTCTGGGCATGCCGCGACCTTTCAGATTCCATTTTATAATCGATCGCTGCAAATCGAATCGCCAACTCGTCGAAAAATAGTGAGTCAACGAGGGAAACGCGCCGAGTCATCGCGGACGTCTTTCAGCTTCCTGCGACGTCACTGGAACACCGCCTTCCTCCAGGTCTTCTACAATTCGAGTCGCAGAGCGCGTGCAAGCATGAGAAAACGAAGAAAAACGATTGAAATCAAGTTTTATTAACGTGGAAGGAGAAAGAAATGTTGCAATTCGTTCAGACGAAGAAGAGGTGCATCTGACCGGAGAAGGATTTGCATCCGGCGACCTTCGAGGTCTCCACGAGGTAGAGGCGGCGTTCCGAATCAGTCGTGTGCTCGCGGACAAAACAAGAGACGTCGTTTTTGAGGAGATTCTGGAGAATTCTGAATTGATCCGTGTCGAACGCGGTGATCTGCGCGGCGAATTCGCCAAACTCGCATTTCTGAAGTCCAAAGATCTCGCGGAATCCCGCGGCGTCCTCGGCGGAGACGACGAGGCGGCGGCAGGCGATCGGCTCGCTGCCCGCCACCCACGACTCCACGAGGATCTTCGTGAAGCGCGGCGAATCGTAGATAAGCGTCTTCTGACCCTCTTCGCACCAGAATCTCGAGAAAGTGGAGTCGAGGCGCGCGCTCTTTGCGTCGACAACTCTCGCAGTTCTGATCACTTCGGAGAGGAGCGCCTCCGGGAGCCCCGGGTCACAAACGAACTCAACTTCGTCGATTTTCATCCCGGAAGGCGCGTACGCGGTGAAGAACTCCGAAATCAGCGTCGTCTGCTCCGAGGATTCGTATCTTTCCTGATTTCTCAATGAGAAGATCGTTCTGCGCGTCTTATTGCTCAACGCGACGATCCTCTCGATCAGCGGGTGGTCGAGGCCTTTGACGGCGTTTAGGGGGTAAACAGCGCCGGATTCCGTGTTGAGGACAATCTTCAACAGGCCGATTCCTCCTTGCGCAGCCTCTTCTTCGACCGCAGCGAGGTTTTCCTCGGACATGTTCTCCCGCTCGCGCGTAGCGAAAACGTCGCCGATTCCTCCGAGAGAGCACATGGCGATCTTCAGGGCGATTTCTCCCGAGTTGTAGGAAGGCGACAGGTCGATCTGCACGCGTTTCTCGGACCGCGCGAGTTTATGATCTTCTCCGCCGGCGAGGCGCGTGGCGAAGTCGAATAGAGAGCAGAGAAGATCCATTTCGATTGTTCGGTGTTCGCACGATCAGAATCGGGCGCTTAAATGGAGGGAAAGCGATGCGACAAGCTCCGCTCATGCGAGTCGCTTTCGCTGCCCGATCGTCACCGGAGGTGACCGCAGTTCGTCCCAAACTCGACTTCTCTAGTTCGGCGCGCAGGTCTCAATAGATCGATTTCTGCGAATTCTGAATGAAAACTCGCCTAGTCGCAAATGCTGACAACGATGAAACAGTGCAAACCCATTTATGGAAAAGATCTTTGGAGGGATTGGACAAAAATTACGCCTAGCCATATAAATAGCAGATACGCCTACGAAACAGATAATTATCGGAATATACAAATCGCACAGTCCCCAATGGGTGCTTTAGGGAGAGCTCACTTGCATTCGAAAAGATGCATCGCAAAAGATTCAACATAAGGTCTACCGGACATCATATAGCTTTCGTAAAAATCATAAGCTTTGCTATAATTGATGATGCTGTGGACCATTCGAGCTCCACTTGCTGATTCAATGCTCTGTCGACTAATTACGTCCCCAGTAGTGGGAATCGGGTTGGGGAAGAACTTGTCAAATGGAAATGGGTCCGCACGATGTAGAGGAACCCTTGCCTTCAACGCAAAGTTCTTGTAGACCTCCGGATTTCTCTCCCATTTCTCGTAGAATTCCAGTATTAGAGCTACACTGAGGGTTCCGCAGCAAAGACAAGTTAACGATGTGAACTTGGTTTGGAGTACAAGGTTTCTGAGCATTTCGACCATTCTGGAGGATAATCCGAGGAAATAGCTGACGTCTTTCACGTTCGGCAATCTCGTCATCGCTTCAAAAAAATCGATTTCTCGCTGATCCATGAGGGCGTCAAGCAGATCAGCTTCTCTATTGAATTTCACAACCAAGTAGAACTCTCTCACCAGAGCCCCATGCGAGAGGAACATTTCATACAGAGAGCGGATGGCTTTCAACGACGTTTCATTTCTCACGTCCATCAGAAGCTTTTCGACGCCGTTTTTCCGCAGCAAATTGAAAATCTCTGATTTCGCGTTGAGATTGACGCGAGTCCACTTGTCGCTGGTGGCCGAAACCCCCGGAATGAGGGACGATTGCATCTCATCCGTGTCGACGATATCAACTCGCGACAGCGATTTCTCGGGATATTTCTGGAGGACTTCCAAGTGAGTTAGCGATTCGTTGAAGTCATCGGTGCCTCTGATCCGCTTTGTGAAAAGGAATCGCGTCTGCCGTTTGTAAGTCGGCCGCACAGAGATGGCGAGATTCAATTCACTTCGGCGGTAGTGTTCATGCGAGGCGATCGCTTTCCAGGAGTTCGGTGCCGTCGCCACATCGCACAGTTTCAGCATTGATTTCGGGGATACCGCTTTGAGTATTTCTGTGATCAACTCCGGGCTTAGTTGCTCCATCCTCGAGGCAAAAACTGAAGTGTTACTGTAATAATCGGGATTGACGAGAGCGCGGTTGACGACGCTATTGAGGTTATCGTTTGAAAATACAAAAACGAAATAAAAGCGCGTCGCATTTCCTTCTGCGATGCTACAGCGATGCTACAAGCTCCGCTCGCTCACGCTCGAAACTTTTGACGTTGAACTACGAATAAAACGTTTATTTCACACCAGAATTTCACCAAAATTCATCCATTCGCAGCCGAAGAAGTCGTGGCGGTGGGCGACGCCTCCTTGGGGGGCAGAGGACACAGCGTGAAGCACTGCGTTGCACCGAAGAGAACGAAGAGGATGGCGAGAAGCACGCCGACGGAGATGAGCGCCACCGAGATGCCCATGACGGCGTTGTGACTGAGCGGTTTCTTCTCTGAAAGCGAATTGACGTCAGAAAGCGCGGAATCCCCGAAACTCACTTTCTGCCATCGCTATCGAAGACGTTGCCTGCTGCCGTTGAAACCGACCGCTCGGAATTGAAGTCTACACAGAAATGCTGCGAAGCACGCGGATCACGTTCGTCTCTCGGCGGTCATCAGAACGCGGTCGGAAGTCGACGGTCACGCGAGTCGACGGTCATGGAGCTTCAGAACAGCCAAGCTGAGAACAAAAAAGCGGAGGAAGGTGCGTTTCTCTCCAATTCCCCTCATTTCCGTATATTCTTCGTTTCAGAGTCATTCCTCAAACAGAAACGTTCGTGGAAGTGCGTGGCGCTCACCTCTTTTCTCCTCCACGGCTTCGCGTCGCTCTACTTCTTCGGCGCCCTTCTATTCATCTACAACGCGTGTTTCGGTCTCTGTGAGGCGGATGAATAAATTCATTTCATCCCTTTGTCGTCATAAAATTGCGCGTTTGCTTTCTTTAACCTTTGCGATCTCGTTTCTTCTTGTTGGCTCGCAATTACACGTCAATGATGAATGCTTTCCCCCTACAATGACCTCTAGTCGCTTCGGAGTGCTCACTGCGCCGCCCTCCGTCATTCTCATTAGACGTGTGCAAGCTCGGAAACATTTCGTCGACGTCAGAATCCCAATTTATCCCCTGCTGGTCATTAACGCCTGTTCTCTCACGTGTTTACGCTTGTTTTTCTTATAATAAAGTTCCGTTTTCTCGCCAAGCAGCACAAACACGCGCTAATTAGCGCTTTCGCTCCTCGGTTTTCATTAATTTCAGTTTTCTTCACTCCATGTTGTCGTCGACCGCTTCAGCGCAGTTTGTGATCACTACCGTAATCGCACTCGCTACCGCAATAATCATCGGAGTAATCGTCGTCACAGTGTCGCTTCCGGTCATCCGCGCGAGTTCCGTGCTCCTCGTACTTCTCCTCCTGTCCATGTTCCTCGTCGTCGCCATCCACGTTCCCGATTCTTTCATGTGGGTCTCTCTGATGAATCGCTCTCTCGGTAAGGCGGGCTGCTGATGTTGCTCTCAGTAGCCAACGGCTTCAGATCGCACACAGTTTACTGTAAACCTCCTCTTCTATTGGGGCACCGCGGTTCGCTGCCTCACCGCCTTCTACGACTGCTGCACGATCGGAATTCTCGCGAGGAAATCGCTTTTCCTCGCCTTCCCCTCGCGCGACACTGCGCGCGATTTGAAACCAATCGTCGTTGCAGTCGTTCTCACTACAGTGACCGTGGTAGCGCTGCTGATCGCCACCGACGTTCTCTCAGAGATTGTTGATCTCGGGAACTTCGACAAAGGTGCGTGTTTGCTCACTGATGCATTTGTGCCAGGAATAAAAGTGCAAAATAGTGAAAATGCCTATTGTTAGAGTGAGTTTATGGCCGCTTGTAACGAGCGGATCGATTCAGATTGCAACAACAGAAGTTGCCTCTACGGAACGATCGCTCCAGGAAGCGCCTTCTTCCTATCGACAACGGTTGTCTGCTTCCTCTTCATTCTTGTTCTCGGCGGCGTTTTCCTTTTGCTGACCTACAAACGCCAAACATCTCTCGGAATCGCATTCGATCGCACTGTAAGTCCTCTCACTCCCTTCGGCGCACCACAGAATCCCTTCAGATTAACAGATTTATCGCATATTTATTCGTCTTTCGTTTTCTCTTCGAGATTGTTCCCTTCTTTCTCGACTTGTTGATCGAAAGATTGGTAAGTGGGTCTATTTCTGCTAGTTAACTCGTCTCATAATTTCAGTTTCACGTCAAAATGACTGCTTTCCTGGGTCCTTTTCCGAAGCTGGGCATTATTCTCGACAGTTTCTTAGCCTCAATGGTCTACTACGTGCTTCTTGGTCAGCGGTCGTCATACGGCAAGACAACCAAGGTTACATCGGCGTTCACGTTAGACAGACGATCGACTGTGAGTCCGCATCAAGAAGCGGAGATCTTTCGAATGTCAGTCACAAAACTTTAAGGCGCCGAATAAAGCAAACAGCAGAGATCTTTTCATCCTTCTCAAAGTGCATTTTCATAGCAAAATTGATCATGAGTCGATGTTGTGAATACAGCTTTAATCGCGCAAAACGACATTCAAGGTCACCCGGTTCTCCCGACAGTTCCGTTTACGAGTTATTCGAATTGCCTGCACGATATCGCTTCACTCTCCGTGGAGTTTACGGAAGAACTGCGCGATCCTGTCGTCGATCGCATCTGAAAATTGGTATTCGAGGCCATTTTCGGTCTTGTAGATCACGTTGATTCCTTTGTGGATATGCGGAGCCTCAACGATCTGAACGAATAGCGTAGTAGTTGGCGAATAGCCGTAACACGGTTGTCCTACCGTTCCATCTTCTCTTGCGTATTCAGCGAAGGGATCGGAATGGTGATGTCCGCGGGCTGTTCTCTGGCGCAAATACGCGTCCATCAAAGAAATCGATTGGCATTCGGAAATGCAGCCGTGATTGGGGAAGAACGACAAAAAAGCTCACCGGTGAGTAGTAGGGCAAAGAAGACTACGAAAACAACGATTCGCCTGTTCATCTCTAACAACACAACCGCAACTTCGATCGTTCAGCAACGAAGAAGCAACCGGTTGAGGGCTGTCTTCTTCTGTTCTGCACTCATCGATCTTGTGATCGTCACGTCGACTAATTCGATTATGCGGGCAATCATTTCAGTGCATTCGGTGCGTTGGGTGTGATGTGGTCCAACAGGAACGGAAAAGGAAGAGATCAGAATGTTGACAGTGACACGTACACAGCGAGGCGATTTCATGTGAACATATGGAGGGCGAACACGTGGACATGTAGTTCGAGTACTGTATGTGAAGATGTGGAGGTTACGTGGAGGTCTCGAAACGAATATCTTGCTTACAAGATGAGGACAACGCATCTGGAATTCTTCCTCTTGGCCTGGAGATTGATTATTTATAAGCCAACATGAAAATTGAACTGAACTCACGTGGCTATGACTCTCGTTTTGTAATTAACATTTTAACCGTGTATGGCAAGCACTGTTTACCGCTTGAGCTATGTCATAATTTTTTTCACTCTAGCTTGTGATGGACAGAATGGACGTTGATGTGGATGGTCCGTTATCTCCCACGCCTAGCACGATTACACTAGGAAGCAGCTCATCGGACAACAGCACGCCCAGTCTGAATGACGGTAAGTATGCAGTGAAGGAATTTTCAAGTGAATGATTTAATTATAGGTTTATCGGAATCTGTGTTATTGCCACAGCCAGAGATTATACAACGGGTTTCACAACCTCAGCGCTTTTTTTGTCCAGTCGATGACTGCTACAGTCATGTTTGGTTTTGGACTCGTAAAGATCTCCGTCAGCACTTTACGGAGTTTCACGCGGTCTCTGGATATCGTTGCGACGAGTGCGACATGGTGTGCCGATCTGTAGGAGAACGCACTGCTCACAAGAACAACTACCACCGACGGCCTCTTCCGCGTCCGATCCAGCCTATTCGTAGAGTCGGATTGCGTAAAGTCATATATCGCCAATACCAACCTAAGCAGATTGGTGTTTCTGCGTCTGTCTCTACGTTGTCATCCGCTGAAAGGACTCTTCAGTGCTGTGAATGCTCTTTCCGGTCCACCAATTTTGTGGAGATTTATCGCCATGTGCGTGAAGCTCATCCGCAGGGACAAAACTCTCCTTCTATTAGCTATACTAGCTTCAAGGCTTTTCATAGCCAAGGGTAGCAGATTAGCGTCATTAGGAAATTTATCTTGGTTGTTATTTGTTTAAATTACTATTGTGACTATTTATTATATTGCTGAGTATATATACTAATAATAACTTTTTAAATAGTTTTATGTATGACAAACAATGGTGAATCTGCCTGTTTAATGCCTTATTCCGTCTCGCGAAAAGCATTTTTTGTTGACTTGACTACTTTTTTTTCGGACGTTTTGCACGTTTGTTCCATTTTCTCCAGCACGCAGAGCTCGGCCGAAAGAGGAGTCGACAACCATGGAGCTTCAGAACAGCCAAGCTGAGAATAAAAAAGCGGAGGAAGGTGCGTTTCTCTCCAATTCCCCTCATTTCCGTATATTCTTCGTTTCAGAGTCATTCCTCAAACAGAAACGTTCGTGGAAGTGCGTGGCGCTCAGCTCTTGTCTCCTCCACGGCTTCGCGTCGCTCTACTTCTTCGGCGCCCTTCTCTTCATCTACAACGCGTGTTTCGGTCTCTGTGAGGCGGATGAATAAATTCATTTCATCCCTTTGTCGTCATAAAATTGCGCTTTTGCTTTCTTTAACCTTTTATTTTTAATTTCATCTCTGTCTTTTTAAAATTTCCGCGCTTGGTTTCGTTTATTCCTACCACTAGTATCCTCTCATTGTCAGCACTCACAATCAATGTTGAATCTGCCTGTTGAACGCTTAGTGAGTCTCGAGAAGAGCAGTTATTGTTGTCGTGTTGTCTGTCTAGACTCTATTTTACGAGATACACGTATTGGACACTTCAGTCGTCATATGCGGATCTTGCCCGGTGCTAATCGGTCGTCTCAGTTTCGTACGTTTTGCATTTTTGTTCTGTTTTCTCCATCACGCGTGCTCGCGAAAACGGGTTGGTCCTATTGTTGGTACTGTGCGAATCCTTGATTGTTAATTGCTCTTTCAGATTTGAGTATGTCAAAGTATCCTCTGATACACGTCTCACGTAATGGCACTATGGCTGTTCTTCTGGAGCATGACGTGGTTGTCGAACTTCTGTGTGACCACACTGTTCGCGTTGTCTGTCCCAATGAGTTTTCGGTTAGTTCTGTGGTTTCTATTGCCTGATATGTTTTTCCAGGTCCTCTGTGACGCAAGTGGCTCGACACTCGGTATTTTGCATCGTCATGGAAAAATTCTTAAAACCAAGAATAGCATCGCATGCTTGATGGGCAAGATTTGTGTTTGCTTGCGTTTCACAACGGTAGCGTTTAGATTCTCCCACACACCCACGCTATCCAGAAGAGCACCGCGTAAAGCAGATTGCGTTCGGGCGAAAGGGTGTCCTCTTTTCAATGAGTCACCTAAAACAAGCCATGTTCATTTCTGCTCCACATCGCCAGAATAAACAGGCCGTTCAATTGCAACGAAGCGGTGATCACATCAGCACAATCCCTGCTGAACAAGTCGTATTTGCGAAGCTTGATTACGATTTTACGCTTCATGGATTTTATGCAAACGAGCGTGCCAATGACAAGGTATTTGTTTATTTGCAGCACTGTATTAAATTGAAATTGGAGCGTTTTTTAGATGAGAAAACAAGCGAATCAGCTTGTTTCTAACGCTGTTTACCGTTATGAAAGCGAAAATGGCCTCTTCGTCTCCATTCATGGAGCCCAAATCAAGCAGAATACTGATGGGGATGTTACAATTGAAAATAACGGTCAAGTTATCAAATGCTCTCCGAAACAGTCAGTTGTTGAAGTACATGCAGGTGGAACTGAACTTTACATGGACGTGAGTTTCCCATACAGACGGTTGATAAAACAATTTTTTCACTTCCAGCTTGATTTCAAGGCGTTGATTAAAGACAGTGGACGACGTGCTCACGTCAGTCGCAGTGGTATGGTTGTCGGTGATGGCGTGGACTTGGCCATGGTTGATCAAAATGGTTGCATTGTTGGATGCTAAAACTATGACGAGTGAAAAGTATGAAGTTCCACCTTACAAGTTGGAAACGGCCGCTTTATCATCATATTTATTGTTTTATTTAACCTATTTTGAATATAATAAAGTATTTTTTGTTGAACAATGCATTCAAGGCATACAAAGATGTCAGATCGCGTGAGCGCGGCAAGGATTCGTTCTATTTAGTTTATTTTGTTCCAAACGAGAACGGTCAAATCAGCGCTGTCGACGCATCGGATGTTCTGTAAAACTAATCTCTGACCGGTCACCTTTATCATGGACCTTCTTCCGATAACATTTCTCATTCTCAGAGTTCTTCTAAATCAATGGAATTCACCAAAATGACACCATTTTCACCGAAGTATGTTTTCATTCCTTTTCATCGGATGTCGGCAAGCCAATCTCGCGACCTCGCTCGCTCGCTCGCCAACCAACCATCCTATAAAATTTAAATTCGAAAAATCGCTGAAAGACTCGAGCAGTTATACGGTGTCGTTACGGTGTCGTCACCCTCGATGTTTGAGTCTGCGTACGCGCTCGTTTTGTAATCACTGCACGTAGTGTGTGGGTCGATTGTGAGTCGCGTAATTTTGAGTGGTGTTCAGGTGCACTTTTTTCGTTTTTCTTGCTGTATTTCCCAACATAATCGTGCTCTTCCATCAAATGTAATGTTCTATTGCTACATCGTTTCTGTCTTACAGATTGAAAAGCAATCATGCGCGAGGTCGTTTCCGTACACGTTGGGCAGGCCGGTAAGAATCCTTGTTTGTTAGGACAGCTGTCAAGCCAGAATTTGTAGGTGTTCAGATCGGTAACTCTTGCTGGGAGCTATATTGCCTGGAGCATGGCATCGAGCCAACCGGAATGAAGCAGGATGACGCGAAGGTCGACGACTCATTCTCCACGTTCTTCTCGGAGACTGGAACTGGACGCTACGTTCCACGTTCAATCATGGTCGATTTGGAATCAACGGTCATCGGTGAGTTCATCATTCCTACTTTTATTGTGGATTTTCCGAATTTTAGATGAGATCCGCAGTGGAACTTACAAGAAGCTATTTCATCCCGAGCAGCTCATTAGCGGTAAAGAAGACGCTGCGAACAATTATGCTCGTGGCCACTACACGGTGGGCAAAGAAATCATCGACTTAACTCTCGATCGTATTCGCCGTCTTGCCGAAAACTGCACCGGTCTTCAAGGTTTTCTCATCTTCCACTCATTTGGTGGCGGTACTGGATCCGGATTCACTTCGCTGCTAATGGAGCGTCTTTCGGTGGACTACGGAAAGAAGTCTAAGCTGGAGTTCAGCATTTACCCAGCTCCACAAGTGTCAACTGCTGTGGTCGAGCCTTACAACTCGATTCTCACTACGCACACCACTTTGGAGCATTCTGACTGTGCCTTCATGGTCGACAACGAGTGAGTTTGTTTTACATTTTTTGTTTTGCAACGTCTTGCTTTAGAGCCATCTACGATATTTGCCGTCGCAACCTGGATGTCGAGCATCCTTCGTATACCAATCTGAATCGTCTGATTTCTCAGGTATTGTTTTTCAAAGCGATTTCAATATATTTTTGTCTAAGGTTGTGTCTTCCATTACTGCATCGTTGCGATTCGAAGGAGCTCTCAACGTGGATCTGAATGAGTTCCAGACCAACTTGGTCCCGTTCCCTCGCATCCACTTCCCGTTAGCAACTTATTCGCCTATGATCTCGAGAGACAAAACCCATCACGAATCGCTGTCAGTGATGGATATCACCAACATGTGCTTGGAGCCCCAGAATCAGATGGTCAAGTGCGATCCCCGTCAAGGAAAGTACATGTCAATCTGCCTGTTGTACCGAGGAGACGTTGTGCCGAAGGACGTCAATGTTGCTATTTCCAACATCAAGACTAAGCGTTCAATTCAGTTCGTTGATTGGTGTCCTACTGGTTTTAAGGTTGCTTGCGGTTTGTTTTCATTATTTGTAGTTCTTGCTTTAGGTGGGAATCAATTATCAGCCGCCCACCGTTGTCCCCGACGGTGATCTAGCCAAGGTCCCACGAGCTGTCTGCATGCTGACCAACACAACTGCCATCGCAGAAGCTTGGGGTCGTCTCGACTATAAGTTTGACTTGATGTACGCCAAGCGCGCCTTTGTCCATTGGTACGTCGGAGAAGGAATGGAGGAAGGGGAATTTTCCGAAGCACGTGAAGACATGGCGGCTCTTGAGAACGACTACGCCGAAGTTGCTATGGATGGTGAAGGAGAAGCTACATTGGGTGAGGAATTCGGCGAAGAATTCTAATTAACACTTGCATCATATGTTAAATTATATTGTAAAATAAACGGTTTGGCTTATTTTAAGTCTTATGAGTTTTGCGAATGAATGAAGCAAACACATTCGATCAACGCAAGTTGTGCAGTGAATTGATGTCGGGTATAGAATCTAATCTGATTTCTTGCAAACTATTAGAGGGAGTTTGGGCTGGTCGCGTGAATGCAAAGATAACTCCCGGCGTGCGAACCCTGATAGACGAGAGATAAGATCGGTATTTGAGCGTCTGGTGGCGTGATTGAAGTGAATTTAAAAAGACTTTCGGGTGTTCGTAATTTCAGCGTTTTATATTGTTGTTGATTTGAAATCGGTCTAATTTCAGAGGAAAAATGGTCATTTTGGCCTCTGCGTTTGTAGGACTGGCACGACAGAGCCAGCGGCTTGCCGCTGGAAGCGTGCGCATGTCTTCGCACTTCACCTTCTCTCCTCGTCAAGCCGATTCCAGTTTGGGTAACGTTCCAGGCGTAACGTGTCGTATCCATTTGTTTTTTAGGTGAAACCACGAAGATGAACCTTTGTCAAGCTGTCAACAACGCAATGGACCAAGCTATGGCCGATGACGAGTCTGCCGTTGTGTTTGGCGAGGATGTCGCCTTCGGCGGAGTCTTTCGTTGCTCGCTCGGACTGCAAGATAAATACGGAAAGGACCGCGTGTTCAACACTCCGCTTTGCGAACAGGGAATCGCAGGTTTTGGCATTGGCATGGCTGTTGCTGGTTCGACCGCAATTGCCGAGATTCAGTTTGGAGATTATATTTTCCCTGCATTCGACCAACTCGTTAATGAAGCTGCGAAGTATCGTTATCGTTCGGGAGGTCTTTTCAGTTGCGGAAAGCTGACTGTCAGAGCTACATGGGGAGCTGTTGGACACGGCGCTCTTTACCATTCTCAGAGCCCAGAAGCTTATTTCAGTCACACTCCAGGACTTAAAGTGGGTTTGACATGAATCAAGGCGGCATTATGTTCAGATTGTTTAGGTAATTGTTCCACGGGGCCCAATTCAAGCTAAGGGTCTTTTGCTGTCATGCATAGAGGATGACAATCCGTGTATGTTCTTCGAGCCAAAGATTCTCTATCGTACTGCCGTTGAAGAGGTTCCTATTCAGAAGTATAAGATCGAGCTCGGAAAAGGAGAAATCGTACGTCCAGGTATGTGCAGCTAAATACAGTATTCTAAGATTTTGTTGCTTCCAGGAAGTGATGTAACAATGGTCGGATGGGGAACTCAGTTGCACGTGCTTTTGGAAGTCGCAGAACTCGCCCAAGAGAAGCTGGGAGTTTCATGTGAGGTCATCGACTTACAGTCAATCCTCCCCTGGGATGTCGACATTGTTGCTAAGGTCTGTTTAAATCTCCGTAAATGTTACTCTTACAAGGCCATTTTTAGAGTGTTGTGAAAACTGGACGTCTTTTGGTTTCTCACGAAGCTCCTTTGACCTCTGGATTCGCCGCTGAAATCGCCTCGACTATCCAAGACAACTGCTTCTTGAACCTTGAGGCGCCTGTTGCCCGAGTTTGTGGTTGGGATACGCCGTTCCCGCACGTTTACGAACCTTTCTATCTTCCCTCCAAGTGGCGATGCTTCGATGCTATCAAGAAACTAACGAACTATTAAATCGGCCGGCTTGACTTAACTGTTTTATCCCCATTTGGCATATCCATCACTTGCGCGGTTATTATCGAGATGGTGCTATATAATTAGATTTTTATATTTTCATTTTTTTGTTCTAAACTTCTATTAGGTGTTATTTGCCGCTATAAAGCGCTATTTGTTAGCCGTTATGGCTGCGACTAATTTATTAAATTCTGTTCGAGAAGATAATGAGGTTCTGGGCGTCTGACATCATTGAGAGTCAGAACTCGTCACTATTCGCTGTACTTTAGTTTACGCCTAAAACGTGAAGTCGTGGAGGTTACGGCATTAGCAAGGGATGACGTGTTTGTTATGAGTTCTGCGTGTATATTTACTTTCATGTGCTTCACCCACTCCTTTAGAAGCTGAGACGTTCGTTGTTTTGATTTAGGTTGTTTTTATGAATCAGGAGGAAGGGAAAAGAATATATAATTGAATCGAGTGGTCAGTGAGAAGAGCAGATACAGTTGGATATCATTCGGCTTCACATGAGCGCTGAAACTTGCGTATGAGTGTTGGATGATTTAATATATGCGTTGCGCTTCCGCTTCTCATTCCCGATTTAGCATCTTTGGGGGCAATTAATTTCTTGAGAGGCTCCCGTTGCAGCGCTGCAAATGCTTCGGGCGACCGCGGCGACTTTTGCTACCCTCATGAGAAGATGAAGATAAGGGACGCGTGAGTGGAGTTGAGTGGGACGAGGCCTGCGGCTAAAGGGTAAATCGATGCTTCTAATGATGACGAAAAATGCGAAACAACGCCAATTAGCGGCGGAGAATTGGAGATGCGAGTGATGCAGGCAGACGAGTCGATTGCCCTTTGCTGAAAACTTCCCCACGCATTGTGATGACGTGATGCTGGACTGCAATCCGTTCCACCCGAACCCGAATTTGCCAACTCTTCGTCGTCGCTTGTTTCAATCCAACAATGCGTGCAAATTACTCGGCCAAGTAAGTGGTCAACCCACATGACATCATCTCCTTGCGCGAATCCAGCTTCCACGTTATTTGTCATCGTAATACATGAGCAGAATGAGAATCGCCAATTAATGGCCCGGCGGCCGATGATGTCATGTGCCAGATGTCGGAAGACGATCGGCGATGACAGCGGCCAAATCGTATGCCAATTTCAAGACTGAGACTCTCGTCTGAGAGTCCGGTCTTTGGTCCGTTGGAATATCGCACGAAGAAGTGACTCACAGGTTCAGAGGTCGGCTATTTGGGGATAATTCGTTAGTGATTTGTTACGTTTTTTAATTGCCGTGTGGTCGGATAGGACATGTTAGGTTTGACAAAGTGCGACAATTTCTCAGAGCCGTACATTTCGGAGTGACGTGAGGCAATTCGTCACCTTCTAATACAGAAAGACATGCAGGAATGAGGGACGACGAGGATTCGTAAACCTAACACGACTTAACTCTCTGCAGATGCTTCCCTCGATGGAATCGTGTGAAACAACATCGGAGAACAATGTTTGAATGTGGAGTGAAAACACAATGAACGCGGAACAAAGTCGCCGTGTCAGAGATCGAAACTGCAATTAAGAAACGTCATCAAACGTGTTTGTTTCTTTAATTCAGTCGTTTGTTTTCGCCGTCGCAACGCTTTGTCCTGTGTGCGGGTGGGTGATCGCGCTGATCTGATTTACAACCCAAGCGCGATCGGAAGCGTGCAGTCATAAACCAAGACGCTGGATGGCGGAAACCGCGGTGTCCGCAAACTGGTTTGTTTGGAAGCGAATCGGGGAGTATCGAGTGACGTGAATCCTGAAAACATCCCTCGTCATCCGTGTTTGCTTTGCAGTGCACTTTCGGCGGCCCTCCACCCCCAACGCCGGCGCCTTAATTGCTCAATGAACCGTCGCCGCTCCCCCGAAAACAAACTCCAACTCGCATGAAAACACGAAAATTCGATAAAACTTTTATCTTAAAAATATTTATACATTTGAAACTTTCGTTCTCTTTCTTCTTTCATCTTCTCATCTGAGTAAATATGCAACTATCATAGAGATGTGGACTTACAACAAATACATAACAACGCGCCCATCTAAACGGCATTATACGGTAGCGTATAATCAAATCGAAGGGGCGATGGCGGACACAGAAATGATAAACACGACGCAGAAGACTACAGTCATAGAAGATTTGAAATAAACAATGCGTGGAAGGCGATAACTGAAGGAGAAATCTATGTATGTACAGAACTAGTCGAGGATTACTGTGGTGCCTCAACCACCACGGGTAGAACGGAAAAGGCACACTAGAGCAAAGCTACAGTCACAGAAGAGGGGATGATCCTGTTTGACATAAGGCATGTGGAGTACGAGTTGAATGGTGATAAAGCTTGTGGTCACTCCAACGACAAGGAAGAGGAGGAAGGAGGGAGAGAAATACAAATTACAGCATACCCGAAATAACTTAGACGACCGTATCAAAGAAACAACGTTAAAGGGGAGGAGGGGGACGATTGACGGCTTAGACCACTTGAATCCAGTAGTCGGCGTTGGTGGGAAGGTAGTAGAGAGCCTGTCTCGGGGTGTGGGTGGTCGATCCACTGCCCTGGCTCGAAGGAGGCGAACTGGAGGGTTGACCTCCGCAGATGGAACCGTCGGGAGTGGAGTAGCAGCAGTCGGCTCCGACCGGCGAAGGAGCCATCGCGTAGCGTGGAGCGTAGCCGACCAGGTTGTTCATTTGCAGCTGGCAGGCGAGCCCGTAGACCATGTCGAGAGTCTGTCGACGTTCGTGGCTCATGAGGCACACGGTGCTGTCGGAGATCACGCGTCTGAGGCGGTGCAGATAGTTGTATTTGCTCTGAAAAAGATAAAATTCGATGAATGAGTGAATAACCGGTCAGATGGAATGTTGTTTATGCGAGCAACACCGTCAGCGTCCACTAGCGAGCAGCAGAAGCACACGACGGGCCAAACCGGTTTCGGGTACGCAGAGCGCAACCAGAGAACGGGCAACCGGCGATCTCAGCACGAGATAACCGCGACTTTCCGTGATTTTTGGCCAGATGCGCTCGCTGATATGGACCATTAACTCATCGCTACTGCAAATCTGACGGAGTAAACAGCAAGAAACGCGCCAGCTGTCGCTCGTTGCTCGTTCCCTCACGGCCTAATAAGCAGCCAAGTTTTGTGCATTAACCGGCCTCTTAGGCACATTTCCACTCAATAACAACAAACACTTTAATTCTCGCCCTAGACGCCCAAAAGCACCTATTTTTAACGCCTCGGCGGCCCGGCAGCTGACACCCAGACGCCAAACTACTAGATCGAGAAAACGAACCTCGATTTCAATGCCGAAATGGTTGTCCAAGTAGGCGATCAGCTTCATTTGCTGACTCGCGAGATCGGGAAAGTCGATGAAGAAGCGCGAGCACATGTACGCCTGGAGCTTCCTCCACCGCGAAGGGTGCGCAAGACGGTAGCCTCGGGTGAGGAGGTGACAGTACTTGAGAAGGCCGCCTCCGCGGATCTCCTCGGGATGTCGTGTGTGAATGAGTCGTTCGTTGAGGTGGCGCAGCGCCTCGGTCATGTCGCCGTACATGCTCTCCACGCGCAGCATCGGCTCGCTGTTGTCAATGTCGTCGAGGAGTTCGTCCAACGTGATCTGGAAACTATCCACGCTGAACTCGAACTGACGACGCATCGTGTCGACGAATTTCAACTCGATACATCTGAAATCGGACTCCCAATTAGCGAACGAGTTCGGCGATGAGTCACTGTTTACCTTCCAAAGTCGTTGTGCAACGAGAAGAGCGACCAGCGATCGCCGTCAGTCACTTTGACCATTTTGCGGATGTAGATGTCCTTCAGCGTCTCGGCGCAGATTTTGTCCTTGTTGATCGTGGTCGGCATCAGCTCCACGAGCGCGTCGAAGACGGCCGAACGCACCCTTTCAAAGTCGTCGTCGGTTTCTAGGTTCATCGGGAAGATCAAGTCAAGATCCGAGTACGGGAACGAGTCTTCGGTGGCGAGAACGTAGCTCGCGGCTCCGCCGTTCATCTTTACACGTCCAGGAGCGCATCCGACTTTGAAGAGTTTCTCCCTCACACAGCCGATCAACTCGTAGAGTTGGATGTCCAAGGTCGGGAAGTTTCCTCTGCCGTGGATCTCCACCTGCTCGCTGAGAACAGTTCTGAGACGCTCGATCTGAAAGCAATTCGGTCAGATATGAGAAGAATGATTCGAGTGCGAATTTTGCCGCAAAAGCGGTAATGTGACAAGAATGACTAATCACATTTCAGCCGTCAGGCGGAGGAGAATGCAGTAAAGGTGTGCTTAATTCATCTGTGGCCTACCTGAGAGACGGTCAAGAAAGCCGTGGCTGAAGCGGGAAGCTTCGAAGCCGAACGAACGTCAAAGGTGACGACGGACGATACTGTAGGAGTCGATGAAGAGCTCGAAGTAGTCGAAGAAACGGAAGAAGCGGAGGACGAAGCTCCGCAGTGCGAGGACGTAGATTTCATGATTGTTTGGTTGTCCTGCAATTACACAACTTCAACAATCAGAAGCGCAGACTGTACGACGCGCCCTTATACTCGCAACAGGAACCGCGGCCCGGACCCTTGATAAGAGAGTGCCGTTGGCAGCGGCGCGGCGTCCCTTTCGGTGACGCCTGTGGCGATAAGCGAAGAGCGGAGATGAGAAGAGCAACAAAGTGAGATGATTTGGTTTAAACTAAAGAGGAGGCGCTTGAAACACCGGAAAACGCGAAGTGATCAACTCAACGAGCAGCAGAAACAAAAAACAACAAAATACCGCGACGGTCGGCGTAATCCGCGCGGCGAATCACACGCCGCGATCAATCAATGGCGGAGAGAACCTCGCCCAGCTGGAGCTGGACGGAGGAGATATCCGCTGACTGATGAGTGAGTGCGCAAGAGAAGCGGGCGCCGTCGGATTCGGTGGCTCCGCCCTCCCCTCCACAACCCGCGATGATCTCATCCCCTCCGATCGCCTGAGGCAAACCTCGTGACGGCGGCGCCCACGCACTCCTCAGCCTCCAGCGGATTCTCGACGGCTCGCGCACCCTCTAGGCGCACGTCATCGCACGTCACTTCGCAGTTAGCTGGCCGCAACGACGTTGTTTAGCAGTAGAAGGCTGTGCAAGCGGCGGCGGCGGGAGGAGGAGAGAAGTAGTCATCGTTGCGGAGATTAACGGCGGACGCCGACGACGTCATCGCACGCGCTGTTTTTGTTCTCAACTTGGAACAACTCAGATTCAAATAAGCGAATGACATCACTTGTACCGAGGTAAAGCTGAGAGCGAGTGCTCCACCAATGCTCGGCTTAAAATTAGCACTTTCGTCTACTAAATACTCTCTAATCCCCGAGAATTGAAGGTCTGCTCGCTGTTTTCTAAGAAAAACGAAGCGAGCAACAGATACCGACCCGTTCAGTAATCCTCTTAAGGGTGGAAACAAGCGAATGACATCATAGAGACGTCCTAAAAGAGAAAAAAAGGAAAATGGAGTGGAAAGCCTCTTACTCACTACTCCCAAGATGTCCATCGCATCTTCGCTCCTCTGAGGGTCTTAAATAAACGAACGTTCCACACTAAACAAACAGTGAATGGAATCTTCTTCCCGTTCCCTTTCAATGCTGCACCGAGAAAAAGGAATTGGAGTAATGAAATATGAAGATCACGGGAAGTGAGACGCCCAAGGACGCCACACCTATGCATCTTCTTCTTCCTCTCCTGCGCGAGACAAAAAACACGTCGCTGTAACAGCGGAACGTCGCGCTCGCGCACAGAGAGCGAGCAGAAGCGGGGAAAAGCCGTCCGAAGCGCGCTGAAGCTACAAAATAAGCCAACAAAGCGGACTGAACGAACGCGCGCGCCAGTGAACCGGCTGAGACCGAGGCCTCGAAGACGCGGAAGTGGACATCGGAAGCTGCGAGAGTGGCCTGGAAGCTTCCAGAGAGGCGTGGAAAGACTGCGTCGGACGCGGCCGCTTGCGGCGAAGCGATGGACAAAACTGAGGAGCAGAAACACGAAGACAAATATTTGCCTAGTCAATTACACAATTGACGCAATTAACTCGTTCGCCCGCGCAGGAGAATGCAAATGAAACAAGAAGCCGTGCAGAGCGGTGAACCAGCCCTCGGGGCTCGCGCCGCACTCAATCTGGCAACAAAAACAACGGACAAGGTTTCGGTGTCACGGTTGTTTCGGTAACTGGTCTAATGAGGTCGTAAAGCAGCGCGGAGCGCTGAATTCGACAGATTCCCCGCCGTTGCTGTGACTGCGGCAACAACGTGGATTCTGACAGCTGAAGGGTCCTTCTGCGGCGGCGCGGAGTGAAGGTGACCATTTAAGAGTCCGTCCCGCAGGGGGCGGTGACCATGTTTATACTTTTTCCCTTTCGTTTGCATTACAAATTAGCCTCGGCGGCGGCGATTAACCACTTTGGGATTCGAAAACAACCGTCAGACGCGGATCAACTTTTGAAACTTCGATTGTTGATCGGCGCAAAAAGCGGAAATTCCCCCAAATCCGTCCCGCATCTAGTTTTAGGCACAAAAACACTCACACTCGCCCACGAGCCCCATAGTCGCGCGCGCTTCACCTCCAGTCAGTGATGCGCGGATTCAGAATTTGACCAGAGAACGCCGCCCGACGAGTGACGTCTTCGCTGTTTGCGGGCGAATTGGAGATGCAGAAAAGGATCCGCTTTGTAATCCACTTAGTTTCCTCCATGAAAACCTCCTCGCCGACTTGTTGTCGCCTCGAATCATTTCCGCATCCTCGAGTCACTCGCACGAAATGCCAAAACGCTGCGTTGCTCGGATGAAAGGTAGACATTTACAACTGCTCCTGAGGAGGGACTTTGCCAAATGATCAGCTTCAAAAAACGCGTCACAATTCCGAAATTAATGCGGAAACCCAAAGACAGGAAACGAGAGGATCAACCCAACAGCGCGCATCACCCGCCACCGTCGCTCAAACGACCCTTTCAACGCTTTTCACTCGTCAAAAACTAGTGGACTCCCGAGCATCCCTCACTCATTCCAGCTACTCATCCATGCAGAGCTGCGGCTGCTGCTGTACAGCTGCAGCGCGTTGCAACGAAACCACGCGTAGAAAAACAAAATTCGCGCGTTCAATTAACATTCCACAGCATCACCTTAAAAAGTGGCGCTTTGTTTACCGCTCGGACGCGCCGCTGAAGAACGACGGGGAGGTGAGACGGCGGCGGGGCATTGTAGCCCTCGGAGGGTCCTTGGTTTCCGTTACAAACACGAATCAATGAAGGTTCGCTTCGCAAACCGTTTCAAACGAAAAGGAAACGCGCAAACCGGTCCCTGGAGGACTTCTTCGCTCTCACCTCCTCCTTCGCCGCCAGCCACTACGACGGTGGCGGCGACCAACCAACAAACGAACGATCGCCGACGCAAATTGTTGTGGCGCATGGCGTAAACAACGTCGCACTCGAGTCGTCCCCACCCGCACCGCGCTTACAAGGACGCGACTATCAGCCCGGGAGATGGACTAAAGTGGACGTCGTCGCGCTGAAGACGTGCACCCACAGAGATCGCCCCAGGGGATTCTAATTAGCCTCCACGTACGCGACCCGTTCTTCAAAGAGCGCCCTCGCAATTTGATTAACGACTTATAATAACACAAAAGAAACCGTGGGCCTCAGAATCCACTTTCATTTCCTGCTTTGCGCCGTTTCTCGACCGCCTAACGCCAACGCAGACGACAAAAAACGCAAAAATACGAAATTAATTCAGCGATGATTGGAGACAATGGAGGCGAAACGGCCTCCAGGGAACTTCGCTTTCTTCCGAAGGTCACGCCGCCGCCGCCGCCGCCGACCACCTTGTGTGGAACGTGGCGGCGTTTCTTGTTTGCAATGGAACGGAGCACCGAAGCTCGCGGAGAAGCCGGCGGAGAAGCGCTCGACGAGGCGGTCGTGCCGGCTCCAATCCGCTTATGCTAAATGTGTTTTTCGCCTTTTTCGATTGTTGTGATCGGTTGATCCAGCCGCCATCGATCACGCCGCCGCCGATCTCTCCAAATTTAGCGCCACCCTTAATTGGGATGGAGAAGCGTCGCGCCGGTGGAACGGAATCGCATTTCAAAATACAAAGAGATCGCACGCACGACGCCAACCACTCGGGATGCGTTCAGATCGGCGTGATAATCGTACGGAGTCGCCATGCGTCCCAATCTCTGACCCGACGACCGCCATGGGGAACCCACGTGCGCGTGGAAAACAAAGAAAACGACTTCAAGCGTCCAGGAAGATCGCGAAGCACGCAAGACAACAGACTGTTTACCTCCGCTCACGCGGCGCGCAGAAAAATGCGTTGTTTCCTAGCGATAAGACACTTTTTGCGAGGTCCCCTAAAGCGTCTTATCGCCGCAGGGAGACTCCAAAGCACCTGGGGGACAAAAAAGGGACAAAGGAACGGTTCGGTGGCGACTGTCAATCGGTGCCAACCCGACGGCACCGGCTGCGAGCCTCCAACGACCGAGCGAACGACCGATTCGGCCATGCCGTGCCATTTAGCGACGCACCGCTGAATAAATACCGCAGAAGGCAGCGGGCGAATCGCGTTGCTAGCATAAATATGCAATCGGAATCGGCGAACGCGAAGGATGCGCTGGAATCTCGCGGAAGCGCGCATGGCAGAATCTAAACAAAACGCCGAGGACAAACAGCACCGCGTTGCTTCTAAAGGACATTTCTGATCATCAGAATCGCCAAAAGGGGAACGAGCTGAGCTGTTAGCATAGGCTGTTAGCAAACAGTTCCAAACAAAATGGCGTCCGCTGCGATCTATTTGGACAGCAACCGCCGTCCACCTCCGCCATTTTCGGACGCAAAAGTACAAACCGTTCTTGAATCTCCAAAGATCGCCGCAAGGCACGCGAAAATAGACCCTCAAAAGGCCGCAAGTGACGCAGCGCGTTTTGTTCACTCGTTTCAAAGGGAAAAGTGCGTGCGAAGCGGTGAGTGGGCTTAGAAGCTCGGTTTCTGCCTCCTTCCAAGTAGTAAACACTTTGATGGTCAGATCAAAAACTAAAAGTTTACCGTAACCCTTATCAGGCGGATGTTTATGATTGAAATTAGCCACGTAGTAGGTAGGGGCCGAGGCGATCAGTATTCCGAAAGGGCAATTTAACGACGAGAGGGACTTTACACGTGTCGTTTCCCGAATAACTTTCAAGAAGCAAAGCAAAATATGTTGTTCAGAGAACGAGCGCGTTCCTCCCGAACGAGTTCAGCGAAGAGAGCGCCCTCGGAGACAGAAGTGCAGCGGTTTTTCAACTTTACACCCACTGCAACACCTGCCGACATCCGGCGACGAATTGGAAACTCGCAATCGAACTCCACGCTGCTCTTCGGATGAAAAATGACCCGACGAATAAACGAAGTTGCTGCGGAGAACAAAAAGCGCGCTGGAGAGCCCGAGGCGGCGAAGCCGATCGGCGGTGGGGGCGTTGAGCCGCCGTCGAGGAACCCCCGGCCAGGCGGAGATCTGGTTTTAATTCGGATGGATCGAGCCAGCTCGCGCGGTGACTGTGACGTCACAGAAGAACTGTAGCGCGCGAGCGAGCGACGCCGGATTACCCGTCGGGCTTCGATGGAAAACAACTCGCGCGCGTCGGCCTTCGGAATTCCGATTTCTGGAGCAATTAAATATGAGATCGGACGGCAGAGAACGCGAGTGAGCGGACGAGCCAATCGCAGATGGCCCGAGGCCTCGGAATCGGATTAATGGGAATGAGCGGAGTGAATAAACAATCCGCGGAGGTCCTTCGAGTGAGAAGCGGCAAAGGAGTTCCGCGATGCGTGAATCAGCTGCCAACAAACAACTCAATCGAGAAGTGGGGCAATTGGCCCTGGATTGATCGTCGTAAACACCAAAGTGCACTCATAATGAGGTGGTTTAGCGCTCCCAGGAGCGTTGGCGGCGGTGGCCCACGGCCCCAAACACTCGGATTCAAAAACAAAGACGTCGAGTGACGTCAATTTAACATTTGAATCGCAAGGAAACACTCAAATAACTGCGTGGCGGTTGTGAATGGACCGAAAACAGCGCCCCGAGGGCTGCCTGGGAAAGAAACTGATTTTAGGAGGGCACAGCGCGAGGGGCCATTCAATCGTCGTCGATCCTGAAACGTGGCGGGCGCAATAACCTCCAAGGATCGATCGCCGCCGGTGTCAGCGCTAAACGTGAATCAGCGGCCATTCGAGACGTTTGATTCACGCTTCTGAAGATGACTGACGACAGCGCCGAAGACGGTGACAAAGCGAACGAAGACGACGACGCGATGATCTCGGGAATGCGAGAACGAAGAAGAAAAGAAGAAGCGTCGTCGGAGCGAAAGCCGAAACATCCACGCGTCCGTCCGTTCGCTGCGGCAAAAACCGTTCGAATCGCGTACCTTTATGGCCCTCGTCAGCCTGAATGGCGTCGTTTGATCGCCGAAACACGCCAAACGCGGCATTGTTGAGTCTATTTGGAATTCGTGCAAAGTTCCGAATTCAGGCGCAGAAGAGGATTTGTTCTATTTGCGGATACGGTAAAAGCGTGCGTGGAACGACCTTTGTCCTCGCTACGTGCGACCCCCGAGCGCGAAGGTTACGCCGAGAGCGCAGAACTCAGCGTTTCTTTGTGTTCAAGCGGTAAACAGCGTCGATAAGACCTTCTGCGAGGTCAGCAAGGGCGGAAAGCGGCAAAATCAACGCGTGCACCAAGAAACAGTGAACAGCAGTCGAAAACACGGCGAGGAAGTCATGCATTTCAAGGAAAAGTCATAAATTTAGAAAAGAAACCGGTAGGAGAAGATATCGAGCCGACTTTTGATCTCTTTCCCTCGCCCTCCCTTGCGTAATCCTGATTCAGCCGAGCACAAGGGGAGTCTGCGTCGCGTGATTCCGTGCCCGAGGGAGTATTCTCCCCATCTCGACAGACAAATTGCAAGAAAAGGGAAAACATCGAGGAGACGACGGAATCAAAACAGAATTCCGCGCGTTTCGAAGAAACGATAACTCCGTTGGCAGAAACCGGTAGCTCCCGACGATGGCGGAAGCTCCGCACGGAGTTGACAAACGACGTGTCAGAATCCGCGCGTCCGTCGAGGCCTTTGCAAGGTTATGCCCGGACCAAGGCGCCTTTGCAACCTGCAACTCTCCAAACGTGTTCGGGCACGAATTTGGGATTCCAAACTCCAAAGCTCGCTCTTGGGCTTCGAGTGCGCCACTTTAGGCACAGAGATCGAGGCATAGGAGCCCAAAACACGTGGGTTGAGTGATCTCTAATGAGGAAGGGAGTTCCTCACGCGGCTCTCGACCAGCGACTGTTTCAGATTAATCGTATTCGCATTTGGGCGCTAAGCCTCTGTTTACCGCCCGGAGAACACGTTCTCGGCCTCAAATCGCTTCGCGTTCGTTCCCAGCGAAAGCGAAAACCGAAAATCCACAATTATCAGGTGCGTGATTCGGAATTCGTTCAAAAAACGGCGAAAAACGCGCTCGGCGGTGTCCGAAGACAAACAAAAAACGATGTTTCACGACGTCGGCGCGGTCGGACGAAAACGGCCGTCGTGAATCAGTGTTTCCCGTTTGGTGGACGCTAATTACAGAAGCGCACCATCGGAGCGCCGCCGAGAGGTCAACAATCGCGCCGGAACGCTTTTCAAAGATGCCAGAATCCCGTATCCGCCTACTCAACGACTGAAATAGAGATTCTCGTGGGAAAGGCGATTGTTGGCGCATGTGAGACGGATTTCGAGTGCGCCTGAGCGCGGAGTAAGCCAGGTTTAAACTTTGGTCACGAAAAGCCGCTTGGGAACAACGCCAGCGGGTTCACAAGGCGGAAGATCGCTCACCCTCGCCCCACCTGTGGTCTGTTTACTCCCCCGAGAGCGTTGTTTTGGCGCGTGGCACGCTGTTTGGAACGTGGCAGATCCAAATCCGGGGAACGTGCTTCCTAAGCTATAAAAGGTTTCTAATGACGCAGGCGAATTCTTAGTCAAATATACAAAACGGACGTTTTTTTCGGAAAGGTCAGAATTCGTCATGTCGGCGACGACGAAAGCCAAAGCTCAGCGACTTTGGTGAGAGTATGAAGCACACTTTTGCCGGGAGAAGGGGATTTCGGAATGCTGGGACGATAAACAAGAAGCCGGCGTTTGCGAGAAAATTGAAGGTAAACAACAGATAATTATAGAGTTCGGACGCGAAAGGGACGAAATTCGGCCAAAAGCGGGTGCGCAGGTTAGATGATTTGTCTCTACAATCCGACTCAAGCGAAACGATTGAAATTCAAACATGTGCAGCCTGTGACCACAGAGATCGGCTACCGTACCGAGAGCGGAAGCTGCAGAGCGACTCAACGTTGGACAAACACGCGGGGAAAACAGTTGCGAGAGGGGAAGCAGCGAGAAACAAGAAAGAAACTCCAGAAACTGCGTCCGATGAGCGGCAGCGAAGTTCGCTTCAGATCTGGTCGGCTACCGTAACCCTACCGATCAACACTCACGCAAAGGTCGTTGTTTGAATGGACGATTTGGGGAACAACGGTTTTGAGGGATTTAATCACGTGTTTCTGTTTGATTACACACCTATCGGAGACAAACGACGCACTTTTGCTCTTATCGCAGCCGTCGGAAAGTGCACCAAAACAATCCAAAAGGGCGAAGCGAGTGGAACCCAAACTGAGCGATACTTGATCTCGGAATCAAACAGAATACACGGTTTTTGGTCGGCTACGGTAGATCTGGAGGGGTCTCAAGCAAGGAGTGGAGCAGCTGGAAAGGAGACGGAAAACAAGCTGATTTCTTTCGAATGTGGCCGTCTTGGATCCGCCACGTTCGCTCGCATCAGAGCGCGAAAGTGCGCGTTTGAGGATTTCGCGTTGTTTTTCGATTTCCGAGTGAACTATTGTTTTGAATGACGCTGATAACCGGGCGGATTACGCGAACAATTCGCAGAGACCGCGCGCGCGAATCCGCTTTCGGTTTGGGACGCCGAAGGGCGCGATTCCACGCAACTATACTTGTGCGACTGGACTGAGTTCTGCGACCAAAGCGGCTCGCTCCTCTCCCCACTAATCTTTGAGTTTTGAAACTCGGAAACTCCGCGCGCGTTTCAGGCGAGCGAGCGGCCGAATAAACAAATCGTGATTTTCCTGTTTTTGCGAGCATCAACGCGCTTTTCCACTGTAATATGACTCTTGTGCTTAATTTAGGCACTCCGCTCGCCAGTGTGGACCCTTCTGTGGAGTAGGCGCCTTCGCAGAGCGCGAGGGACGAAGATCTGCGACCGACCGCATTCCAAATCGAATTAGTGGCGACCAGAGAGCGAGCGGCTCGCTCGGCTGTTGTGGAAAGTGCTTTCGGCGGCCCCGAAAGGACATCGAGGGTTGACGCAAACAGTTACGTTGGCCCAGTGACCGCAAACAAGCGAATTGATAAACGGCGAGGTGATAAGGAACGCGCGCGGCGGGACGCGGAGTTGCGCGACGTTCTTTGAATGTTGATCGCGTTCGCAGTGACTTCCGGCAGCACTTCCCGTTTCTCAGGAGCTCTTCGCGCCCGTTAGCAGCTCGAAAACAACGATGTTTTGACAGCGGAAGGCGGGAGGAACTCCAGAGCACAACGTGGGAGTCCGAATGATCGAGAGCGGAGTTGTAATTGTGGACGTTTGGGTGTAAAATCAGAGAAAGTTACGGTAGAATTCGCGCGGTTGCGGAAGAGAGCGGGAAATTTCCCAGATGAAACGTTCACACAACCTGTCATTGTAATACCGTACCCGAGCATACTGTAGAGGCGTAAGTTGCTCCGTAGAGCATCCTTAAAAGGAGAGAAGGGAACGGAACAAAGGCAGAAGAGGAAGAAAACCGCAATCGAACGATCGTAGTGATCATCATCGTCAGTTGGTTACCTTCTTCTGACGTCTTCGATTCCTGCGACGCGGTCGGCGCTTCGGTTTCTTATCGTCGATCGCCATCTCGCTGCAATAACTCTTCCTCGCGGCGGTCGACGTCTTCGGAATTCTGCGTTCACGGGCGGATAACCGACGTCGCCGTCTGAAAGAGACAAAAACAACTGATCAAACCGACATCCACCGAATGCGAACAATGCGGATGTTCGCGCGGGCGTGTTTGGATTGGAGAGGAGAAGACCGACGGCGATTTTCAATGAAATCGCGACGAACGAATCTCGTTCACCGCCGCTCGCTCGCTGCTCCCGACATCCGCATTTGCATTTGCAACAGCGCGTCCTCCGAGCGTCCAGAAGGTCCAGTCGGCCGTCGGCGAGCCGCTCGAGGGTGGAGGCGCCGCCACAAAAAACAATCGACGCAGAGGGGAAAGACGAAGGGAAAGCGCCGCTCTTCGCGGAATGATCGCCTCATCGATCCCACTCACCCCGATTCGCCCGAATCGCGGAGATAATCGCGACGTGCAGCGAAGAGATCAAGAAAAGTCGAATTGCAATTGGCGAAAGTGACGATGTTGCAACACCGGGAGATCTGAACGAGTCAACTCGACCGCTCGCCTGTTACACCAAACGCTGCGAACGCTGCTGAGAACGAACATTTATATTATCACGAAACACCGCGGATTCTCAAAGATATCGCTACTTTGACGGAAATTTCCGGCAAGCGAGCTGCTTCGTCCTCCGTCTCGGGATATCCCACGCGTTTCTTCGGATTTGGCACTTTTTTCCCCCTTCATGGTCGTCGTGACGCCCCGACTTCGATGGAATACGGTATGACAAAGACATTTTTTCGCTTTGTTTGTTTTGCAAAGCGATGTTTGTCGACAAACAACAGAAAAACGATTCAGAAGCTGAAGGCAACATCGCCTACTGGTTGTGACCATTTTGTCGAGAAGATTTCAACTCCTGCGAAGAGACCGTCAACTCCTCTTCTGACCGCCTGCGAAAAGCTACGCGACGGCTGCAACGGCGGCTCTCGTTGTCTCCAGCAAGTATGCAAATCGGGAACCAAAAAAACATTCGACCGACAAAGGGATGAAATGAATTTATTCATCCGCCTCACAGAGACCGAAACACGCGTTGTAGATGAATAGAAGGGCGCCGTAGAAGTAGAGCGATGCGAAGCCGTGGAGGAGACAAGAGGTGAGCGCCACGCACTTCCACGAACGTTTCTTTTTGAAGAACGACTCTGAAACGAGGAATCTACGGAAATGAAGGGAAATTGGAGAGAAACGCACCTTCCTCCGCTTTTTTGTTCTCAGCTTGGCTGTTCTGAAGCTCCATGACCGTCGACTCCTCTTCCGACCGCGTTCTGATGACCGCCGAGAGACGAAAGACGTCGTGATCCACGTGCTCCGCAGCATTTCTGTGTAGACTTCAATTCCGAGCGGTCGGTTTCAACGGCAGCAGGCAACGTCTTCGATAGCGATGGCAGAAAGTGAGTTTCGGGGATTCCGCGCTTTCTGACGTCAATTCGCTTTCAGAGAAGAAACCGCTCAGTCACAACGCCGTCATGGGCATCTCGGTGGCGCTCATCTCCGTCGGCGTGCTTCTCGCCATCCTCTTCGTTCTCTTCGGTGCAACGCAGTGCTTCACGCTGTGTCCTCTGCCCCTCAAGGAGATGTCGCCCTCCGCCACGACTTCTTCGGCTGCGAATGGATGAATTTTGGTGAAATTCTGGTGTGAAATAAACGTTTTATTCGTAGCGCAACGTCAATAGTTTCTGCTCCAAATTCTCGATCTCCGTTTGATGCGAATTCCGCTGCGAGCGGCGGAATTCTCCCGGGAAGACGACGCTCGCGGTGTTCCGCGGCTTCTTCACTTCGTAGACGCATCGGTCGGCTGAAACAAACGCGTGAAGCGGAAATTCAACGAATCTCACCCAAGCAGAACACAGAAACGCGGAGTTCGTAGTCGTCGCGTCGCTCGGAATCCGAAACATCGACTTCAAAAAGCGTCCTTGACGTCGCAGGGATCTTCGTCCACGGTCCTGAAGCAAAGTCACCCGGTGGGCTACCGTAATCCTTGGAATTAGTGGCGAGCGAGAGCGCGCAGCAACCCAGAATCGCTGATTTCGAGTCGTTCGCGACGAAGAGACCGTATCTCGGACAACTCCGCTCCCACTGCCACCGAAATCGGTCGATCTTCAGCCAAAGACGATTCCGAAGGTCGGCGAACGCCGACGCGCTCCTTCTGACGGTCACTCCGCTGAAAACTCGTCGTTTGATAGAATTACTCGCTGCAAACTCACCTCTCGCTCAGCGATCCGTTTGGCAAAGTTTCGTTTCTCGCGACTGTCACGGATCCGTCCTTGAGGACTACGGTACTGTAGCGGTCGATCGGATGGGAAATGCAGGAAACAGTCGATCCGGCGAATACGGTAACGTAGAGCGTGTACGGCTGTTTTCCAATATTCTCGATCTCGACGAGGTCGGCGGTCTTCGCGTCGACTTGTCGGAATCCGCAATTCCGAAGACTCGCGGGCGTCAGATCTTCGGGGAGAACGGCGGCGTCGTCAGAAGACACGCGGACGAACGTGTGAAGTTTCGAGTCGTTCACGAAACGAGTTGTTTGCGCGCCTCGGAGGGAATTGAGGGGAATCACCGCCAGAAGCCCCCAGAGGCGCTTGAATGCGCCGATCAGAAGCAGAAGAAACGCGAAGAGCGGCGAGAGGCGCGGATTGCGCCTCCTCCCCTCCTCCAGGAGCTCCTCGACAGCGCTCCTGTGATTCTCGCGCGCAGGATTCGACGGGAAGACGAATCTCTCCGCGATCTGCCACCCGAGCAACGCGAAATTCATTCAGAAATCGATCGATGGAGACGCGCGCGACGAAGCAGAGAAGTCGACTGGTTTGGGGCGAAGTGCAGTCACCTCCGGCGAAGATCGGGTAGCGAAAGCGGTGCGCGTGAGCGAGCGGAACTTGTAGCATCGCTGTAGCATCGCAGAAGGAAATGCGACGCGCTTTTATTCCGTTTTTGTATTTTCAAACGATAACCTCAATAACGTCGTCAACCGCGCTTTCGTCAATCCCGATTATTACAGTAACACTTTAGTTTTTGCCTCGAGGATGGAGCAACTAAGCCCGGAGTTGATCACAGAAATACTCAAAGCGGTATCCCCGAAATCAATGCTGAAACTGTGCGATCTGGCGACGGCACCGAACTCCTGGAAAGCGATCGCCTCGCATGAACACTACCGCCGAAGTGAATTGAATCTCGCCATCTCTGTGCGGCCAACTTACAAACGGCAGACGCGATTCCTGTTCACAAAGCGGATCAGAGGCACCGATGACTTCAACGAGCCGCTAACTCACTTGGAAGTCCTCCAGAAATATCCCGAGAAATCGCTGTCGCGAGTTGATATCGTCGACACGGATGAGATGCAATTGTCCCTCATTCCGGGGGTTTCGGCCACCAGCGACAAGTGGACTCGCGTCAATCTCAACGCGAAATCAGAGATTTTCGATTTACTGCGGAAAAACGGCATCGAAAAGCTTCTGATGGACGTGAGAAATGAGACGTCGTTGAAAGCCATCCGCTCTCTGTATGAAATGTTCCTCTCGCATGGGGCTCTCGTGAGAGAGTTCTACTTCGTTGTGAGATTCAAGAGAGATACCGATCCGTTTGACAGCATGGTGGAACAGCGAGAAATCGATTTTTTTGGAGCGATGACGAGACTACCGAATATGAAGGAAGTCAGTTTTTACCTCGGACTCTCCAATAGAAGCATCCAAATGCTCAAAAAATTAGTTTTGGAGTTATACAGGAAATGGGAGACAAATCCGGCGACTTACAAGAACTTTTCTTTGAAGATCAATGCTTGTTTAGACAGTGGGTTGCTGACGGACTCTTCATTTGAAGATTTGTTTCCTAACGTAATTCATTCTGCTAGAGGCGTATATAGTCGCGAGAGCACTGACTCAGCTAGTGGAGCTCGGATGATCTTCAGCATAATTCATTATTACGGTTTTGTTAACTTCAATAATTTGTATACTGAAAGTTATCTTCTCGAATGTCAGTGAGCTCTCCCTAAAGCACCCATAGGGGACTGCGCGATTTGCGATAGAAGAGCTTTAATAAACAGCTTTGAACAAAACATTCTACAAATCCGGTCGTTTCGCGTGATTCTGATCCTCGCGACCTTTTCTCATCATCTAAGAAACTCTCCATCCTCGCCGTTGGTGTCAAGCATTTCTGTTTCTTGAACTTTGACATTTATCTGGGAATGTAGAAATAGCAGAACGCTGAGCTTTGCATCCCTCAAGCTACGGATATTCGGTTTAAATACGATGTACACAATAGTCGCTGCGTTTGCACCGTTTTTCACATAATTTTATAATCTTTCAGATCGCAATAAAGTGGGTTCGACGCAATCGAGTGAATCCAATTCTAGCGAGCACCCCTTTTTAGTAAGTACGGGGGCGTTTTATCGGAGACTCTCAGCAGGACATCAACCGCGCAACTCATCAGCTTGAGATCGTGAGGACAGAATATTTCCTTGTAAAAGTAGGCGCATTTCTTGTCTTCGGGCACAAGACTGCACCGAATCATATTGGCCCAAAACTGATCAGTCGCTTGGAGACTCCAATCCATCATGCCGGCAATGAAAAGCACGTTCCTCATCCTCTTCCGATTCGCCCAAATCGCGTCGTTGAGGACTCCCACCGGCATTCCCAGTGCGAAGAAGAGAGTATCCTCGTTGTCGGCCAATCCCTCTTCGGGAGAGAAATCGCGTCACAGGAGGCGTCGCCACGTTGATGTGGTTGAGGAAATCGCGCTCAAACTGCGTGGAGCACGGCTCGTGGAAGAAGACCTCGTCCACGTGGAACATTTCCCGAATCGCGAGGCAGTAGGCGAGCTGCGCAAGACCTGCAAAGTTCAAATTGCTGAATTTGTTGGCGAAGAATCCGTTGCCGATGATCCTGATCCGCTTCAGTTTCCTGCCGTTCAGCATGCAGCCGATGTTCTCCAAGGCGCGGCCCGCGATTCCCTCCTTTCCCGCATCGAAGAACACGTGGTGCATCGTTGCGATGTTGGACAACACGTGCTCGAAGGTTGTCGCTTCCACCAATCCTGGATGATTGTGGTCGGCGGAAGGCGCTCTGAAAAATGGAGGCGCAAAGGAAAATAAGTCGCATTGCGGATTCAATTTCTTCAGCGGCCCCTTCAGCGGGAAGTTATTCATCAGTTCAACTGGATCTCGGTCGAAATCGTATCCGTCGCTCGGCATCAGAAAGAGGCGGTTAGAGCTGGTGCAGTGATCATTCCGCAAGCAGCGAAGCGCCGGTAGAGAATGACAAAGGAAGGCGCCCAATCCGAAATTGTGGATGAGGAGGAGTTTGTTGATCGCGCGTTCGTTCCAGTTGGCCGCGATGAAGTTGTTGAGGAGGAGCAAGTTGAAATGCACCATGTAGTAGAGATCCAGGACGTCTTCTTCGGAATCCTCGATTTTCTCCCCGAGAAACTCGGCGAACGGAGGCGTGTGGACGCCGAGCGCGTTCAGGTGCTCCTTCTCGGCTTCTGTGAGGCCGGCGTCCTGGAACGAGCAGAATGCGGGGTTAAGTCGCCCCTTCAGTTTGATCAGCATGACGAGATTCCGCAGCCGATTCACCGTCTTCGTCCCCGGTTCGTTCGTCCACACGCATTTCAGGTTGCGCACGCGCCGCGCGCCCGCTGACGCCGCGATTTTCTCCAGAATCTCTTCCAGAGTGATCGGAGAGTAACTTTTATAGTCGATCATGCCGTTCTGCTGCACATTGTTGGCGCAAAGATGTTCTCTCAGATTCGCTTCCCCCTCCTCGAGGTCCCGTTTGAATTCGGCGATCGTTTCGCTGTTCCGCGCCATTGCAACGTCCGATTCAAAGTCAATCAGTTGCATAAATGAGGCCGTGGAGCGCCGCTTTCCCACGGGCACCGCAGCGCAATGTCGGTTAGCGTTGCTTTCGTTTGATTCCGCCGCTCCCGAATGACGTCAAATGGTCGTTGACACGCGGATCTCCTCACCACAACTCAACGCATAACCGACCGCGTTAATTCGTTTTCCAACTCTAATTGTGGCGAACAGCGCGCTGTCCACGTCATCATGCCGATCCAACTGCGGTGTTCTGCGATCGCAAATCTAACCACAGTGCTCTGCGGTCAGAATGGCGGACCGCGGGACGTTTATTCAAACACAAATCTGCATTCAACCGGAAAATCAAGACGCGGGCGTGTTGTTGGAGCACGCGATGTGATTCACTTTCCTCTCCAGCATCAAATAGTAAAGCGCTGTGGTAGCCAAGACGTCGACGGACCACCCGATCTTCGAGTAGGCGCCCACGTAGTAGATTATGCTAAATTTTACCTGAAAGTTGGGAAATTGGCATGTTTTAATGCAGATGGGAGACTTACGGTAACTGAGAGGACGCAATCGACGAAGAAAGGGACGATTTCGAAAACGACGCGAATGAAGAAGAGATACTTGACGAATCCGTTGATCTGAAAACGCGCGTACAACGCGGTCAACAACGCTGGCGAACCTTGTGGAAGGTTGAAGTCTTGTGGAAGAGCTCCGCGTTCCGGATGAGGACGAGGAAGACGACCCCGAAGAAAACGTGGGCGATCGAAGTGACGAGTTTGATTATCACGAAGATCACGCGGTTGACCGAGTTGGCGGAAACCAAGCAGTTCATCGAAAGGCATTCTAGATCAACTGTTTCTCAATGATTGCTGTCGCTAACGTGAGTGTCCCGCAACGATTGCTTTCTCAAGGCGCTTTTCTTGGATTTTTGAGTTATGCAACCACTTGAACGAGTGACGCAATTGGTTAAACTTTAATCGGCACGCGGGATTCCCGTCGGCGGAGGGGATTTCGCAACTCAATTCCCGATTTGCAGAAAATGAGTTGAATCGAATTAATTCGAATTATTCGTTGTTTTGCGCGAGTTTTGAGTCGGAAACGCGCTCACCGTGTGAGAAGCGCAGGTCGGCTTTCGTCCAGATGATGTCGACGACGATGAGGAGGATCGAGGAGAGGACGGCGAGCGCGACCACGAGCCAAATGATCGGCTTCACGTAGTTCTTCGAGGAGACCAGCGGCGACCAGAAGACTACGACGCGGTGGAGGATGAGGCCGACGCCGCAGAGGTCGTAGAAGACGCTGGTGCAGTGGGTGACCGAGGCGCCCATCAGAAGGAACCACTGCAGGAGCAGCGTGTTGTTGATCAACCGCGTGCCGAAAAGCACCCAGAGAACGGCGTTGGGGATGTGGGAGATGGCGGAGACGACGACGCCGAGGAGAAGCAGTGCGAGCAGCTGGCTGTCCTTCGCGATCTTCGCGATCGTCACTTTCGAGAAGATGTTCCAGAGGAAGAGGAGCGTCGGAAGACCCGCGAGCAGCGGGAGACTGTCGGTGACTACGGTAACAATCACCGCCGATTTCATCCTGAAGCGAACGAAAAGTGGACTCGCGGTGGCCGAAATTAAATCGAGAAAGAGTCGCCGATCGCGGAAAAACGGAGGACAAGTGAAATTGAAGAATTCTCTGGCGCACTCGCAATGTAACTCAAAAACTAATGCTCCATATGGGGCTCGAACCCATGACCTTGGCATTTCTCATCACTTATAAGTACCACGCGCTAACCGACTGCGCCAATGGAGCACCACCACCATCCACGCGATGGTCGCCTTTGTTGCCGGCTACGGCGACACGTGACGGGATATGCTTTCCCTCTTTTCGTTCATTCGAGGGCGTTTAGAGAAAGTATTTAGCAGAAGTGAATTCTTCTCTCAAACATCGCGCAATCGGAGGGAAACACTTTCTGAGTTGTTTAGAGGCGAGGAGGAGGCAAACAAAATCCTTCCCGCGGGCGTCGGGCGCAGGTAATTGGCAACGGGTTCGTGGCATCGGCGTTGTTTGCGTGCGATAATCGCGAAACGCGGAAATCAAATTTAGGAAACGAGCGACGGAGCAGAAGTCAAAGATGGGAATGTTGCAGCGCACTCGGAATTCCGGGATTATGTAGCACTCTGCGAGTCCACTTGAAGGCACTTTCACGGCGATTGGCCACTTTTGCATTCGAAAATTGACGTTTTTTGTGCAGATATTGCTTGTTGAATATCTTTGCGTCCGTTGGAGCGTTCGTAGATCCTAAAGAGGGCGCGGGTGCGTTCACGTTTAAATTTGGTGTAGAAATATCGAATGAAACAGGCAAATAAAATTAAATGAGCCGGTAGTCCGATTGCGCAAAACGCCTGCGGAGATCACGTTTTGCGCAGATTCAGGCGCTGTGTGAATCCCCACGAGGTCAGTATTGTGCACGCGCCAATTTTAAATTTGACTCTCGAGCGATGACTATTCAGTAAAAATAAGCGTTCAGAGACCCTTTTACGTCGAAGAAGGCTGCGATGCGTGGTTGTTTGCATCCTGAAATCACGGAGTTGACGAATCAGTTAAACACCAAACAGGCGAATAAATCAACTGATAGATCAAGAGCAATTTCCGATGAGAACAACGCCAAAATATGAAGTAACGGATGACTCACAATTTAATTTAAGTTATGACAAAAATTCACAATTCAAGCTCGATAGAATGACGACAAAAAAGGAAGGTTCTGTCTATCGCTTACACTTTTGTTGCACTCAGAGGCTGCTGGTGAGTTGGAGCTTAATTACTTTGTGAATAACGAATTAAGACATTTGGTTATTAAAGTAGAATCTGCGAAAGAAACTGAAAAGTACAGAAATGAGCCACTTTTCATTTCGTGAATTCAGAATTCGAAGAATTGCAACAGAAACGAATGCTTCTTATCATTATCAATTGAGGACCCAGCAAGATTCGAAAGGATTGTTTTGGCGAATAAAGTCGAAAGCAATGAATGCAAAATGACAATTTATGCCCCACGCAATCACGCACATCCTGGATTTGATATCGAGGAGCATTTCTACCGGTATGTAAACGTCATCTTTCAGTTACAAGCCGAGCGAAATCAACAAAAGGCGGATTTTCGGCATAAAACGACCATGTTTCCTCGAATATAAAAACAAAGCGTCTGGCAGTTTTGATGTCAGTGGCAGAAGAGAAAACGCAAATCGGAGCCAATTTCATGTTTCGAGAAATGTTTCTCGTTTCGGAAGATGTTGGAAGTCAGAATTAGCGATGGTGGTGAACGAGCGTTTTTCTCATTCGTTCTGGAATTTATACATATTCGGGGATACGGTACAGTCGGAACTCCGATTTGTTTTTTTCGCGTGCTGCCTTCCGAAAATGGAATTTTAATTGACGAGTCGAGTGATCACTTCGAAACGCCTCTCCTTCGCCGCTTCGAAAGGGGACATAGAATTTAACCGAACATGCGACATATAAACGCTTTTGCGCTTTAAGTGCACGTGTGTGAATGCCGTCCACGCGTCTGTCTCTTTGTCTTGAGTGCTGCCATGTTGGCGTTCGATCTTTCCATTACATCGATTTATTTTGCAAACCGATTGTTTGCAGGTCGTGTCGGTCTGATTCCCATCCTTGTTCTCACCAATAATCGCACTGTAATTTCTATATATTGCACATACGTGGGTTGTACATGAATCGACGTGGACTTGTTTTTGCGCAATGATATGAACTGGGTAGTCAGAATGAATGCAAATATTCCATGTAAATAAAAGTCACGTGTGCGAATATATAAATTTCAGATATTTAGCACACTGTGGGCGGAGTCGTTTAATAGCGAGTGTACATTGTTTTAGATGCTCTGCTCGATTGTTTTTTGTTTTCCTGATTGCTGTTGTTTCTTTCTTGTGGAGGGCGCTAAGTCTTCTTTTTTCGCAAAAGATAAGGTTGGTTGTTAACCAACGCGACGTGAATAATACAATTTATCTGTTAGTATTTTCTTTCTTTTCAGAGCGTTTCCGGACTTTCAATCAATCGAAAATGGTATTTCATACCTTCCCTGGAATTGGAACCCAAGCAATCCATGTTGGACAGGAACCTGAACAGTGGGATATGAATCAGGTTTGTCTGAGCATAATGCATATATTTTAGTGGAATATTCATTTTTAGGTTGTCCCTCCAATCTCACTATCGACAACTTACAAGCAAGACCAACCCGGTGAGCCAAAGGTTCACGACTATTCACGTGCTGGAAATCCAACTCGTGATGTTCTGGAAAAGAGTTTGGGCGTTCTTGAAGGTGCCGATCGTGCGCGCGTTTTTGGAAGCGGCCTTGCTGCTACATCAGCGACAATAGCGTTCTTGAACAGAGGAGACCACGTTATCTGTTCAGATGACGTCTATGGAGGTGAGAAAGTGTTTTGTATCTACATGTCATCTTTTCATCGTTTGATTCTTTCAAATACCGTTCCATTTTAGGTACTCAACGTTTATTCCGTCGTATTATTGCTCCGAAGAATGGTTTGGAGTTTACCTTCTCTGACCTCACAAACGCCGAAGAGTTTAAAAAACTGCTTAAGACCAACACCAAGATGATTTGGCTTGAGAGTCCGTCGAATCCTCTCCTCAAGGTCGTCGACATTAAGGCAGTGGCTGATGCTGCCCGTGAATTCAACAAAGACATAATCATTGTTGTTGACAACACTTTCATGTCTCCCGTTTTCCAGGTAGCTATTGATTTCTCATAACATGTGACCAGTATATTTTCAGCGGCCCCTCTCCCTCGGAGCTGACGTGGTCGTCCACTCGATCACCAAGTACATTAACGGCCACTCCGATGTCGTCATGGGCTGCGTTATAACCAAGAACAAGAATATCGATGAGCATCTATTTTTCCAGCAACTTGCTGTGGGAGCTGTGCCTTCCGCCTTCGATTGCTACCTTGTCAATCGAGGCGTAAAGACTCTTCATCTTCGTATGCGCGCTCACATGGAGAATGCTTTGGCTGTTGCCAAGTTCCTCGAAAGCCACGATCTCGTTGAAAAGGTCTTATACCCTGAACTGCCTTCCCACCCACAGCATGCTATTCACAAGAAACAGACCAAGGGAATGAGTGGAATGGTTTCTTTCTACCTGAAGGGTAAACTTGCAGAGTCTCGCAAGTTTCTTTCCAGCCTTAAGGTAAAAGCAAACTTGTATTTTGGAGTTATCGTTTTTTTAGGTTTTTGTTCTTGCAGAGTCGCTGGGTGGTTATGAAAGCCTCGCTGAGCTTCCATCGGTTATGACTCATGCTTCGGTCCCTGAGGAAGACCGAGCCAAACTTGGCATTACTGATAATCTTATTAGACTCTCCGTCGGCTGCGAAGATGTAGCAGATCTAATTGCTGATCTTGACCGAGCGCTGCAAATGTCTCGCGGTAAAGCGAGTGTTTAATCGCATCCTCTTGTCTTACATAATAGCGAAATATTTATGCGTATCTTGTTTGTTCCCTCACCCAACGTTTTAAGTTTTGTTATAAATGTTGTTGTTTATGTGATCTTGTTTATGTTTTTGGAAACTTCTGCTCGCTGTTTGCCATGTGGACACGTGACACCACCGTGCAACCTACAGTATCCATGCACAAGTAGGGAAAAAATATTCTTGTTCTTATCAACTCGATTAACCTGACAGATTTACCCCAGAAGGTCTTGAAACAAACGAAAACCACTTTATGAAAAAATCAAATTATTCATCAAACATAACAAATTTCTATTGAACCATTAACCGCGGCGCAATGGACATCGACATGAGTTCTTGGAAGAGAAGTTTGCACGCGTAGGGAATTCTGAGCGCGGAGATTTGGGTCTTGTTACGGCAAGCCTTGCATTCAAATTGATTCGTACGGAGATTCGCGATGACGACCAATCCGCAGTTGTTGCACACGTACACGTGGTAGGGATCGGAGACTTCGAAGAGGCGCTCACGTAGAAACTGCGCTGCTCCGTGTGAGATTTGACAATCGCGCTCCATCTCTCCGAATCGGAGACCTCCGTCACTGAAACAATCGATAATTAGTCGGGAATTTTCCACTGAATTGACTTACCGAGCACGACCTTCCATAGGTTGGCGATTCATCATTTGCACGGGGCCTCTGGCTCGCGAGTGAATCTTGTCATCGACCATGTGCTTCAAGCGCTGGTAATACGTAGGACCCAAGAAGACTGGTGTCGTGAGCTTCATGCCCGTATGGCCGTTGAACATCACTTCATTTCCTCGAAGATGGTAACCGTACTCGGCGAGCAAATTGCTAATCTTCTGCACGTTCACAGTGTCGTTGAACGGCGTCGCGTCACCGATTTCGCCCTTGTTCGCCGAGAGCTTCCCCTGGAGGCACTCGATCAAATGGCCAATGGTCATACGAGAGGGGACGGCGTGGGGGTTGATGATGATGTCGGGCGAAATTCCCTCGCACGTGAACGGCATGTCCTCCTGGCGGTACATGATTCCCATCGTTCCCTTCTGACCGTGCCGGGAAGCGAATTTGTCGCCGATTTGAGGGAAGCGCACTGAGCGGACGCGGATTTTGACGAATTTGTTGCCGTCGCAGTTGAGGGAGAGCATGACCTGGAAGTGGAGCGATAGGCGCGTGCATGAGAATCCACGCTTACCTGATCGACGATACCGGTTTCACTGCTTCTGAGAAAGGTACTCGCATCCCGCTTCGAGTATTTCTTGTTCGCTTGATCGAGATCGTCGTCCTCGTCCGGCAGCGAGATCGTCTTTCCGATAATGACGTCGTCACCGGAGACGCGCATTCCCGGCGAGATGATTCCCTCGTCGTCCAACTTGTCGTAGAGCGAGTGACGCATGCCGGAGCACTTGTCCCTGCTCGGCTTCTCGATCAGCTCTTCGTTGTTGCTGTCAAGGTTGGATTCCTGGTCGCGGTAGGAGCGATAGAACACTGAGCGGAAGAGGCCGCGATCGATTGCCGAGGAATTCATGATAACCGAATCTTCCTGGTTGTATCCCGTGTAGGAGAGGATGGCGACGATCGCGTTGATGCCGGCGGGGAGCTCGTTGAACCGGAGGTACTCCATGGAGCGCGTGGTGACGAGCGGTTTCTGTGGGTAGTAGAGGACGTGCGCCAGCGTGTCCATCCGAACGTGGAAATTCGTGGTGTAGACTCCCATCGCTTGTTTACCCATAGCACTCTGAATTTCGCGGTTTTCGGTGGCAATTACATGAGGATACTTACCTGGTAGGTGTTACGAGGACTCTGATTGTGATCGGGGAAGGGAATAATTGACGCGCAGACGCCGAGAATCATGGCGGGATGGATTTCGCAATGGGTGTACGTGTCGCAGTAAGCCCCAATGTCCTGCTTCAAATCCTCGGGCATCATGGCGACCATCACAGTCTCCTCCTCCATGGCGTCGATGAGTTCGACAACGCCACCGGCCACGAGATCCGACCACGTGTAGTTTTCTCCATTCGCGCCTTCGCGCTCCTTCAATCGGTTGATATGCTTGCGCTTCAGGGCCAACTGATTGCTCTCGACGATCAGAAGCGGGCGACAGACGCGTCCGGCGTCCGTGTAGATGCGGATTTCGCGGTCGGAAATGTCTCTCACCATCGATACTTCGGAGACGATGATGTCCATCTGACGACGGAGCTTCTTCAACGTTCCCATCAGCTGCTTGGGGTCGCGGTGGACGCCGACCCATGCACCGTTGACGAAGATTTTCGTTGCGCTTCCAATTGACGATGGCGCGACTTCTTCGAGGTTCTCCATCGACCATTCCTCCAAGAACTCGAGGATCGGGTCGGGGACACTTCCGACGGAGATGTACGCCATCAGCGCGAGATTCTTGACGAGACCGACGGCTTGACCTTCGGGCGTTTCTGCTGGACACACCAGTCCCCACTGAGTATTGTGGAGCTGGCGCGGTTTCGCAAGTTTTCCTTCGCGTCCGATAGGGGAGTTAGCGCGACGGAGATGAGAGAGCGTGGCGGTGTAGGTGAGACGATTCAACACCTGACTGACTCCGGCTCTCGCCTGATGAGCCTTCTTCTGGTCTCCCCAGTTGCCGGTAGCAAGCGAGTAGGCCAAACCACGCGTGATCGTCGACGTTTTGACGCAAACGTCAAGATTAAAGTCGCCGTTTCTGTTGATGTACTTCTGAGCGGTCAATCGCACCTGCAATGAGCGTTTTATGAATGTTCCGTTGTGGCTGAATGCTTACCTCCTTCAGCAAATTCCTGAACAACGCTCTGAACAAGAATGCCATCAGCGGTCCGGCGAGATCGAGCCGCTTGTTGCCGATGTGATCACGATCGTCGAGTTCGCGTCTTCCGAGAGCAGCCAGTAGAAGTCTGTTCACCATATAGCCGATAAAGTACTACAAACAACCGATGAGGTACTGTAGTACAGTAATCAAACGCTTACCGCCTTCTTAGTTTCGCAGAAATCAGAGATTCCAACGTGAGGAAGCATTTCCTTCTGCATAATTTCCCTCGCGTACTTGATACGCTGCTCCTTTGTGACTCCGGGACGCGCACCACGAGCTCCGATGAAGTTGAGCGCGACGTTCTGCTCCTGGATGACAAATGCCTCGTCCAAACTGGGCTTCACCATTTCCATCAATTCGGGATCTTCAAAGTCGTAGATGATGTGCTCGAGGATGTCGCGATCGGAGACGAAACCGAGCGCACGGAAGACGATCATCACAGGGATCTCTTGTTTGATGTAGGGCAAAATGGCGATCATGCGCTGACCAAGCGCCGACTTCTTGTTGCTTCCTCCGCCACGCGCCATCATGTTCACCCACAGCGTGGACGTTGGGCGACTCGAGTTCTCGAGGCATGAACGACACTCCGTCTTGTATGCGTATTTGCCGTCCTTCATCGAGAACACGTAGACCGTGTTTGTTGCCATCTTCTCCTGCGCAATGAGCACCTTCTCCGAGCCGTTGATGACGAAATATCCTCCGGGATCAAGAGGGCACTCGTTGAGCTCGGTGAGATCGCGATCGCTCATGCTGGCGAGCATGCAGTAGCTCGACCGGAGCATGATAGGAATCTTGCCGACAAAGACCTTCGGGTAACGCGTTTCAAGTTTGTCGTCGCCATCCTTGATGCGCGCCTTGATGATGTCGACATAGAGCGGCGAGGAGTATGTCAGATTCCGCAATCGCGCCTCGTTTGACATCATCGGGGTAGGCGTTCCGTCCTTCTCCCAATGCGTCGGCTTCGACAAGTAGATCTGCTCGAATTTCAGGGAATATTTCGTCGGATTTTCGAGATCTCCGCTGTAGTGCTGCACTTCGCTCTGTAGCTCGACGGGCGGCGAGTCTTCAACGATTCTCTGCACGTTCATCTGGATGAATTCGTCGAAACTATCGAGCTGCTGGCGTACGAGGCCTTTCTCGTCAAAATAGGCCGAGATGACGCACCAGCAAGCTTCCTGGGACACGTGATTAGGCCGGCTGATGGATGATCGAGCTTACCTGCCATTGATCTGGATGTATGTCCTTTTCCTCGCCGAAAGCATTGTTATCGACGTCAATCCCATCCATGACATCGTCGAAGTCCATCGTCTGAAAGATTCCTCCAACGTTTAGTTAAACGTGAATTCAGCGGTAAACACAAGTGCGTTCGCGTAATAAACCATGCCACAGAAACCCTTCCACCCGGTAAAAACTAAAGCAGTACGCGGCTATTTGTACAAAACCTGCTAACTCAGATTCGACGCAACTAATGTAATCTCAGAGCGTAGCCACACCTTAAGCTTTTTTGCCGAAACAGATTTCTGTATTTTCACCGCGTTTTTTCTGCTACAACGAATGAAACACGTAGATATTTCGGGAAACTCAAACGCCTCGCAATTATTCCCGCTTGAAGTATTTTGTATCGCAATTTGGAATAACGAATTTGTTGAATTACTGCTGCTGTGCAGAAAACCCAAAATCAATGGTTACAATCAATCTTGTCAAGACCAAGAGCTTATAAAATATTAGTGTTCTGAGATCGATTTTGTGTTGTTTTTATTGGTGATCGGACATTTGAGTACCGGATAGATGAACTTTGACTGTGGTCAAAGGTCAAGTTACAAGGAAGGAATGAGACAACGTGTATTGTGAGCTTTTCGTGCTTTTCTAAAGCTTCCTGATCGTCAATTTTATTGATTTACACTAGTACTAAAACAAAGACTTCAATTAATCAACGAAAGTCTACTGGTTTTAACTAAGTACCTATTAAACATCTGGATTTATGACTTCCTAAGCGAATAACAAACACTCCCCTCTCTCTCTCTCCCTCTCACTCCCCAGCGTATCGAGCGTCAGACGCTCCATAGATTCTTATAAATCGCGTTGAACAACTCGTTCAGAAAATTTAAATTTGCGAGATCTGCCAGCGCTATTGTAACCGCCGCACACTTCAGCTCTCCACCCTTTCTGCTATGATGCCGCCGTTAATCGCCGCAGTCGAAGCATTCATCACTGTTGTGACTTCAGCAGCTACAGTAATCCTGCTGCTTACTGTATTCCGACACTGCAAGAAGGCGGATTTCCGCAGCAGTCCTCTCTTTTGGACTCTGATGTGCGCAGACTTCGCCGTCGCTTTCTTCCATCTCCCACATGCGCTCTTCTGGGGATGCTACTTCCTCAACTTTGTAGGTAGGTGGACCACACACTACTCAAGAAGTTCAGGAATTCGCGGAATTTCAAAAGTCAGTTACGCAAGTGCGTCAGCATTTCAGGATACGAAAGTCACCTGGCCGTCTCCAATGACGTCATCACGTGGCTGATCCAAACCGCCGTTATTTTCTACGACTGCTGCAGTCTCTCGTTGCTCATCCAGAAGGTTATAATCCTGCTCCGCCCGGGAAAGTCAACGCGATTCATCGTTCCCGCGTGTTTCATCTGTACAGTTACCGTAACCACCGTATTCTCAGTCGGCTATGCCGTCGCCTTCAATTTACTCGAGCCTCAACCCTCGCAAATCATCAAAGGTACCCGAATCGCGAAATCACTAAACCGAATGCTGTGGCTCAGATTGCTTTAACACCAACTGTGAGATTCCACGCGGCAAGTTCAGCACGATCTTCTACCTGGACACCAAACTCGTGTTCGTGTTCTCAGACGTTCTGCTCGGTTTCTTATTCCTCGCCCTCGTCCATCGCAGAAACATAAAATCCTTCTCCGCCAACTTCCGATGGTCGATCATTTTCATGAAGTACCTCTTCCTCTTCCATTTCTTCGTCGTCCTAATTCCGTTTCTTCTTGATTTGGTCATTCTGAATACGGTGTGTCGTCTAAATCGGTGCTCTCTAACAACTCTTTCAGATCGGTGTGAATCTGGGAATATTTCTCGGCTCGTATTCGCGCGTCCTCCTCACAGCCGAGGGATTCACGTGCGCAGTGATTTACAAACTGATACTACGCAGAAGGAAAACCGCCGACACTACGGTAGTTGAGAAAACAATCGCTATCTCGACGCACGGAAGACCCACGAAAGGAAAGTGACGGAAAGAGAAAATTTATGTCGAGAAATTCCGAATTATGCGTCCATAGATATTCAAGATCAAAGTGAGAACGAAATTATGGTCCATGAGAGAGATATGGTTGGTGGATATGAATCTCTGCTTTTCGTAGAGCAACGGTATAGAAAAGATAGTGACTAGAACATCTGCAATTTCCTTTTTTGAAATAAATAGTAAAGTGTTTGTTATGCGAGCACAACGGAAAGATGAAGTGTATTGGGGAGAAGATCACAATGCGAGGAAAATCTAAAGAAACGACTACCAAGGAACAATGCATAGAGTCACCCCATCTTGAAAACGGCATCTCAAGAGTAAACCCGTGAAACCAACAGCATGCGAGTGAGTTAGATATTGAACGATGCGTAGTCACTTTTCGCCGACCGCAGCTCAAAGTACTTCTTTGCTTCGGAAACGATGAATACTGATGACGACAGCACAGTTAGGAATCCAAGGTCTATGCGAGGTAAATACATTTCATAAAACAACGATTTCAAAATACCGTATAATGAAAGTGCCTCTGTTTGGAATATTCGTTGAAGAGGGGCAAAGTAAATTACGGCTAACTGACAAATCAAAGAGCCCGAAACCGCCCAACAAAACACAGAGTTCCTGCAAGCAAATTACTAAAATGCTAAAAATTAAAAATTGGTTTACCTGAATAACCCAATCTCCCAAATCATCTTGCGGCTCGATCTGCAGCTCAGCGCGTTCCACATGTCGAAGAGCACGAAACATGTGAATGTCATCGTGGTGTCTCGAGGTGTGATTTTGGTGTCGGCAGACATCTAATCGCGCAATCGTAATAACGTTATGATCAATTAACCGACCTCTTTGTAAAAAACGAATAAAGTTCCCATAATAATAATTGACGCGGATGTGAGAATGTTGCATATAAGTTTGCGAGTTATCATCGGTTCGCGTACATCACGCTGCTTCTGAGTGATGATGTCCTTGTCCACTGGTTCAACACCTAGGCTCTGAGCTGGTGGTCCGTCCATAATTATGTTTATCCATAGAATCTGCATGGCGTTTAGAGGATTCTCAAAGTGGAAAAGAGTCGACAGAGCAATAAGCGAAAGAGCCGCAACACTTCTGCAAGAATCGCAATAAGCAGACGCTTGAAAATACTGGAAACATACGTGCTCAACTGGAATTTCACAAAATTTGTGATGTTGTGGTAAATGCTTTTTCCTTCTTCAATCGCTGCCCGTATCGTCAAGAAGTTATCGTCTATCAGAACCATGTCAGCTGCTTCCTTACAAACATCAGTGCCTGAAGTTCCCATAGCAATTCCAATGTCCGACTTTTTGAGGGCAGCGGCGTCATTAACTCCATCGCCCGTCATTGCAACGACTTCGCCGACTGCTTGTAGTGCCTAGAAATACAAAACTAATGAAAAAACAAAACAAATGCTTATAGTTTACCGTTACTATTTTCAGTTTGTGGTGAGGAGCTGTACGGTAAAATATAGCAATATGTTTGATCACTCTTTCCAACTCAACGTCCGACATATCGTCGATCTGTGATCCCGACAAGCAGCTATCTTCCCCGGCTTTGTAAAGATCCAACTTGGCACCGATAGCACAGGCTGTTTCATAAGCATCTCCGGTAATCATTCGAACACTCGCTCCAGCACTCAATACAGCATCAATGGATTCTCGCACTCCGTCTCTTGGAGGATCCATGATGCCGACCATTCCAACAAAAAAGAGCTGATTTTGTTCTCGGCCACAAGCCACTCCGATCACCCGCAACCCCGAAGATCCAAGTTCGCGAGCTGTTGCTAGAATCTGCTCTTTCTGGCCGGTTGCGAAAGCACGAGATGTCCGACCACCGTACATCGATCCGACACACATGTTCAGGATAATGTCGACAGCTCCTTTCATCATGGTTTCAGGTTCACCGTCCTGATAAACACGATATTTTTTGAAAAGTATGACCAGCATACCTTCAGTTTTGGTTCGCATTGCACAGCCATCCACTTCGTTTCATGTGAGAACGGAATTTCCTTCGTTCTACGGAAATACGATCGAGCTATGTCAAGTTGAGTCTACGTAAAGACGGCCCGTAATTACTTTCACTGAAGCGTACTACTTACCTTCGTTCCAAGAACTACCAGCGCTGCTTCCGTAGGCTGACCCATTGCCGTGCCGTCAATAATCTGCGCATTGTTGCACACACATCCGATTTCGATGACTCGACTGACTGAGGGATGCGAGTGACCGACGACTCGTTCCGTCCCAACAAAGGCTTCACCCTGACCTCCTGGAGCGCCGATGTCGTATCCTACCCCCGTTACGTCTGCGCGAGTTCCGTCGGCAGCGACCACTACTGTGGCGGTCATTTCGTTCTTCGTCAGCGTTCCTGTCTTATCCGAGCAGATTACGGTAACACAACCGAGCGTTTCAACCGCTGACAGCTTCTTAACAACCGCCTTGCGGTTTCCCATTCGCATTACACCAATGGCCAGCGTGACAGCCACAACAATAGGCAAACCTTCTGGGATAGCAGCAACGGCTAGACTAAAAACAACCAAAAGCTACTCTCGCACAACCTGAGTAGTAAACCTACCTAACTCCAATGTTAAACATATCGAGGACATTCCGTCCTTGAATAAGCCCAATCAAGAAAATAAGAGCAATGACTCCGAACGAATAAAACGAAAGTTGTTTTCCAAGATGATCCATGGAATTCTGTAGCGGAGTCTTCGGGGATTCTACTGATGTTAAAGAATCAAACATTTCACCAAAATAGGAGCTTTTGCCAGTTCCAATCACCATTCCTCTGGCATTTCCGTTGCGAACCAGGGTGCCCATAAACGCAATGTTGTCCAAATGCTCTGTGGAAGTAGCTTCTGAATCGTCCAAAGGACGAGCATGCTTCGGTTTCGGTTCAGTTTCCCCAGTGAACGACGATTCGTCTATTTGAAGATCTACAGTTTCGATCAATCTGATATCAGCGGGGACCTTGTTTCCTGTTGTTAAGGTTACGATGTCACCCGGAACAAGATTTTTCGCCAAAAATTCGACGGTTCGATTTTCACGAATACTGGAACAAACGGCTTACTGACAATGATTCCTTAAAGGAAGGTTTCGACCCACCAGTGAGCGACCGGAGGAACTAATTTGTTCAGTTGTTCCAAAGTCTTCTCTGATCGATACTCCTGTACGAAGCCGACGGTGACGACAATCACAACAGCGACGGTGATGCTCAAAGCGTCGTCGAACTGCTGCATAAGTACAGATACGACGGCAGAAACGAGGAGCAACGCTATCAGCGGATTCTTGAACTGTTCAAAGTATTTTGATACCATAGACTCCTGCTTCTCAACGTCGAATTCATTATATCCGTTGTAGTTGAGCCTGAGATGAACCTCAGACTGTGAGAGACCTTCGTTCAAGTTGGTTCGTAAGTAGTCAGCGCATTCCTAGTAGAAAATTCTCATTGATTTGATCAACAAAAATACAAAAACAAACCTGCACTGTCCTCTTCGATGCATGATAACGGTCAAGGCACTGAATCATGTCCTTCTGAGGAACGATAGCCAAGTCACCAACGCCTCCTTCCGTAAACGAAACGCGTTTACCGGAATTCGTTACAGATGAAAATGGATTTCCGCTTTCTCTACGCTTTGTCGATGGAGTATGCACATTCGCTTGTCCTCGACGATTTTCGCCACTTACAGCCTAAATTATTCAACGTAGAACAATTTGCTTGAAGCTTGAATGTTAGAATTAAGAATGTCTTTAAGAAGATCAAACGAGTGTTTACAGGAATCGGTCTAGATACCGCCGACGCTCCATTGGAAACGGCCAAAACCACCCTTTCGTTGGCGCCAGGGTCGTTTTGGTAAGAGTAGCCGCTCGTTGACATCAGTGAGGTTCAGCTCGAAGAGCGCAACACTATCGAAGGCAAATGTCAACGGCGCTCATTATTGTTCCTGTATGAAATCGAAAAGTTGTAAAGTGCGCGCGAAGGGATTAAATCTCAATCGATGGAACGCGCCCGCCAATTTTACCCACTAAAGCAGTCACAAAAAAGCGCTTACCGACAACGGCAAGAACCGAAGCTCGTCATAATCAACATAGCCAGAGTCCTGCATCAGCGTCGATCTGTCGCTATGTCACTAACCACTTGCAGCGCCCGTTAAAAATAAACTCCCTATATGAATTTGCATAAACGCGGCAGTGGAGAGGGAGTTTACGTGATGACGAATGAAAATATCCCCCATGGACTGACGGATAATCTCTAGTGTTTTATGTCCCTATCACCATTGACGAAACCTGCGGCGGTGACTAAGCGAATGACACAGTAGCAAGTCAAATGAATATCAAAATACCAGATTGAAAGGGTCCCAAAGAGTTCAGCTGTCACACTGAGTTTTCCTCTTGACGCCCAACGAAAGTATATTGGCTAATCAAGTTTTCTTCAGCTTTGACATATTCACAGAAAACAAACAAGTACAACGCTGGACGCGAATACCTAAACGGAAAGCTTCATCCATTTCTCGTAAAATAACACTTTACGCCTCAGCAGATATTGACATTCACATCCTTCATCAAATGGATGCATTTAATGAACTTCCGTCGCCTCCTCATTCCTTATTCATACGAATCGAATAAGCGCACAAGTCACAAACTGAACCATTCGGCACTAACACGCGTGCCGCAATGCACCCCCAGCTATAGCAACATTCAAAGTGCCTGATGGAAGAGAGTCAAAAAGCAATTGGAAGCGTTGGGAAGGCGTGGCACCTCACCTTAGCTGTTCCGAGCCGTCAATTAACTATAAAAGCCTCGAAACCAAACAAAACGCATTCGACGAACGCGTTAGATATAACGTCAATACAACAACGTCAAATATTCAAAATCACACTATTTTTAATAAAGAATGTTCGCGCGCTACACCTAAAACACATGTATCCCTTCTGGTAGCACACTCGACGTCCCTTCAACCTCACTCCTACATCCATTTACACATGCGCTACTTTGCCGAAGATAGAAAGAGCGCGAAGAGTCGAGTGTCGCATCAATAATAGTTCTGAGAACACCGCACGTTTCGATTAGATTTTAATGAGCGAAAACGACCCATGCAAGGTCTTCGACCGCCCATGCAGGCGCTACAATTATCGCATCGGGTGGGTGCCTACAACTGAAAATACTGCAGCTGCTACCCTTCTAGTTTTGACCTTAACAAGTAATATCTATATCAATCAGCGTCTCTCGATGAATATTCATTACTCTGCAAATGATTCCCGCATACGGAAAAACCAAATAGGGGTGGTTTATAGAAGCCCTTTACTCCGGTCCGCAAGCCACGCAGAAATGACGAGACAGAAGTACCACCAGTGCGTTTCCTACCACAATTGACATGCGAACTTATGCCCTCAAAGTTTACAACATCGAAGTGCGAAACTCAGCAAAAACGTATACTAACTGCGACTCCGGAATGCTTAAACCTGTTGTCAATTGAGGTTAACAAGTTCCTCGTGGCTGACCAGAATACTAGAAGTAAAATATGCGCTTGTCGAACAAAATGGAGCGAGAGAGGAGCCGCCACCTAGAAAAACTTCCGCAATACGTTAAAAACTTTCAACCTCTGTGAGTCAATACACCTCTGTGCGGGTTTGCTCGCCTTTTAATTTCGCTTAAATCGAAAAGTCTCATGAGCTGATTTCATTTCCATGATAATCGTATTTATAATTCACAGTATCTAAGCAACGTACCTTTGCGCCTAAGGCTCCAAGGGCTTAATCCAACGTCGACGACGATCTTCTACCTCCCCGACTTCGGCGTTAAGAAAACTTCTCTGAAACTCGCAATTAATCGATCACAAGAACGTTTCGCACCGCCACAACAAAGAAATCGTTCACAGTGGTGATGTTCTCAGCCGAACTCGTGAAAGTATGAGTTTTCCAATTCAACCAACTCCATCTGATGCGTGGCAACCCAACGAAGTATCCACATAAGACCAGAAACAGTTTATTCTTTAAAAAAAATTGGTTGAACGGCAATGTCACGTAAAGATGGACGCCACAATCTCTGGGAAGTTCCAGATGAGTGAAAAGATAATCAGTCCTAAGATGAGCACGCAAAGCGTTACGCATATGCACTGCCAGCCGCACTTCTGCCAAAAGAAGCGCGATCCTGCTTTCAGTCTTGAAGTGCACCAGAAATTGTCCATTTTCGGACGATCAGGCTTGGGTAAGAAGGGACTCTGGAAAAGAGAATCACTTGAGGTATCGATGCGTCGAGTCTTACATGGTTTGGCTTCTTCCTCTTCTTTCCAACTGGATCCTTCTTTGCATCAGTGGCTTGCAAAAGACTCACATCCATCTCAATTAGTCCTGTGACATACTGTATGTTTTCATCGAAATCGTCGTTCTTCTTCTTGCGTTTGATCTTCTAAAAGAGCATAAAGGTGGGATCACAACGATGTCGCAAACCTGCTCTTCGGGCAAATCGTCAGTGAGGCACGGCCACCACCCACGAACAGCTCTTTGGTCAAACAGCGATGCTGTACTGACTTTTCCAGGCACATAGACCTAGAAAGAACGAAAATTTGTTTCAATGCTTGCATTGGAAAGCGCTTACCGGAGCTCGAGGTAATTTGATTTTGGGCTTTTTCCGTTTTCGCGTACAACACCGCGTGCGGGTGCAGAATGAGCAGAAGCGGACGCAACAGCAGCGTTGCTTCTCCTTTTCATAATGCACATTTGCCATGTTTTCTCCATCCATTTGGCCCTCTGAAAAAGTAACGTTTATACTCACCTGTATAGCTATTTACAGTATACCTTCGAAAGCAAGCAGATTCAACTGCAGCTGTCCGATGTACTTGTCCTTCTTGAACTTGTTGTTATCCCATATTTGGACGACCAGAACTGGTTCCACGTTTTCCTCAATTTTCTTCCTGAAAATGTCGGCGGTGCAAAGATGAGGAGACAGCCGGGCTGTGATCACCTGAAGATTCTGTTTCGTTTGTACGTTGTGATCATCTGCTCCCAAGAATTGTAGTCGAAATCAAAAACGAAACGCCAGTTGAACGAACCATCGCCCTCCAGCACTCGGTAGTGAATGTCCGTTTTCTCTGCTTTCTCCATCCCGTTCAGATAACATTTTACGTAGAGATCAGCCGCCTGAAACAGCAATGCAACGTCGTAATTTCGTTTTCTTTGACATGCTACAACTCAGCGATCAGTAATCCTGTTTGTTCCGCGCCCGCGCGCATTTTTTAGCACTCGAACCGGTTCATACCGCCCCCTAGGAATGCCTTAAAAGCGCAGACGGAGCACTGAGCTGCACTCGCACAAAGTCACTTGTCGCAATGTTCGAAGAAAAACTCATCGTTGGTGTCGCTTCGGCGTGCTCCACCCTCGCCATCATGGCCTGCCTCCTCGTCATCCCCTCGTTGTACCAGACCATTAACGAAGTTCACGATGAAGTTATCGATGGCGTCCAAATCTTCCGCGTCGAGACCGACAGCGCGTGGACTGACATGATGGACATTCAACTCTCCGTCAGTCCTCCCTCTAAGCCACGCACCAACCCCTTCAACAGTATCTTCCGTCAGAAGCGTCAAGACTTCTCTGGACTCCCAGCCTGGTGCCAGTGCGAGCCGGTCAAGCCCAAGTGTCCCCCTGGACCTCCCGGACCCGCTGGAGCCCCTGGAGTTGACGGAATTCCCGGAGCCCCCGGACCCGCTGGCGAGGACAACTCCGCCACCTACGCTCCCATCACCTGCGCGCCTCTGGTAAGCCTACTTTCCACCGTAATTGATATGAATGTTGCTCTATTCAGGACACCTCGTGCATCAAGTGCGCCGCTGGCGCCCCCGGACCTCAAGGACCCGATGGACTCGTTGGACCCGCCGGCCCCGATGGCCGGCCTGGAGCTCTCGGAGCGCCCGGAAGCAATGGACAACCCGGAGCTGCTGGACCCGCTGGAGATGCCGGAGCTCCAGGAGTTCCCGGAGTCAACGGACAGCCTGGTGCCCCCGGACAAGATGGAACCCGCGGCAAGGGCAAGCCCGGACCTGCTGGTGCCCCTGGTGCGTCTGGACCCAGCGGAGCCCCTGGAAACAACGGAGAGAACGGAGCTCCCGGAGCCGCTGGACCCGAGGGATCGGCTGGTCCTGCTGGACAGCCCGGAGCCCCTGGAGTCGACGGACAGCCCGGAGTGGCCGGAGGCCCCGGTCTTCCCGGAAGCGATGCCGCCTACTGCCCATGCCCTCCCCGCTCGGCCGTCTTTGTCAGCCGCCAATAATTGCACTTTGTGCCTTCAACCCACCCACACGCTCTTTCAAAAATCGAATGAGCGCACAAGAAATAAAAGATCAAGCATTCAGTCGTTTGTATTCACCTCACGTCGAATCCTCCCGGGAGCATTTTGAATTTCACATTAGAGCGCTATAATCGAAAGAGGACGGCGACCAGTTTGACGAAGCGTTAAACGGCAGGAGGCCAAATTGAGCGCCTACGCCATAAATAATCGACCTTGGAATTCCAAAGCGCGCGGCAATAAAACAACGCGTGACAGTTATTCGCCGTTAAGTCGTTTTGCTGCTCAAGGTCGTTTCTGAAAACACGCTAATCAGCAAGGGGCGCGAGTACTACACAAATTTCCAACAACAAAAAAGGTCTTACCGGTTTTCCAAACGATCGTTTCGATAGAATGACGTTTTTCGTTCTGAAAATTGCGACTCGAAGCTGATATGGAGTCGGTTTGCGCGGAGATATGTTCAAAGGAAGTGGAATAGGTCCGATCGGTCGAGGGAAGATGTCGATAAACACTTCGAGTTTTCCACATTCGGTGTCCGGGTTGATGGAGTTGAACAATGGACGAGTTTCGACATGTTCCGGCACCAGTTGAAGCTGAAGGAGAAATTAAAATAGTCTCCGTAATTGAGTCGTACTTGATGCATGATGTGCAGAGCAACGCGTTGTAATGGTCTCCCTGCAATCCGTTCAACTGGCGTTGGTTTCGCCCTCTCGATATCCGAGAACCAAAATGTTGTCCCGAACAACTCAATTCCAACATCATTTTCCGTTTCTCGAATGACAGGCGGGGTGAACTGCATTTTCCTACAGTATCTAAAACACATCGATAGAACAGATTACCGTAACCAAGCACAGTACCTTCTAAGTGTTTGCAACGGCGTCATCTGATCGCGCCATACCAATGGACCACGCAGAGTGTAACGTTGACTTAGACCAACAGTCGCACGGTATTTTGTCAAAAGTCGATTCTCTAAATCAATCTGTGTGGAGCCGAGCTCCTCATCAGCAAGGATTTGACGTTTATCCATAACGGAAATCGTCAGATTCTTTTCTTGAGGAATGACCGCATCGAACTCTACCAGTTGACCGAAAATCGGTTCCGCTGTGTCTGGACGATACTCCTTCTTGAATCGTTTCTTCTGCGAGTTTCCGCACCGCACAGAGATGTAGGGATCGCTGATCCCCGAACGTCTCCTGCTGATCAAGTCATAGGCTCGAATGACGTAAACGCGTACCACGCACCGAACAGGTCCTTCAAACTCAACCCCCGGTGGACTAACAATCGCATCAGGCTTCGCTGCAAAAAAAAAAAGTTGGAAACTACGTCACACAACAAACCGTCGTTCTTCTCAACTGGACGAATGAACAGCTTCCCCTTCATTTCACCCTTGCAATCCTGTTCCTCCGGATTGTCGGATTTCGATTTTCCCAATTTGCGAAAGGTGAAAGTGTCCAAGAAATCTTCGAATCCACGATAGTCTCCGACATCTTCCAGTGGTTTATCAAATACAAAAATTCGCTCTATTCCTGATCTGAAATATCATTTGGTTTATGAACAGTACGCTCAAATTACTCTTTAAAGCCTGGAGCGCGCTCCCACAACCCGATTGACGCATAATACTTGCTCCACCAATCGATTTTCGGGTTCTGTTGCTGCTCCACTTCAGGATACGAAGCGATTTCGGCCATTTGAAGTTCCTCTTCATATGCAACCTTTCTGTCAAAATCAGCCCAGTCCAGTTCATCCTTGCTGGTGTCGCGGATTTTGTGCTCGCAAATATAGCGCGCGAAATTCTTTATAACGCAGACACCAACAAGCGGCTGACGACCAAATGAGCGTTGGTCGTAGAGGTTCAAAGTTATTGGAGGTGCGTAGTACAAAAGTTCGGGCATCTCTACCACGGGAAACGTGATTAGAGGTCGTGAGAAGTTAGGATTCTGCTTCGTATCAGATATCGGATCCGTTCTCTCTTCTGAATCTCCAATGAGAATTTCAACAAACGGACTCCGTACTGATAACAACTGATAATAACAAAGTTTACAAGCGAAGGAACTGCGGAAATCACCTGGAAACGCGACAAATTGCGAACGCCCCAGCAAAGGAACTGAACTGTGTACCGAACAAAATTCGGTCGCAACGCTGGAGGAACCTCGAAGCGATTTGTAGCATTCGGCTTCGCCAAAGGAAGAAGTGGAACCAAAGTCTTCATTGCCGGATCGTTTTGAAACAATTCAAACATTACGAGCAGAGCACCCCTAAACAGACTATTAAATTCCCTTATTCTCACGCGCGCGTTTTCCAACCTCGTCTTTCCTTTCTTGAAGTTCAGCGGATGCCATTTGGGAACAGCTCGACGATCAGTGGGCCTATTGATAACGACCGGCTGCGCCTCGAAGCGACCGAGGAACGCATCCGTTTCGTTGAGCTCCTCACCGCGTACTTCAACTATTACAGCTGGGGGATTGCGCTTGAGAGCGAAGATTCCGCCGGGAATCAGCAATCGATTGAAAATAAGAGTTTCATTCCAAATGGGATTGACGGCGTTCTCGATGATCTGAGTGTTCTGGCAGCGATTCATGAAGTTGACGCGCACGAAAGCACGCGACGCAGTCTTCTTCGACATGAGCAATTCACGCGCCCAGAGGACGTACACCCGCAGCTGGAATTCGCTGACGGTGTTGTGAATTTCATAAATTCTGGGGGAAAGAAACTCGTCGACCTTCTCACCGTGAGCGATGCGCATCGCCAGTTTTCTGAAGAACAACGATTGAGAATGGAAAACAGAGAAACGGAAACTTACGCAGAGGACCGCTCCCTCGTAAGTTCACGAACCATTCGGCGCCGACGGAACTTATCTCCAGGCATCATTTGAATGTGCACCGGTTTGTCAAACTTTTGAGCATACTAAAGTACTCCTTCCTATAAAACGAAAAGCGCGATAATAGCGAACCTCCCAACCATTCTCATCGAGATTCTTCTTGAACACACTAAAATCTTCAAAGTAGTCGGCGTTCTCTCCAAACGTTCGAATCCGCTTCTTCCTTCGACGACGGAACAAATGATTATCTCTGAAAACAGTCGAGTCATCCATCCGTCATTGCTACCGATCGCACCTTTCGTCCACATCGGCGATTCTCGGATTCACCCAGAACTCTGGATGACTCAGATAGCTCCAGCCGTCCGCGTCACCAGGGCAATGCAGGTCGACAACCCAATCACCATCGTACGTCCACCCTGCTGGAGCGCGAAGAAGCGTTTTTTGATCGATTTCATCGCCGTAGTAGCTGGTAAAGGCGCAGTGGATCCATTCATCATTCACCTTAATTCTGACATAAAATTTGATGATGACAGCGCAACCGACCTTTTTGTGAACTTCGAACACTTCGTCCTCAAATGTTTTGTGGCCCGCGTCATTACCAACCCACATGTCGTGGCATCGTTTCTGCTTCCATTTGCCTTTGAAAATCCACCCCCACGGAGGTCGTACTGTCCCTTCACTGAGCTCCACGAAGCCGCTTTCATCGGATATGTTGAATGGACTTTCGCTAAAAATCAATTTTCACTGAAATTCGCAACTCTGCAAACTGACTCCGTGGGTTTCCACGAAGAACTCAACAACGAGCGCTTCTGATTCTCAAAAAGCTCGGCATAGTACTTGACTTGTCCAGGTTCGATCGTTTTCTCCCAGTTCTGCCGCAGTTCGCTTGGCCCTAACCAGAGTTTGAGATAAAGAACACCAGGAAGTTCATTTTCCTTGAACTTCTGAATCGTCTTCGTCGGCCACTGCAGTGGCACGTGCTTAATCTGTCCACAGCTGCGTCCAGCTTTTCCAGGCACTGAACTGTAGAAGAACTGAAAGAAGAGCTGATTGGATGGTCAGACATGGGAGACTTACGTCAACAACGGGAATTTTTGCGTGAGCGACGAGTTTGTTGTCTGCGAACATTTGGATCATTACGTCAGGAAGCGAAATCTGAACATCGTACGCCAACTTGCGAAGCTTCTCAGCGTACACTCCCAACTGCCGCGTGCCAACTTCATATAATTCGTCGGGCGTAAAACGATCAAACTTCAAGTCGGCGAAGTCATCGACAAAACGCTCGAGTTGAGCGATTCTTGAATTCTGAAAGCTGATGTCCAAATCGGTCACGGAACCAGAGAGTTGTTTCCTGAATGTGGCACCGATTACGGTACGCTGGAAGCTTGAGACTGTACTTGTAGTCCGTCTTTATATACTCGAAAGCAACCGAAGCTTCTTCGATACCTTCTAGAATTATCGAAGCGAACTCGAAGTCGTCTCGGTCACCGGGAAATTTTATTTTCGCGGCTTCCATGCACTCATCAAGCATGTCGGCGATGCGGATCAGCGCGTTGCTCTTCTCCATGCGATGCGCGATGTCTTCGAAGGAGCAAGGCAGCTCACAGATGGGCTTGTGATTGCCCCAAGGCATTGCGTAGTATCTCGCGGTGTCGTATGCCGGCATCACCGCTAACGTTCGATTTGTACACTTGGGGACAGAATCGAAATTTGGATTGCCGTATTCGCCAATAGATACAGTAAACTGGATGCTTTTCATTCTGAAAATTGCGAGATTGAACGAGCAGTCGCAGCTCGTTTGTGTTACCGGAATTCCGGGTCGATCGTGTTGCAAGCGAAGAAAGAACAGAACAGCGTGTAATGTCGCACAAAGTGGAAAATCTCGGAAGACGCCACAGCAGACGATGGCAGTGGGTAGCGGTGAGTCTTCGCGATGCTCCCCTCCGAGCATCTCACGTCCACCAGAAGTCTGCCGTAGAAGCTCGAGCCGGGCCAAACACCGTCGCGAATTTCCGTGACGTCACGTTTCCGCCACTCGCAGTGAGTCGTTTCTGGACCGTAAAGCGCTACGAACGAAGGCCCGTAGTTCGGCAGAAATCCCGTGACGCCCGCTTGGCAGAGGTGTTTCAGAGCTAAGAACTCGGTGCAGAGAACGCGTTTCTTGCGCCGGGGTGACAAAAGAATCAGTCGAAAGCGAATCTGAATATTCAGCTTGTGGCACAGAAATTGAGCTTTGGCTGACCTCTTTCACCACAGAAGGCCACATTATCGGTACGTAGAGCTCTTCGTTGATCGCAACGGTTTCGTCCGGTGCACTCACAAACGAGGTGATCTCCTTGAACTTCCCCACCTGCACTTCGATCGCCAACTGCCCCGGAGCTACAGGGGCCTTCTTGTGCGGATAGCGCACAAAGTCGGACAGCTGACAAAGTTTGTACATGCGAAACTAAAAATACGATTGAAACGATATTTAGAAGCCAGAATTGCATACGCGGAGAGTGTAGTTGAGCAGCTGAGCACGGAAGAGAACATCATCGTCGTCACATCCCTTTCCGCGTCTATTACGCAGCGAGGAGAGAGAAGGCGGATTCTGGTGGCTATGAAAAACACTCACGGATACCTGAACGAAATTGCGATTACGTAGGATTGCAAACGAGCAAACCTTTAAAAATCCGCGAATCTCTGCAGCGTTACTCCCTATTTCCTCTCTTTCCGTGCCGCCTGGCGTTAGCGCAAGCCATTTGTCAAGTATGGTGTGATCTTTTTGTTTGTAAATCACTCCAAGATTGCACTGAAATGTTCCGAGGAGAGAATTGCGTATGATGCGGCGAGCGCTGTACACCTGAAATTCACCGAAATGCACATTCATGGCAATAGAACACGGCCAAAAACTCGCCCTAAACTCGATGTTGGTTTGACAAATCTGCTCTAGAGTCTTCTTTACCGAGAAGGAGAGAGTTTGGTCCCATCGTGGAGCGTCCGTTGACTTTCTCACTCGCGTGGATCTGCTCCTTCCGTTACAGTACACGCGAACGAGGGGATTGAGGTCGGAGCCGTGCGCCTGCAGCTCCTTCGCCTCAACGATTCGAACACGAATCTGAAAATTAAAAATTCGATTTGCTTTTTTAGAATTGACTTTACATTGTACTGCTGCTGGGTTTTCGGATCTTCGTCGACGTCATCCAACGCACCATCTTCATCCTCCTTCTTCGCCATTTCTCCGAGATCCAAGCGCTTTCGGTTCCGGAGTGATTTGGAGCTTCCAGCGGACGTAGTCGACCCGGTCTCCCAATCGGAGTTGTTTCGCGAAGACGGTCGACCGTCATCACTTTCGATCTGAATTCAACGCGCCTTATTTCAAGCAAATTTTTATTTGTTATACGTCAGTGGTCGTTTCGTTTCCGTCGGAGGTCTCCACGGGGGTCTCCGTGTGCTCGCTTCGTCCACTGCCTCCCGTGCCACTCGTAACACTTTCGTTTCCGCTTGCCGTCTTCCCAGAATCGGCGTCGGAATCGGAACGCGGACGCTTCGTCTTCTGGAATCGACCCTTCAGCCGTTCGCCCAGCGATCCACGTCGTTTCCTATCGTCGCGCTTCGGCTTCTCTTTCCTCGGACTCTCGTCGCGCTGCGTCAGATCCTCCTCATCATCCGACGATCCCGATTTGCGGCCCACTTTCTGCAAAACGCGATAAACGATTAAAAAATGAGATGAACGCAACCTTCTTGAAACGTTTCCAGCGATTCGACATCGACCCGCCGCTCTCGTTTCCGTCGTCACCTTCGTCATCGCCGGAGTTGTCGGTCGGAATCTTTCCCACCGCCCGTTTCACTTTTGCTTCCACAACTTTCGCCGCAAGCTTGTCAATGACTCCGCTGGGCATCGTACGGTTCCCAACCGATCGCCGAGCAACTGATCGAATTCCAAACAGACGCTCCAACGGTGCAAACTCATCTTTTATGTGTTCCTTGCAGACTGATGAGCGCCACGTGTGCAACGAGACAGTGTTTGGATGTTTGCAATTGATCTCGTTCTGCATACGCTACTGCCGGAACGAGCGTAAGTAGCGATCTTAATCGAGAGTAAATGAGAGTAAAAAATTTAACGAATCACATACTTTTATTTAGATCTGTACGAGGAAAGCAAGAAAATCATATGCATCAATCACGGTGCACATGCAATTACAACAAATGTGGAAGTCTTCCTGCCAGCTGCTCTTGATTGTGAATTCAGATCGACGCGAAGCAAAGGAAGAGAGCGACGAGCAACAACGCGACTGACGTGGACACTGAAACAATTGTTCTGGGTGAATTTCGGTGCTTTCAAGATTACCGTTTCTGGCAGCTCCTCTTGTGAGCTTGGTCAGATTCAGGGCGTTTTCCTGGGGAAAGCGCAGGTCTTCCTCGGTTTTCTCCTGTTCATATTGCCCCAAACCGCGTTTGCACCACTGAAAGAACAACTCGTTCCTCTTCCACGCGTGTGCGGTCAGCGGCAACCTGATCGAAGTCGTCGGGCGGCTTGTAGAAGAGAGATCGCGCTTCAAAGTCCTCCAGCGAGCACTCAGTGCCAGTGCAGTTGGTTATGTGCTCCGTGAAATCGACCTTCTTGTCTTGGTCAAAGTGCCAGTAGTTCGCTTTCACGTAGAACGTTCCGTCCGAACGATCTCTTTCGAACAACTCAAACACGATCGCGTCGTTGTAACGGGGAACCTTGTCTCCCAAAACGGCCTGCTTTGCCCCTAGCGCAGCCAACAGTGCATGCAGCGTCGTGTCGTGCTAAAGAAGCGTTGAACGAAGCGGGAAAGTGAAACCGACCGCGCTATATCCGATGAACTTCACTTTGCAGCGCTTGTTCTTCCCCTGCCAAGGTCGGCCCACATCTTGGCGCTCTTCATCGAGGTCTTGGTGTGTGTGGCACGTCCTCGCCGTCTTCAGACGTTCGATGACTTCCCACAGGAGTTTCCCAGCGCGAATTCGGGGGACAAGAGTGGATAAACGTTGTCCGTAGTAGGTGAGGTCGGTGAAGGTCATGAACGAGTTGATCGAAGCAACCTGCAGGTTGATCCCATTGCGAAAATCCTCCGCTAGATTATTCACTTCCTCAAGCGTCGAGAAAATCTCTTCCGTAACCCACGAAGGCCACGTTTTCCCGTTCAGTTGCTAAATACGATTTCCGTCTTCCAGCCGCTACCGTATGCCGCACACCCACCATGCTGCTAAGCGCGTCGTAGAGCATCCACGAAGTCGACGCCGAATAGACCCCGACTTTCGGGTCAATGATTTCGAATAAATTCTGAATTCGAGTGAACGCGTGCGTTTATTCGAGGCGACTCACCGTGTGGTTCAAGTGAAATTGGTTGTGAACCCAAGAACGCTCAATTTCGTGCCAAATATCGTAGTACAACTGGCACGGGGCATCAGGATTCAGCAGCTGAATGCAGGTCGATAGATGAACGATCTTATGCCTCAACCAACCCTGTCCGACTCGTAGGGAACGGCGGAGGCGTGAATGGGCACCGGACAGTGCTCCTTGTCCGTGTAGTCATCACGTTTGCCCATGAACGCCGTCGCCACTGCTTGGGCGCTCAGAAGGCACCTGTCGACGTCCGAACTTTGAAAGAACACCTGAAGAAGGCGCGTTGTGGGATGAGCAGAAGAAAAACAAACCTCGTTGAGCGCGGCCACGAAGTTGGGACGGAAGATCTTCCGTCGGTAGAGGTACTCGGTGCGGAGGCGCCCTCCTAATCTCGTTTGCTGCGTGTATCCGGTCTGAAATCAGCGTCGCCTTTCACTTTCAGTCCGAGAAGTCCGAAAACTCGCCTTTGTGAGAGCACCGTATCCGTTCTTCCAGTCGCTTTCCGTGTACGGGTCGTTTCTGAATGTGTAGCGCGCATTGCGCTCGCCGTGGCGCCAAATCTGAAGAAAACCGTGGAAATCTCGAGGATTCTCGCAGAATCACTAACGGCAGCGACGAAGACCACGCGATCTCCGAGTGTTTCCGAGGCGCAGAGCAGCAGCAGACCGAGAAGTGCGGCGAGCGTCGAGTGCATCGCCCCGAATATTCAAATGGAGACGCTGCAACGAGAATTCAGATCATCGCGGAGTATTTAGAGGGAGTTTATGCACGGCAATATATATCGATTCTTTGCGGTGGGAGCGTTTGATTCGCGGATTCTTTGATTGAATGTTTTGACATGTGGTGCCGAAGACTGAACGCTGCCAGCAGGAGTGATTAATTCGTCTGATCACTCCGAACGAACAAAATGTTATGTTTATTTTAAGAGCATCTGCGGTGAATCACGGAACAGAGCGAGGGAACGCGCTCCAATTGGTGACAATTCTCTTCGGCACTGCATGGTGGGTTGTCTAGATGACTCTGAACGAATTGATTACTGTAGCGACTCGGCAATTGCTCTGTACGCCTCTTGAATCGGTGAATCGCGTTGATCAAGCTACCGTACCGTAGCGCAGTCTCTCCGTTCGTCGTCGATAATTCAACATCGTCGCAGCGGATCCCCCGCAATTTCATTTTCCTTCGCAACTGTTCGCCGCTGCGTTCTTTGTTCTTCGCATCGTTTGTGACGTCATTGGCGGCATCCACGATGTCCAGTGGTGCCCGCAAATGCAATCGTTTGAGCTATTTCGCAATCATCACAGAATCAATCACATTCAGCGCCACTGCTCCCCGCAAAGGAATGTTTCGAGCAGATTGCCGACGCCATCGAGGAAGTGGAGTTTGTAGACGATAACGGCGAAATGAAACTCGAACGACCTGTGGTTTGTAGTTCAGAATTTATCGCCGCAACACAACGCACGTACAATCAAATGAATTTGACACTTCTGCCCGCGACATAATCTTTGATTCCGTCCAAGTTGTGGATCGTTTCCACTAATTTCTTCACACGAGGATACGAATCGAGTACGGTAGTTGCTGTGATACTGTACCGCTTGAAGACGTCGGCGAGAGCAACATCGGCCCAAGTGAGATGATCGCCGACCAGATTCTCTCCGTTTGTGGTCTCCAGATGCTTCTCGATCCTCTCAAGATAAGGCTGCAGATTTGCGGCGAGTTCATCGGCGACTTCGGCGCCTTTTCCGTTTCTGATCTTCAAGTTGATGTTTTTGGTCTTCATTTCGGCGATGATGTCGCCCATGGTGTCCACGAACGCGTCCGCCAGCGCGATTTCCCAGTCGTTGTCGCCGAGAAGATCTACAAATGGAAATTTGAGCCGATTCACGATCGCCGATGCCACCCACTGGTCTTCCTTGCGGCGAATCGCGCGATCGCGAGCGACTGCGGGAGGACGTTGCCGTCGAACTTGAGCACGGGGACTTGGCTGTTGGGGTAATTGTGCTTCACCTGCGGCCACGAATCGAAAGGAATCGCGTGTTCGCGGAACGGAATTTTGCCGAATTTGAAGAGAAGACGCGTGAGTTCGGCGCGCCCTCCGACGCCATCGAAGTAGTGCAGTTCGTATCCGGATTCAGCGGGGCCTGTAGCCATGAGGGTCGATTCTAGAAAGGAAATGAAGGCGTTTGACGAGTGAAGGCGACGCGATCGATTATTTGTACCGAAACAGCGCGCGATGGAGTTTCTGTTCTGTGCTTTGATGCGTCAATGCAACGCGGTTGAAGGCAACTGGTTTATTCGGTAAAGGTAATTAACAATCGATCAGAAATGCTCGATTTTGCGCGTTTCCACGTATTCTTTCACTTGCGGGAGATTCAGAACGCGTTCGACAAACTTTTTGACCTCGGGAAAGCCGAGAAGAAGAATGGGAATCGCGACGGAGTAGCGCTTGTAGAGGTCGGCGAGGGCAAAGTCGGCCCAAGTGAGGTGATTGCCGACCAGATTCTCGCCGTTTGTGGTCAGCAGATGCTTCTCCAAACGCTCCAAGAAGGGACGAAGCGCATCGACCGCTTCGGAGGCGACTTCCGCGCCTTTTCCTCGCACAATCTTTATGATCAAGCCGTTCGGCACAAGTGTAGCGTAAGTGTCGTCGATTGAGTCGACAAAAGCGTCCGCCTGAGCGGCTTCGAAGTCGTCGTCACCGAGCAGATCTGAAATTGCGATTAACTGCGCCGAAGAAACGGAATCTCACTCAGTTTCTTCGCAAAGTAGCGCGCAATCGCTGTCGACTGTGTGAGGATCTCACCGTCGACCTCCAGGATCGGGAGTTGACCATTCGGGTAGTTGGACTTCAACTGCAGCCACTCGACTTCCTGGTCGATGAGAACCTCCTCGAAGGGAATCCTACCGTATACGAGAAGCAAGCGCGCAAGTTCTACGCGGCCTGCCTGCTTCTTGAAATAATGGAGCGTGTACACGACCATCGTTGTTCTCCTCCGGTGACTGGTGGATTCTGTTTATCAGGATGGTTGTTTCCCACTGTACTCTGTATTCTGCACCGCCGGCAGGCCATTCTTTGGAGTTATTCCTCTTTCGCAACGTCTTTTCTCTCTAAATACACTCTTGTTGGTCTCCGACGCTCCTGCCGCTCGCAGGAATCGCCTTCGAAGGCATCTCTCAGTGGCTGTTTGCTGTAAACAACAACAACAAATTGCCCGTGTTTACGCGCGCGCGAGTTGTCAATCGATCTACCGACAACAACGCCGCGTGTTCGCATTTGCACCGCGCTCCTCGCTCGCTAATCAAAGCGACGCGCTTGTTTGCGGTGCTCTCTGCTCACTCGCTGACTGCATTTAAAGCAATCGGCACGTTCCCCCCGGTTAGTCGCTCGTGATGGTCGCTTACAAACTGCACTACTTTGAAAACGTCGGAGGAAGAGCCGAAATTATTCGTCTTCTCCTCGCGTATGGCGAGATCCCTTATGAGGAGGTGAGGGAGCGAGAGAGGAGTAAACACGGGTAATTTGTTTGTAGGTGACGATTCCTCTCAACGAGTGGCCGCAACACAAGGCCAACTACCCCAATGGCCAAGTCCCCATCATGGAGATCGACGGTCGCATCCTCACGCAATCGATCGCCATTGCTCGCTACTTTGCGAAGAAACTGGGTAATCGTGCATTCCTAACCGCATTACGGTCTATTTTCAGATCTGCTCGGCGGAGACGACTGGGAAGCCGCCCAGGCGGACGCCTTTGTCGGAATGATCGAGGACACGCTCGTCGCACTGAAAGCGAAGGATTTGTTGTGGAAGATTGTGATGGGAAACGGCAAGGAATCTGCCGCAGAGATCACCGAGTTGCTGACGCCCTTCCTCGTGCGCCTCGAGAAGCATCTGAAGACGACGAACGGCGTGAATCTCGTCGGAAACAAACTCACTTGGGCCGATATCGCTATCGCCGACCTCTTCAAGCGCTACGCAATCTCGGTTCCTCAGCTCTATGACGCCTTCCCGGCGGTCAAGAAATTCGTCGACCACGTCCACGAGCTTCCGAAGATCAAGGAGCGTCTCGCGAAGAGAGTCATTCACAACTTGTAGTTCCGCCTTTCTGTTGATCTTCGTCCAAGTTTGATTAAATTAGAAAATCACGATGGAATTGGAATTCGCTCTCGATCAACGATCGCCGATGAGGAGGATAAACAGCTGATTGCGAGGCGGAAGCCCCAGAGTCAACATCTCTCTTATCTGGGGGATTCTGCAGTGACGCACGCTGCTTTCAGTGATAACGCTTTGTTTTCAACGAATTTTCTGCTTCTTTCGTTTCTGGATTCCAAAGTGTTTATTGGTGAAAAGAGAAAGACGTTCACAGATTCTTGATGGAACGCTTTGCAACGTGTTCCTTGACGCCGGGAAGATCGTAGATGCAGTTGGCGAATTTATTGACTTTCGGGAATCCGTTGAGAAGATCGGGAACAGCGAAGCAGTAGCGCTTGTAGAGGTCGGCCAGAACGAAATCGGCCCAGGTGAGGCGATTTCCAACCAGATTCTGGCCGTTTGTCGTGGAGAGGAGCTTCTCGAGACGCTCGAGGAAGGGACGAAGCGCTTCTGTGATCTCCTCTTGCAATTCGGCCGCTTCGCCGCGAACAATCTTCATAATCATCTCGTTCGGACGGAGCGCGTCGACCGTATCCTCCACGGAAGCGACGAGAGCATCGGCTTGCGCCTCTTCCCAGTCGTTTCCACCCAAAAGATCTGAAATCGCGAATCGAGCGCACCGATTCATACCGTAGCTTACTGAGTTTCTTCGCAAAGTAGCGCGCGATCGCGATCGACTGCGTGAGGATCTTTCCGTCTTCCTCGAGGATCGGAATCTGCGCGTTTGGATAGTTCGACTTCAGCTTCGGCCAATCCTCCCGTCGGATGTCGACGTTCTCGTAAGGAATGCGACCATAAGCGAGGAGAAGACGAATTGGTTCCACGCGACCACCGAGTTCCTCGAAGTAGTGGAGTTTGTAGACGACCATCGCCGGCAATTTCCGAATTGCCGGCAACGAACGGGTCGCCGTCGGCTTAAGTAGCGAATGCTGCGTTCGTATTTTGTGCTTCACGACGAGTTTTCAGGTTGCCGCGCGTATTCCATCGAATTAGCAGCCAATTTGCGGCTGCATCATGCCCGAATTGGTGAAAACATGTGGAAATTGCACTCCGGTTTTCCTCTTTTGCAACGAGAATCGAAGGGAGCAATCGGGAGCTTCGTTGATCTCTAGTCGAAACCGTCGCTTCGCGCACTTTGAAAGTCCGCGTTCGATAAGAGAGTCGCAGGGAAAACAGGGAGTTTGTTTGTCGCATAAATTCGCTCCGAAACTGATAATTGGAACTACTGACGTCGAATTTCAATGACCGCGATCGTCTTCATCGCCCTCCTCCTCGGCTTCGTCGCCTCGTTCGAGATCGTCTTCGCCACTTTCCGCTACTGCTACTGGACAACGTGTCACCGCGTGAGTCGTCCCAACTCCTACAGACCGGGATTCGAGTTCCGGAAGCTGCAGTTCTGCCACTCATCAGCGCACTACGTACGCGAGTACTACTGTATGCGAGTGCATTGAATCTGCTGTGTACATGCATAATAATTCTGATTTATTAAATTTTCCGATTTGTTTATTTTAGGAAACGACGTTCCGCCTTCTCGCAACGCGCCGCTCGCTCAATCTTTCGTTGTTGATCGATCGTCTTTATCACCCGACGAATGTCGGATTTACCTTATTGCGCACCAGGTGTTTCATGACCGTTTCGCGGTCTATCATGTAAAGATTGACGTTCGGCAAAGTGTGGCCAATTTGCAAATTTCGGTCAATAGTCTCCCTAATAACGCTCATACTCATCGGAAAACGCTCGTACGGGTCGCTGAGATTGAGAGGAAAGTCGAGGTCTCCGACCACGCGACTGTTCTTCATCAGCAAACCGCCCTCCAAATCGAACAGCTCATTGACTCCGGGTATCGGCAGATTCAGGCTTCCTAGAGTGTGATGTGAGGAACACAGACGAGCCTCGGTTCTCACCTGCGAATTCGCGAAATCGCTTTGGATCCATGTCAGCTCCCACAAGGAATGCGTGGATGAACGGCTGATGCATGCCGTCATCGCGACGGTCGGGGAGCTCCTTGTAGAGCTCGTAGTTCTTCCGCACCTCCAAACCCAGAAGATTCGCGTTGGCGACGGCGTAGCCGAATCCCCAGTCGTCCCGATTGTGATCGTCGTAGGAGGCGGAGAACATGTGAGTGAACGGGTTGAACTGCGTTCTGAATGGCGGAGATTATCAGCTGACTGCCTCAGGAGACTTTCACTTACTTTCCTGAGAATCGTCCGGTTTGTCCCGGGAGGTGAATGTCGGGGACCGCCTGGGGACGTCGTCCTGCCTTGTTTCCCGCGATGTACAAATTCGGAAACATCATGGCGGATTTCTCGTCGGTCGACCCCGAAGGCAACCGAAGGAGTCCGAGGCCTCGCGGGCGACTTCGTATATTTGCTGAAATTAGAAACTAAACGAGAAGAAACGCGGAACATCGAACCGCTATGGACAAAAATGGGAAGAAGCAGCAGTAGGAACAGCATTCCGACACATTCTGAGCGTGCTACGGTAGTTGTGGTGACCGAGATCCGCCAGCTGCACCCGTCTGGGGTTCGAATAGGCGTGGAAAGGCGTGAGTCGTTCGGTGCAAAGTGTGCGTTTTCGTGTTTTGCGAGAGATTCGCACGAGGCGATGATCTATCGACTTTCTCCTCTCTTTGTCACTTCAAAGGAAACTATTGACGAGAGATCGTCGATCGACTCTGTCACAATCAAACACAGAACGGTTTAAATCGGAAACGAACGAACCAAACGTGGAAAGATTAGACAACCAGAATCAACCCGATGGTCACGTGGAGCCGTCAGCGAAAGGATCCACACGCCCATCGCAATCTGGGATATGCGACCCTTTAGGGTCCGAAATAAAGGCATTTTTGAAGCGCGGTTGAACCGGAAATCGACGTCATCGACAATGCATGATAATCGCTGCAAAAGCCTTGAATCATCGGTATTTGAAACTCGCTAAACAGATTCTGATGTCGGGCGTGATTTCTCAACGCGGTTTGCCTGACAGGACGAACGCTGATACGGTTAGTGTTGTTGTTTGTGTCCAAATCTTGGGAGCATTCGGAATTTCGGAGATTCCGAAGATGTCGATACTTCTGAGACGTTTCGCGTCGATCGGCGTATCGCGACTTTGCATCCTACGCGCCTCTGCCAGCTCTTCCGCATCCCCTCTTTGTAAGTTCCGCAATCTTGTTATTTCGGCTAATTTCACTTCTTAGGAGTTCAGATTCGATCCGAAACGTGCGCACGAACATCACCCACGATGCCTCCAATTTAAAGAAGAACAGTGACGAGGATGGAAAAGCTCACGATTACGGAGAAGCGCACGAGGACGGAAAAGCGCACGAGGAGAAGACCGAGGAGACGAAATTTGGAGGCGGAGGAAACAATGCCGATGGGCCTCAGCCACCTAAAATGAGTCCTGAGTTGGGTGAGTGACTGACGACATGGATGGTGGACATTGAATATGGAACTTTTCAGTGAAAAAACTTCGGATTTATTCTATTGTCGTCACGCTGCTGTCGTTTGTTGTCACTTACGTTGCCTTGAAGCGATTGAACGCGGGTGAAGGGTCCGAGGAGCACTCTCTTATAGAGGATTTGAAGGCTGAGCCGATTTCGATGAACGATTTCTTGTCAAAGTATTTGTCATCTGGGGAAGTAAAGCGTATCACTTATCTTCCAACTCAGAACAAAGCGGTGGCGTGGCTTCAAGAAGATGCGATTATTGATGGAAAGCCAGTAAGGGTTTTTTTGCAGTTTTATCAAATACTAATGCGTTGTAGGCTCAACATAAGGTGGTTGTAATTAACTACAATCGTGTCGAAGGCCAACCACTCGATCAATTTCTGATGGAAGTGCGCCACGCTGAAGATAAGCTGGGAATCGCTCTGAATAACGGCGTAGAAGTGCAAACAGTTCATGGATTCACTCCTGTGAAGTACTTTTCTCTTATTTTGTTCATTTTGAATGAAATATGGTTTATTTAGGCTGATTGAGTTGATGATTGGTCTCGGTATCATTATTTTCCTTGCGACTCAGTATGGCCGCATGATCCGGCGTAAAGTTCTCGAACAACAAGCGCAAGCTGCGAAAAATGGGAAGAAACCACCGACATCTTAAGTTGTTTTGTATTTAGGTTACATTCGATTTATGTAAACGGTTATAATTTTGCACGTCTTCGCTTCTCTGCAATCCAATCGTAATTGATCGTGTGATCCAGCCATGTGACCTTGCTTTCGCGAACACCGTTATTGGAGTTCAATAGTACAGGTGATGATTGTTTCTTGTTCGCCAAGCAGTGAAATGATCAACCGAAAAACGATTCAGCGAATATCATTTTTCGTAGATCTTTGCTTCGTTCTAAGCGGTTTTTTGTTCATGTGAGGTGTCAAAATCTTGAAAGCACTGTGCTGCACGTCGGGAGAACCGGTCTTTGTAAACCGTGCAGATTAAACAGAACACAACGCTTTTGAAACGATGTCCTCGATTAATAACTCGTTCTTTGTTGCCTGCTTCAATAATCGCTTGTTTATCGAAAAAGATCTAAAGCTATTGTGAAGAGCGAAGTGTTTCTGTACAAGAACAATGACGACACGTTTGCTTTGAAATAGTTAGAGAAAATAACAACAACACTCAAGTTTTAGAATATGGATACTGGGGAGGAATGCGTGACGTGAAAGTAAATGGCTTAATTTATCACCGATATGGGGTGACAAATGAGATCGGCATACCGAGACACGTTGCGGTAATGCCCACAGCAGACTACTGGGAGTTCGTTAAGTGCTTCCGCGCTGTACGCAGTGAGATAACACGGCGGTGTGAATCTCGAAGAGAGCAGTTCGAGCATGGCGTTGTAGGTCGTGGCAAGACCGCAGATGATGGCAATGGCTGAAATGAATAAGAATTGCGTTTTGCAGCTTTGCAGCGACCTACTGATCACGAAAATGTTGATTGCGAGACGTTTCTTCGGCGTTCGTTCGATGACTCTGAAATGCGCATGTTAGGGTGCAAGGCTAAGTGCTTTGCACTGACTCTTGGATCGAGGGGACCGCGGAGATTTTGTGTCCGTCGGCGATTTGCTTCTCGCGAGTGTCCAGCGCTTTCAGGTAGAGATTGAAGAGGCACGGCATGATCGCCGAGGTAAGCGCGACGGCAGAGCCTCCGATGAGATTCAAAATCGGTCCGAAGCTCGGAACGGTCTCCGCTGAGAACAGCACCGCAATCATAAGACCGGTTCTAACGGCGACGCGTTTGATGCCAAAGTCTAAATTGCGCACAGCTCTAATCTATTGTTGCTTTGTGGCATACGGTGGGGGATGTCAAGTGCTTCCTCCAACTCCTGATTCAGGGGATTCATGATGAGCAGACAAGTCAGGATGCAGTGGATGGCGATGAAGAGATTTGCGAGGTTCTGAATCCATCCGAGTTGCAGCGAGTTGATGATCGAGTCCTGGAGCGAGTCACCGTAGGTAACATAGCCGAGTGCGGTGATCGGGATGTAGAACGCCGAAACGACTGAAATTCGGTCGGTTGAAGACTCTCGGCGTGTTGTAGAGATACTCACTGCCGAAGGCGAGAATGACGGAGCGCGTGAAGTGGCCGGGCTTCTTCATGTCGTGCTGAATGGTGGGGAAGACGGCGTGGCCTCCGAACGAGAACATGTAGGTGCCGAGCGAGAGGATGACGCTCGAGAAGTCAAAGGGCCGAGGCTGCGCCGATGCGGCGCAATATTCGTAGTCGCTTACGGTGCCGACGAGGATGAGGACGACGGAGCAGCCGGTCGTGATCATGGCAACGAGGATCGCCCACCAGAAGTCCTGTGGAGATTTGAGGAGCGTCACGGGCCACAGCGCCGCCGCGACTGCAATCATCATCCAGCAGTAGCCGACGTTGTGGCCGAAAGTGGAGTTGACCAAGTCGTTGATGATCTTCGAGGAGAGAAGCAGATAGACGATGGCGACGCCGAAGAGCATCACGTTGATCACGCTCGAGGTGACGGTTCTGGGGTTGATCGCTGAGAACAAGACTGGCAGAGAGCGGCTCACCTCGCCTTCGCTCCCATTCCTCGGTAGGCCATCTCGGGGTAGGGTTTCCGGCAGTGCTTTTGATATTCAGGCCAATTCCGACACATCACCACCCAATTCTCGCCGAGAAGGTGCGCAGTGTAAGCGAAGGCGACGCAGAGAACGGCGATGATGATCGTGCCGGCGATTCCTCCGGACATGAGCATTGCGATTGGCATCGCCACTACTCCACCACCTGAAAGGATACGGTAGCTAAGAAGCACTCACGCGCCTCACCAACCTGCCATGTCAGCCACGATGAAGAGACCGGTCATGAACCAGTGGAGTCCATCCGCCTTCCCGATCAAATACGGCGAGTCGGTGGGTCCTTTCTCGAGGGTTGCGGACATTTCTGAATGGATACGGTAGGAGCGAGCGGAGACACGATACGCGCCAAGTGCACAAATCGGCGGAGATTGGCGCAGTCGCACTTTATAAGGACGTCAATTAGCCTAATGGCGGCAGTTTCGAATTGCAGTTTGCGCGTCTCGTCCCGATTGGCCGAGATTACGCACCACGATTTCACTTTCGAAAAAGAGGAGATCGTCGCAGTGGGTGAGATCAAGAATCCACTTTTGGGCGGCGCGGAAGTGAATCACTCGCGAAGATTGACGCCGCGACATCGGCGAACACGTCCCATAAAACGGCGGCGGCGCGCAAAGGACGATTAACGGAATTCGGGAGGTGAGTTGAGTGCAAACGGACGACGCGACGACCTCGCCTCCCTCCCCGGAAGGGTTAATTCAATGAGAGACATTACACACGAACATTAACTCGATTACACTCGCGGATCCCTCGCGGCGATTATCAATTACAATTACTCGTTGCTTATGCCCAAGAACAGCCGTTTGGCGCATCCTGGAAGCGGGGATCAGTCGCCGCAGCCGGAGTCTCCGCCTGAGGCGCGAATATTTTGGTCACGACGGTCAGTTTGTTCTTTCCCCGTTATCGTTAGCCGTCTGCGCTGCGACGACGCGAGCGCGCAGAGACGACAGAGAGACCATTGTCCATCCACTCGAAAATCACCGAAAAGCCGGTTGACATCGGCGATCACCACGATTGATCAGCGATAAGCCCGAGGACTGCGCGAGACGCTTCGTGAGTGCCTTGTCGAGCGTCTGCTGGGCGGCGCCAAGGATTCCGCTTCGGGTCGGCGGTGCCGTGGCACCAACGTCGATTACATATGCAGGACCGAAATCGCGCCGACGGTCATGCGGAGTTGCGAAGGCAGATGTGATGCGCGGATCGGGCGTTGCATAAAGAGATGTAGCACGTGATCGCGGCTTTTACGCAGATCAAAGGGGCACGAAACGGTCAGAGCACTCAGCAAACGTGCATAATTTGGCGATCAAACGGCGCAGGGGAATCTTCCGACGATTGTGGGAGCGCGAATTTTGCAAATTCGATCAGCATTTCGATCCTGTCGACCGGAAAGCGGCGAAAGTGGAGAGTGAGTTCGAGTGGATTGGAAGAGGAAAACACGACTCGTTTCTTGTAACCACACGCACTCGATGAACGCGATAAGACGATCGAAATCGGTGAAAGAACACTTAGCAGCAGCAGCAGCAGATCCTCACGTCACGACACATCCGAGTTCTGTCAGAGATTGCGATCAGCGCAGCGCAGTCCTAATGCGCATATGGTTCGCGTGTCATAACAAAGGAACATTAGCTGCCGCCACATGGGACAACTGCGCACTCGACTGTCCACTACGCTTTTTGAAGGAATGCAGCGATTCCTCCGAGTCTCGCGACTCCGCCTTCCGTCCGCCGACCGTCTCGTGCCCCGTATCAACAACACCCTCGTTAGTTTCGGTCGAAACTCGACACACGCGTCACCACGACGATCTCCACAACGCACTTCGACTGCCGCTTGCTCGAGGACTTGTTTTTGGAGCTCCGTTTGATTGTGATCCGCGATTATCGCTTCCGGAATAGACGAGGTCGTCGGTTCACTCCTGAAAACAAGATGATTGCGCTGTAAGCTCGCTGAAACGAAAGTTTTTTTTGCTGAAAAATGCGCAAAACACGGAAAACTCAAAGTTCGCACCCGCTCCGAGCCAGATCACGTGCTGTGATCGGTGCAGTGATCTGGTCGAGAACTTTGCTGTTCACGGCGTCCTTTCCGACGCTCGTTTTGTATAATTTCGGGCAATAAAATAAAAATCTTTCAAAAGCGCGAATGCGTTGTAAGAACACTTCCGACCTGAATCAGCGCCTCGAATTCCGAAAACAAAGCTACAGTAACCCGTTGAAATTACACAAAAGCGCGCGCGTGGATCCGCAGGATCACGTGAAGAAGAAATCTTCCGATGAGCGGAAGACGTCGCCGAGTGGCTGCTAGAGACGACTGCGCGGCGGCTATTTATTCGTGTGAAACAAAGCGAAATCATTTTTAATTATTACAAAATTATGCGCAACCAGGAACTTGTTCCTCCTCCTCTTCCTCCTCCGCTCCACGCACATCGCAAAGAGCGAATGCCGACAGTTCCGTCCGGTTTGCGCGCTCTCCACTCGTCAAAGTGTTTTGAAAACAGAAATTGTGAAATTAGCTGATTTTAAGAACGCTCGAGGCGACCCCTGCTGATTTCTCAAATTCCTCACTTTTCGAAGCGTTCTGACCGGTTACACTCTTCAAGGCTGCGCTGTTGCGAGTTTATTCGTAAAAACGCGTGGCACAACTAAACATAAAGGCGGAGGGCGTTACTGTCCGTGGAGGAGCACTCGCTTCTCGACGTATTCCTTGATTCCGTCGAGACCGTAGACCGAATCGATGAACTTCTCGATGTGGTGATAGGAGTCCAGGAGGCAAGGATATGCGTTCCTCAAGCGTCCCCACAAGTCGGCGACCGAGATGTCCGCCCAAGAGAACTGAACAAGCGGATGTGGAAGTGTTATCGTGTGCGAAATACCGTGTTCCCGACGAGGTGACCGTAGTTCTTGGCCAACTGCTTCTCGGTGCGATCGAGGAACGGCTTCAGATCCGCAGGAATTTCGGGGAATTTCTCCTAAAGGCGGTGATTGATGTCGATTCGAATGCTTCCGAGTTACCGCGTCGCCGAAGCAACATAGCCGGAAGAGTTTAGGGGCGGAGATCGCCTTGTAGACGTCCTCGATTGTGTCGCTCCACGAGTCGATCAGTGCGCTCTCGAAGTCGTTGCTGCCACTAAGTCCTCCTAAATGCGATTAGCGCCCGAATTTGCGGATTTGAAACTTTGCGGATGAGGAATGCGACCTTAGAGAGAGAGTTTAAATCACTCACCGATGGTCTTCGCCAAATAGCGAGCGATCGTGAGCGACTGGCCAAGCTTGCGGCCGTCAACTTCGAGCACTGGGAGCTGACCGAAGGGGAAATCTAGAACAGTGATTACGGTATGACAGGAGCTTCTGTAGGCAGCCTTCTACTCACTGTCCTTCTGCTTCCCGAGCTCCTCCATCGTCAGATCAACCTCCTCGTAGGGGAGATTCGCGTAGGCGAACAGGAGACGCGCGGCCTCAGCTCGGGCGCCAATTTTCTCAAAGTAGTACAGCTTGTACTGGACCATTCTGCAGTAAAAAACAGAGAAACTGAAGGAAACTAGTGCCGAACACGGTATTATATGCCGGCGATTCGAGAGGCGCTCGCGGAAACAGGTTCCTTCCCCGAAAATACGCAGATTAACGCTGTGCAACGGAACGTCGCAACAGAAGGAAAAAGAACGCGAAGGTATCGATCGACACAAACAACGCAGCTTTTGGGAGTGTTTACGCCGAGAAGGCGTTGCCGAGGGGCGTTTGATAAGAACGACGACCACTCGAGTTTGTGTTCTGGCTTCTGAAATGTGGCATCGAGGCCGAGGCGTCTTGTTTTGTAGTTTCTGGTCGAGTTTGAACGCAACAAACTTCTGACGAAGGAGAAGACGGCACCGAGCGCGATTTATGCGACGCGAAAAAGGTGAAGATGGTTCGGAAGCGACTTTCGCTGACTTCGCTCCGTATGCGTTTGAAATTCCGCAGTCGAGATGCTCATTCCATTAAGGTCAACTTGAAGACTGAGATGAAAATTGGACCAATTTACTTTAATTTACAACCGGATTTAATCCAAATCCATTTTGATACAATATACAATAGTGTAAAGATAATTAGCAGATAAAAGGAATTGACAACTTCCAAGAGATCGATCGGTTACTTGTAACATGCAAATAATCAGTTACTGATCAGCAGCTCCGGCTTCTGCTTCTTCCTCGTTGTAAATATTGTCCGCCATTTGCCAAATCTGCATGATGTTGTCTTCGCTTACGGAGCAAACTACCCAAGGTTCGTTGGGATTCCATGAGAAGTCCGAAATCTTCGCGGTGTGTCCACCGTGAATGAACAGAAGTTCAGGTGGTCCATCTTCTGCGTCTTCAGCAGATTGTTCCTCGCCAATCTTGCTAAGATCCCACACATGGAGACGTCGATCGGTTCCCGATGATGCCAAGATAGTTTCGTTATGGGGAGACCATTGCACCTGGAAGATCTCATCCTTGTGAGATTCGAAAGAGTGCAGCTTCAATTTCAAGTTTCTCAAATCCCACAGAGCGACGGTCTAAATTTTAAATATAATTGAGTAAAAAATCACAACTGATACCTTATCAGCCGATCCCGTGGCCAAAATAAAGTCGGAAGAGGGATTGAACGACAAACAGTTGACTTCGGCTATATGAGCATCAACTATGTGGGCGGGTTTGGTGTTGCTATTGTTTCTAATGTCCCATATCATAAGCTTGAAGTCGTCACCAACAGATCCAAAGACTGAGTCGTGATGCACTTGCCAAGCTACATCTTCTACAACCGCGTTGTGACCACTGAATACCGTCTTGGCGTCCAAGTGATTTGCGTTAGCTGTCGCACCCTGAACATCCCAGAGACAGACCGTCATGTCATCAGATGCCGACAACAAATGCCCGGCTTGGTTGGCATTCCAGGAAAGTCCATAGCCTTCTTTCGAGTGTCCACGTAAGCGCAGCTGAGGAAGGAAGGTTCCAGGTTGTGGGTTGGACGGATGTTTCGTATAGTCGAAAACGTAGACTTCGGAACTAGGCGACTTTGTTGCAATCAGAGTGGGATTCTGCGGCATGTAACGTGCACGGTTGACTTCGCCTTCGTGGTTCATCATGATTTCCACATCGATTTTCCCAGAAATTGATCCGAAGCCGCCAAACTCGTTTCCTTTTTCAACATCATACTTTGATGCATCGAACTGCGTGTCATCGTTCGGAAGCAACAACTTCGCAATGACCAGGTGGTTCTGCTCATCAGAAGTGTGCGTACCCAGAATCAAGCGATGGGTTGTGTAATCAGCTCCTTCACTTCTAAATGGGCCGATTAGCAGAACAGCATCGGGCATTATTACCTTTGGACATCGGGAAGCCACTGGACAGTGAGACTGGGCCATTCCAGCGTGTGTGTCATCACCATGTCGTACAAGAACGGAGTGTTCTTCTTCCAGATCTTGTACTCTTCGTTGATTAGCCGCTCTTCGTTGTCATCAGACATCCTTCGATCTGAACAAGTCTCTTTTACATATCGAAAAAAATGCATTTGCCGTTTTGCACGCATGCTAACATTCTGAAACGCGTGTATAATCGTTTATCAAATCTAGTTACTTGCGCGGCAGGAAAACACCATGGGGGAAAATTTCGCGGCGAGTCAAAGCGAGCGAGTTGCGTTCGTAGTCCTGCAACAAAGTTCCCTGCACTTCAACTTTGAATTTTCATTTATTTGTTGTTCAGAATTTGAGAGCGCAGAGGAGCTGTTTGCTCCGAAACTGGGTTATTCTTCTCTTTTCTTACCGGTAGTCGATCGGTGGTGAAGTCGGGAGATTGCTCGGAACAGACCAGACAGTCTTGACGGCGACGAAAACGACTTCTCTGTTCCGCGAAGAAACATTGTGCACTTCGTGTCATTCTTTTCAAAGTGTTCAAAGTCAATCCAAGTTTTGTTTTCTGCTCTGGATTGCAAACACGTTACACGTGGAAACGCCCAGTATCTACAGAAACTACTGCGTTGGCTGCCAAGCAATCGATTTGGTTAAAGTGAAATGACAGAACCACGCGTTTCTTCGTCGACAATACGGAAGGAACGTCATGCGCCCAAAGGAGGGACGCCAACTAACCGTAATGTTGGCGTTATTCAGCTTCACGACAATTATTCTCCGTGAACAGTTCTCAAATGCACGCTTTGACAAAAACAATTCTTTTTCATGGTACAAGTTTACTTCCGGAACACATTTTATTCATCATTGTCTAGAAGCATACGCAGAGCTTCGTCTTCGTCAATCGCTTCTTCCTCTTGCAGCTGCCTGCCTTCCTCTTCGGTTTTTTTCTCTTCAGCTTCCGTGCGGTGTTCCTCTTCCTTTTTTTGATCCTCCAAAAATTTGAGGCGTTTTTCACGGATTTCGAAAGCACGGCGTTTATTTTCTTCTATTCGTTTCTTCTGTTCATCAGTTAATGAAGGAGCTGAGGGTTGAGAGACCAGAGATGGTGCCGCCGATTCAAGGGGAGCGACAGCAGAATTGGACGGCATTTCTTCGAAAGCATCAGGATCGTTGAAATAGTCGTCAATAAATACATCATTCACATGTCCGGAGCTTCCGTTGTTTGCCGGTGGAATCGGTGACACACTGCGACGTCTTGCGTTGTCGTCTTCGTCTGACTGAACCAGATTGTTCGAGTTTCGCCTTTTGCGATCTCCAAATATGAACATATCAGATTCAGGATCATACGGACCCGTGTCGTTTCTCATATGACGCATGTGAAGCTGAAAAATAGCATTTTAGACATTCTTCTTTTTTCACTTAACTAACCTTGACGGGAGCCTTCTGACCGACCTGGTCCAACTTTTTGCTCAAGTCGTCGAAATGGAGCCGAGGGAACAGAAGGTGACCCCAGTGCTCGACTCTTTTCATTATAGCCTCCAGATTCTCATACTACAAGGGGCAACTGAATGAAAAAAACTGATATAAAACGTACTTCATTGACATCCGGATTGACTTTGTAGTCTTTGAACTCCTTGAATAAGGCGGATATTCCACGGTTACCGGTGATTTCATTGGGGCCTAGTTTTGGGTTCGGTCTGCGCTTGCGGTCCGTAGCCCCACGACGTTTGCCACCATCCTTCTCACTCTTCTTCATGATACGGTTCAAGACATCGGCATCGGTAGGCACATCTAAAGAATATGCCAACAGTTCGCAAACAGTCAAACAGATAATACCATCATCATTTTCTTTCTCGCTGTCACTATCAGGTCTCTGCTCTCCATCGAGATCGCCGAAGAAGTTGTTGAATTCCTCGTCAACGTCCATTTAGTCGTCTGCAATTTAAAATTATGACAACCTGGATTATCGCGACTAAATCACATTCCTACGCCGCGATCGTTAAAAACAACAACAAAAGAACAGGTACAACTTTCGCTTTGGCTAGTACCACGTAGGGGCTAGTTGATTTTCAAGGAGTTATGAAAATTGGACCAATTTACTTGTTACAATATGGACAACGGAACCGGATTTAATCCATTTTGATACAACATGCAATAGCGTAAAGATAATTAGCCGATACAAGGCAATTAATTAACAACTTCCAAGAGATCGATCGGTTACTTGTAACATGCAAATAATCAGTTACTGATCAGCAGCTCCGGCTTCTGCTTCTTCCTCGTTGTAAATATTGTCCGCCATTTGCCAAATCTGCATGATGTTGTCTTCGCTTACGGAGCAAACTACCCAAGGTTCGTTGGGATTCCATGAGAAGTCCGAAATCTTCGCGGTGTGTCCACCGTGAATGAACAGAAGTTCAGGTGGTCCATCTTCTGCGTCTTCAGCAGATTGTTCCTCGCCAATCTTGCTAAGATCCCACACATGGAGACGTCGATCGGTTCCCGATGATGCCAAGATAGTTTCGTTATGGGGAGACCATTGCACCTGGAAGATCTCATCCTTGTGAGATTCGAAAGAGTGCAGCTTCAATTTCAAGTTTCTCAAATCCCACAGAGCGACGGTCTAAATTTTAAATATAATTGAGTAAAAAATCACAACTGATACCTTATCAGCCGATCCCGTGGCCAAAATAAATTCGGAAAAGGGATTGAACGACAAACAGTTGACTTCGGCTGTGTGAGCATCAACTATGTGGGCGGGTTTGGTGTTGCTATTGTTTCTAATGTCCCATATCATAAGCTTGAAGTCGTCACCAACAGATCCAAAGACTGAGTCGTGAAGCACGTGCCAAGCTACGTCTTCTACAACCGCTTTGTGACCACTGAATACCGTCTTGGCGTCCAAGTGATTTGCGTTAGCTGTCGCACCCTGGACATCCCAGAGACAGACCGTCATGTCATCAGATGCCGACAACAAATGCCCGGCTTGGTTGGCATTCCAGGAAAGTCCATAGCCTTCTTTCGAGTGTCCACGTAAGCGCAGCTGAGGAAGGAAGGTTCCAGGTTGTGGGTTGGACGGATGTTTCGTATAGTCAAAAACGTAGACTTCGGAACTAGGCGACTTTGTTGCAATCAGAGTAGGATTCTGCGGCATGTAACGTGCACGGTTGACTTCGCCTTCGTGGTTCATCTTGATTTCCACATCGATTTTCCCGGAAATTGATCCGAAGCCGCCAAACTCGTTTCCTTTTTCAACATCATACTTTGATGCATCGAACTGCGTGTCATCGTTCGGAAGCAACAACTTCGCAATGACCAGGTGGTTCTGCTCATCAGAAGTGTGCGTACCCAGAATCAAGCGATGGGTTGTGTAATCAGCTCCTTCACTTCTAAATGGGCCGATTAGCAGAACAGCATCGGGCATTATTACCTTTGGACATCGGGAAGCCACTGGACAGTGAGACTGGGCCATTCCAGCGCGTGTGTCATCACCATGTCGTACAAGAACGGAGTGTTCTTCTTCCAGATCTTGTACTCTTCGTTGATTAGCCGCTCTTCGTTGTCATCAGACATCCTCGGTTCTGAATCTGAAGATTTCGGCCTCAGCATACGTAACTCATAAATGACCGCGGTGAACAGAAAATCGCTTATAACACGGCCGAGAAACGCGAAGATTCCAACACGCATCGCAACAGACGACCGCATGCCAGCATTTCGCGCGCGTAAACGACGATCTCAAAACGACGTTACCGTACTTTCTGTGATACAAATTGACGAAGTCACGGTGACTGGTGAAGTAACGAAGCCAAAGTCACCAGAAGTCGAAGCGCCGAAACGCACTAACTGAATTATACATTCTGGAATTGATTTTATGGTACAAATAAGTTGTAGAGGTCACACTTTTTTTATCACATTGATTTTCAAGTTTTCCATTCGGGATTTTCATTGTAAGATCAATAGTAAACATCAAACGTTTCGACATTATAAGAGAGAAGACTGTCCCTACAAATAATTGCCGTGCCGTTTCGAAAATTTGTGAACATTCAGTGGATTCTTTTCAGCCGACATTATGGGCATTGACAACCTTGCGACGCGATGTGCGCGAAAAGAAGCGCGGAAGAACAAGAAAGCTATGAAGAAGATTGCAAAAGTTGCCTTTTCACAGCACAGAAAGGTATATGTGAACAGTTCTTGATAAACCGCCTTTGGCTCACTTTAGATCGGCAAAGTCATGGACGAGAAGTTTGGTACGAAAAAGGAGAGGAAGAAGAAGCGGAAGAAGGCGAAGGGAGAGCGAAGTGGGGAGGATAATGTGGAGATCGAGCGGGACATTGCGGGGAACATCATCACCGACGGACCGATTACTGAGGCACAGAGGAAGCAGATCGAGAAGGAGCAGCAGGATGAGGATCGTGAACTTTTGCGGGAGAGGAGGAAAGCGCAACGAGAGCTTGTGGAGGAGGAAGAAGCGGAGATGAAGAAATACGCCAAACTTCTCGGTTACCACAAGAGGAAGACTACGAATATTCCGGCTGTATTCGCCACCGAAGGATTGGCAGGTTTGCGTACTTTATCTGGACAGTTTGATTAATATACATTTAGACCTTCTCGAGATCTGTGACTCTGCCAAACGTCGAGAGATTGCCCAGAAGGACCAGATGGAGATGGAAGCTGGTTTAGATAGTGACCCTGAAGTTGAGGGAGGAGATTTTGACATAAAAGAGGCTGAAATCGACCTGAACGAAAACTCGGACTTTGATGACGAAGAAGAAGATGATTTCGATGATGATGAGCTTGTCGACGAAGGGGAGGATGAAGAGTTGGAAGTCGGAGATGAAGAGGAGGAGCAAGAGATGGAGGCCGGAGAGGAAGAGGATCAAGAAGAAACTGATGAAATCGTTGAGGACATTTATGGTCGCCAAGTCAGCAAGAAGACCGGTCAGCTAATTGAAAGAAATGTAAAAGGAGCTCTCCAAAAGTTGAGCGAACTCGAACAAAAAATGGACGTTTTGAACGATGAAGATCGAATGAAACTGGAGCGCAGTATCCGTCGTATTACTAATCGGTTGATTGCCGAGCAGTCGATGGTTCTAGCTATAAAGACGATTAAGGACATTTTCAACTTGAATGGACGAAACGGTAGTGTTTTAAGAATACGCTCGATAATGCTCAATGGGTTTAGATGTTAAACAAATTCTTTTTGACTCACTCTACAAGCATTTTGGATACTTTGGTCGAATTCAAGACAAAACTCTTCTTGAGTACGCTACATTCTTAGCTTTAGTACATACATCGGTTTCCGCTGAAATCAGTGAGTTTGATATAAGTTTTTGCATATTGCGAATGGTTGTTTAGCTTGTCATTTCGTTGAAATGTTCATCACAAAATTGGTCGATGCTTTGAAGGCAGAGGGCGAACATGGAGACAACAAGTCTCTTGAGAACCAGCTTATCATTTTATGTCATTTGTACAATTTCAAGGTAAGTTTTTCACGGTAAAGTTTGATCAGCATACCTCATTTCAGATTATAAGAGGATCTATGGTTACAGAGATTCTTGATATTTTACGAGCGAAAATATCTGCACGGAACCTAAATTTGATTATGTTGGCTCTTTCTTGTAAGGGAAATTATCATGCTTTTGTTATGTTAATTACGTTTTTACTAGATGCCGGTGGAGCGTTGAAGAAGCGCGACTCGGCGCCTCTCAAGTTATTTATCGAAAACCTTCAAATCGATTTAAGCAAGCTGACTGACCAAGGGTGAGACTGACTTTTATGTTGATGCAATCATACAGTAATTGTATTTAGACCACAATTGAAGTTTCTCGTCGAAGAGATTTTATCAATTAAAAACTGTAATATCCTTAAATTAACCACTCAATTCGACTCTGCTCAACTCGAACACTTTCTGAAATTATATCGTGGATTGATTAAAAGTAAGCATTTTGGTAATTTGTTCGTTGTAGTGCTGTTGTTGCAGATGTCGAGAAACGCGAAGGGGAGCTAGGAATGTCTGTGGAGGACATTTTGCATATCGAAGATAGAGGGCGTTGGTGGGTGGTTGGCTCATCTTGGATGCCTACCGACGACGGGTCGATGCCTGGAGCAAGTAACATGAATGGCCTTGAAGGTGCTTCAACGCATGCAACGCTTTCTGCCGAACAACAGTTTGACGATTCCCTTGTGGCGCTTGCGCGAAAGGCGAAGATGAACACTGAATTGAGAAAAACGGTATTTTGTACTATGATGAGTGCTTCGGTAAGGTGCTTTGTTTTGCATTTTCTCTAATTTACACGAATTTAGGATGAAACGGATGCATTTGAGCGCCTTTTGAAACTCTCCTTAAAAGATCAACAAGAACGGGAAATCATTCATATCAGCGTAATGTGTCTAATGCGAGAAACAGTTTACAATCCATTCTACTGCGCCCTGATTGACCTTTTCTGTAATTATCACAAGCGGTTTAAGGTTTTTTTTTTGTGCACTGAGGAACAGCTTTTCATGAAGAGTTTAGACAACCGTACAATTCGCTGTTTGGGACAGGATACGAGAACTAAGCGAGTTTAAGCTGAAACAACGGTCCAATCTAGCTTACTTTATTGCTGATCTTATTCGCAAAGAAACAGTCGGATTGCCTGTTTTGAAGGTGTGTGCGAATTGATGACAGACTTTTAAATCTTTTTTTAGGTTGTGGAATTTGGGTCGATCGATCCAATCACTTCTCGAATGGTGAAGAAGCTCTTGACTCGACTATTTTTAACTGCTACCGAATCGAAACTGAAGGAAATATTCACCCGAATTATCCATTCCAAGCAGCACGACTATCTATCACAAGCTCTGCAGCTTTTCCTCCAGATGAAAATGCGAAGTTTCAGTGATGAAAATGACGCTGACGCAGCAAAAATAACCAAAAAGGTTACTTTTGTAGAGTCATTGTGGGAACGACTGGAGTAGTCAGTCGGCTTGTTATTTGGGGAAACCCACCTGTTGTTACATTTTGTTGTTGAATTTTTACAATTTTATTGTTGCACAAACCTCTTACTTCGCAGATGCGTTGCATTTGACCACTTTGCGGCAATGTTCTGCATTGGAAGCGGACACCGGTCGTTTCTGTATATTTCGTCGCATTCGCCGTCATCAACGAATACGATGATGGGAAGTACGAACGTAGCGATTGCTGTGGAATCTCTGCAATGTCCAATCTGTCTGGGAGTCTTCCGGTCGACGCCTTTGGTTCTCCAATGCGGGCACAGTTTCTGTTGCGCTTGTGTGAAGAAGCTGACGGCCCTCGAGAAGAGAAACAATGCGCGGACAGAGGGGATTGCGTGTCCTCTCTGTCGGAAGATCAACTCGAACGCGTTTCAGTTGACGAAGAACTACGCGTTCAAGGCGATCCTCGAAGCCGCGAACGAGGAATTGAAGAACCAGAAGAGGGGATCTGAGGAGATTATAAAACTCCTCGTCGGTATAGTCGCTTTCCTCTTCGTTTGCGTCATCGTGGAAGTGGTGTTGTTAGTGTTTTTATGGTTGAGAATCGACTGACCGAACCTCTCTTGCCTCTCATGCAACCGTTTATTTCCATAATTGTGCATAAATTCATAATCGAACGAGTCTTTCACTATGTGGCAGAGTGTTTCACCGCAAGACCGCTCACTCCTTCAATAATGTCGACGCACATATTCGCAAATCCGCATCCCATCGCCACGTAGTCGCCCGCGAAGAAAAGGAAGCTGCTGAGACCAGATGCTGCAAACTCGTAGGCGCTCCAGTGGACGAGAACTCCGAGGACGAACGCTCCAAAGACGGCTGAAATTGAGATAATTCGCGGTCCATCAGATCGCCGCAGACTCACCGGTTCCGTGCAACGCTTTCTCCTTCGGCTCCGCCGCGCTCATCATGTGGTGAAGTTCCCTACGACCATCGACATGATTCAGGAAGTTGTAGGCGAAGATGGCGCCCTCGGTGAGAAGGAACAGAAACTGGAAGAATATGTTGAATCAGGTTTTGGGAAGCAGGTTTAAAACCTGAAAGAAGAAACCCCCGACCCCTAAGGTCGAAGATTCCATGAAAACGACAAAAAGCTGCAAGGAACTGGCACAAAATCCTATTTGGCGAAGGAGAGGCACCAGTTCTTCGTATCGGTAAGTCATTGTGGCGATGAACGATGAATCGAACGGACCGATCGGCGAACGTGGGCGACCGAAGTGCGGTTGGTGACCATGTGTCTAGTTGGACAATTGTATGCGTCTAGACGCCAGTAACTATTTCAGTTCGTGTGCTGACGAATGCGACGATGCAACCGAGCGTGGATACGGTCGTCATAGATGGTCGGCTCGTAAAGTTACCTGATCGGTATTCCCCCGTGATAATCAAGGCGGGAGGCACCCGTGCGGAATCTCCGATTTGAAATTGGCTGACAGCTAAATTTTTACGTCAGCGTTCGCGCTTCCCCGCACAATGGTATACTGTGCCGATGGAACTTGATAGATTTCGAAGCATTTTGCGTTTCTTGGTGGAACAATCGACAGCATCATCTTTCGAGCGCAGAATCTGGTCCATTACCACTTGATTTCAGCATTCAAAGCCTTCGGTCACCCTCACACAGACCTTTATGGAAATTGAATATTCACCGTTCGGCAAATATATAGTAGAATTGTAATTGTGTTTCCTACATACAGAAACACGTTTATTTTTTCTCGCTCGGCGGTCATCAGTTAGCTGTTAAAGCGCGGAACCATCACTGGGACGCGCTGTCGAATAAATCTCAAAAATCGGATTATGAGAAATCGAGAAATTGCGCTGTTTGCTTTGATGTTGAGGACGTCGGTCGTCCGATCGACTGACCGAAAGCCCTCGACGAGGTGTGAAATCCGATCCACTCGGGTCGCGCAATATGCTTCTTGGCTCTGTGGCTTCTTCCAGTCACCTGAGCGAATATGGGCTGATCGGCGGCCGTTCGGAACTCATGCCTCCTACTCTGATCTTCAATCCGCCCGCGCAAATCAATTTTAACTTCGCGAAAAACATTTGTTTTTGTTCTATAAATCAAATTGTTTTCCAAACCGGCAAAATGCAATTCATTGTCGAAATTCATTCCCCGCGCCTCCGCTCCCATTTCTCGCCCACTTTTGCCGCCCAGCACCGCCTAACAAAGCGCGCTTTCTGCACCGTTTTCACACATTTCGCACGAACAAAGCTCCTACGTCCACCTGTCAAAGCTTCGCGTTTTTTGCTTCGATTTTTGCCTCGAGATTTAAGCGACCTTCAGGAGCGACCGGTCCGGAGGGGGCGTTGATTAATCGTATTAGGGAAGAGGCAATTCGCTTCACTGTGATTGAGCGGACCTCGAAACGCCTTTCTCAGACTCAGAATCGCAGTAGATGACGTGGACGACCGTTTTGCATGACAACTCCCTTCATCAATAAGTGAGTAGATCCTTTCGTATAATAAAGATGCTTGTCGCGTGTCCCTTACTTCTGTATTCAACGTTTTGGCGCCCATTTTACGTCAGCTTCTGGCTCCATGTTTTGGCGGGATTACGGCAATTATTTTCGGAATTGAAGAATAGACGCCCGCCTCTCCATTGTTTCCAGAAACGGATGGAGACAGTTGCGTGCGCTCAAGGCGCGAATTCAGAATATCGGCACGTCGGGCGTCGCTCTGGTGAACGCTTTCGATACGGTATTAGGATGCGTGCGTAGTCTCCAAATTCTTTTTTAATTCATCAATTCGTTGAGTGTTCGTGTGAATTGCGGCAAAACAGTGATTGCATATCCTTTATCCTAAAATCTCGAATATAAAGAGACGATTTTCCTTCTCCGGTTCTTCGCTCAATTCCTTCCTCTTTGTCTTCTTCACAAATGCTCGAATACATGCGAAAACGATCGCGAAAGGGCAAATAAACGACAGCATCACAACTCTGGTGCAAACACGTCATCTTCGTGCAAATGAGGACTTGCGGCCATCTTCCGCTCACCAGATCCTTTCAAATCAATTCCGAATTCGTCACTTACGTCAAACGACTACCCTCTGCTGACAGCGCGCACCACATAATCAAGTTAATGCCATTCCTGCGTCTCTCAAGCTGTTCCCGCAGTCCGCGAGGCTTATTTTTGTTTCCGGTACCACCCTTCGGACTCTCTGGGAGGTTCTCCCACGCCAAATGACGAAAGTCGAACTTAATTGCGGAGAAACGAGTGCTGGCCCCGAGGGTCCATCCTAATTTCGCGATGACCGTTCGTGTATAAATGACGACTTTATTGGCGACCTGGGAACAATCCAATTCTTCGTTTCAGACCTCACCATGTCTTCTGCTCACTATTGTTCCCTCGCCGTGTTGTTATTCGCGCTACTCGGGATCGCCTCCGCGAGGTACGAATACACGAAGTACGTCAGCGATCCTATGAAGATATTGGCGTTGAAACCATCGCCATACGGCATGGGAAGTCCACAATTCCGCCCATACCGCGAGCAGATGGGAGTGAGTTGCGAGGAAACGTTGAACCCAGTTTAACAATGAGCGTTTAGTTGTTGAAACGACGGTGGAGCGGCAGAAACGGGTATTTCCCAAATCGGTCACCCTACGACATGAGCGCGATGTTCGGAGCACTCGGGACAAAGCGGATGAGTGTGCCCTACCACAGCTACTACGTGGGGAATTAGAAATTACGCAAGTGGCGGTGATGTGGATGTACAGAGACGATCGACGTTGCATTTGTGTTTAACATTTCGCCAAACTAATTATTCCTCAGAATATATTTGTTGTTTTTCATTCGTAGTTGAAATCCGAAAGAGGCTTCATGGCCGGTAACCGAGATTCTCGTTCGTACGTTAGATAGATCAGATAAAAGATCATTCGATCACACTCTGCATGAGTTACGGTAGTAGGCGAAATGACCGCGAAGACGCATTTGTGTCGGCGATGCATGTCTCCCTGCAACCATTTACATCGACATTTTTACCTCGAAAGACGGCTTTTCATCGATGACACCGTTTATTTGACAATATTACATGTCACTTTTTTCTGCGCTGTTCATGAGAGCAAAAGCAGTGATCGACATATGTGAGATTTCTAACCGTTGTGGCTCTTACACAGATTTGCCTGCGTTGTGTGTGTGGTTGTTTTGAAACTTCGAATTTTTCGATTGTGCGAAGCTGAATGAATGAAAGAACGAGTTTTAGTTTCGATCTGTATAATTTAAATATTTGGTTGTTTTCGTTTCGAAATGGTGCAATTTAAATTTTAGTTACTTTCAGAATGTTTGGGTTTAAAGGCACGTCGGCTCCAAGCACTACAGCTGCACCGGTGACTGGTCTCTTTGGTTCAACCTCAGCGTCAACTGCTCCGTCAACTGGCATGTTTGGCTTTAATTCTGCAAGCACTGCAGCTGCTCCTACAACTGCACCGGTGACTGGTCTCTTTGGTTCAAGCTCAGCGTCAACTGCTCCGTCAACTGGCTTGTTTGGCTTTAGTTCTACAAGCACTGCTGCTGCTGCTCCTACAGCTGCACCGGTGACTAGTCTCTTTGGTTCAAGCTCAGCGTCAACTGCTCCGTCAAGTGGCTTGTTTGGCTTTAATTCTACAAGCACTGCTGCTGCTGCTCCTACAGCTGCACCGGTGAATAGTCTCTTTGGTTCAAGCTCAGCGTCAACTGCTCCGTCAACTGCTCCGTCAAGTGGCTTGTTTGGCTTTAATTCTGCAAGCACTGCTGCTGCTGCTCCTACAGCTGCACCGGTGAATAGTCTCTTTGGTTCAAGCTCAGCGTCAACTGCTCCGTCAAGTGGCTTGTTTGGCTTTAATTCTGCAAGCACTACAGCTGCTGCTCCTACAGCTGCACCAGTGAATAGTCTCTTTGGTTCAAGCTCAGCGTCAACTGCTCCGTCAACTACTCCGTCAACTACTCCGTCAACTGGCTTGTTTGGCTTTACTTCTGCAAGCACTGCTACTGCTCCTACAGCTGCACCAGTGACTGGTCTCTTTGGTGCAACCTCAGCGTCAACTGCTCCGTCAACTGGCTTGTTTGGTTTTACTTCTGCAAGCACTGCTACTGCTCCTACAGCTGCACCAGTGACTGGTCTCTTTGGTGCAACCTCAGCGTCAACTGCTCCGTCAACTGGCTTGTTTGGTTTGAATTCTGCAAGCACTGCTGCTGCTCCTACAGCTGCTCCTCGATTGTCTTCAGCGAAGACCACTGCAGCAGCCCCCGCCCTTTCCCTTGGCGGGACTGCTACAACAAGCACTGCAGCTGCACCGGTGACTGGTCTCTTTGGTTCAAGCTCAGCGTCAACTGCTCCGTCAACTGGCTTGTTTGGCTTTAATTCTGCAAGCACTGGAGCTTCTCCTACAGCTGCTCCTACAGCTGCTCCTCGTTCGCCTTCAGCGAAGACCACTGCTGCAGCCCCTGCCCTTTCCCTTGGCGGGACTGCTACAACAAGCACTGCAGCTGCTCCTACAGCTGCACCGGTGACTGGTCTCTTTGGTTCAAGCTCAGCGTCAACTGCTCCGTCAACTGGCTTGTTTGGCTTGAATTCTGCAAGCACTGCTGCTGCTCCTACAGCTGCACCGGTGACTGGTCTCTTTGGTCCAAGCTCAGCGTCAACTGCTCCGTCAACTGGCTTGTTTGACTTTAATTCCACAAGCACAACAGCTGCTCCTGCATCTACGACAGCTCCAACAAGCCTTAATCCAGCTCCAACGGCTAGTCTGTTTCGATCGCCTTCAGCGAAGACCACTACAGCAGCTCCTGCCCTTTCCCTTGGTGGGACTGCTACAACTACAACAGCTGCAGTTAGCTCAACGAATACAACTTTTGCTTCTAGTGCTAGGTGAGTCCAAGGACTTTGTTAAGATCTGTTCATTGGAATCTTTAGTGTTAAAATGACTATGAAAGACTTGGAACAAATGCTACAAAGAATGGTTTGCGAATACGAAGATCAGGAGAAAAGTTTTTCGGAAAAGGTTCTTGAGCTCAACGCCTATGATACTGTACTTCGAGATTCTAAAGAGAAGGTACGTCAATCGTTACATTTTGGTCATCAGGTCCATACAAATTTTCAGGTGGCGGCATTGATTGGAGACGTCAATTCACTTGGAAAAGAAAAGGAGCGTCTAAAAGCTAATGTCGACTTCTTAGGAATGAAAGAGAAGGAATTGGAAGATATCATTATTGAAATGGAGAAGGCCGTTGGGGTTTCTGACTGGAGCGATGGATCGCAAGTCAAGTTGAATTCCACTCTCATGCCACCCACTCAAGCTGATGCACAGAGACAATCAATGACTCAAATGCAGATAGCTATTGACGCTCAGATCAAGCAGGCTGATGACGATTTAGCAGAAATCATCGACCAGGTATTTATCGTCTGTAAACCGTCTGATTTTAATTTGCTGTTTTCAGATCTCAGAATTGCAAGGTGTGGAGACTACAAATGCCAGCAGTGATCCTGAACAGAGAGTCGTTCTCGATCAAGTGAGGCATATTCTTGACCGTCAAATGACCTCGCTTTTGAACATCGATGAGCAGCAAGTCGAGCTTTCCAAGAAGATTAAAGCCATTGGGAACAGACTTGATGGAATTTTTTAGCTTATGTAGCTGGTTATTCTTATACTGTCTTGTTTTATGTTGTGATAATTGTGGTTCTTTAAATACTCCGTACTTTATTTTCTTAATTGTACACCGTATGTGAGATCAGCGTTGTATAATGAAAAGTTGAATTTGCGTGTTTACAGGAGAGAGTTGGCGTTGGTTGGTGAAGGCTGCTCGGAATGTGCTTCAGAGACGTGGTTGGAACCGCACGTTTGAATCTAGAGGGGGCGCATGTCGACAAATGGGGATGAGGTATTTCACCTACGGTGATGGCTGGAATGTTTGCGAGAGTGAATTCCAAATTGTTGTTGGCGCTGGAATTCGCATTCGCGTTGCCCTCTTCCGGAGCTCGCGGGGAAATCGGTTTGCGAGTGGCGGGAGAGGGTGAAGCTGCTGCATTGCTCGAGTTTACGCGACTCTGCAACGAACAGACGTATATAAGAGACGAGGGAGGAGCGCGCTTACCGCGGCGAAGGGTTTCTCCTTCTGAGGCAACATGTACTTGCAGCAGAAGTGCGAGGAGAAGAGCATCTTGCGGAAGTTCTCGTTCATGAAGCAGTACGTGATCGGGTTTGTACACGTTGAGATGTACGTGAGAATCGTGATGAACGTGTTGATTGAGTGGTTCCAAACGCTGCCCTCGTCGGAGAACATGTCGTTCGTCCGAATCATCAACCACCACACGTAGCTCGGCGTCCAACAAAGGGTGAAAATGATGACCTAAGTTGCGGTTAGCGCGACGTTGCAGAGGGAAGCGACTAACTATGATGATGAGCATTCGCGTGACGCGTTTCTTGGCGATCAGCTGCTTCTCGTAGTGCGTGCTGCGCAGGAGAAACGAGTTGTCGAGGTCGTAGCAACTCCCGTTCCGTCCGTTCACCATGCCCGTGATGGAGGCATTCGTGAAGCGACGCGCGTTCATGTTGCTCACGGAGCCCTTGCGCGAGGGAGCGAGCGAGCGCGGCACTTCGAGCGTAAGGCAGTTGCTGCTCTTCTCCCTGCTCTCCTTCTCCGCCTTCGACATCAGACGCTCCTTCCGCGAGAACTGCACCGCGTCCAGGAGCCAACCCGAGAACGACGGTTTTCGTTCCAACGCGCACCCTGAAAGTCGCATTGAGACCGGATTGCACTGAGAGCGCGTACCGTAGTCAATACTGGATAGGGAGCCAACGGTGAGCAGTTGAGTGTCGAATCGAATACCGGTCTTGAGGGTAAAGATTACGTTACCGTACATCGCAACCATGATGCTCAGCGGTAGAAACAAGAGAATCTGCAGAGGGGTGTGAGGAAGGGGGTTCGGGGATTTACACCCACCAGAGTGATGTAGAGTTGGTAGAAGAAGTCGGCGACGGCGCCGTTTGTCGTCAGGCAGTTCCAGTGGTCCTTGTACGGAATCGCCTCGTACATGTAGGCAGTGCCGAGGTTCGCGACGAAAGAAATCACCCACACAAACGAAATCATAAGCATAGCGTGTTTCTGAACGAACACCGTTAACCCTCGCCGGCCGCTACCAGCGCTGATACCTTTGTGTGCCAGATGCGCGACTCGAGTGGTCGACAGATCGCGTAGTACCTTTCGACGGCGATGATCGCGAGCGTGTAGCCCGAGGCGGTGACGGCAACCGCTGAAAGTGTGGAATTGGGAGAGCGCGAGAGGGGAGGAGCCTACGCTGGAGATACGCGGCCATTTTGCAGAAGACGGGGCCGAACATCCAGCACTGGAAGAGCTCGCTGATCAGCGTGGAGGGCATGCAGATCACGGAGCGCAGCAGATCGGCGATTGCAAGGTTGAGCAAGTAGAGGTTGGTGATCGAGCGACTTGAGCGTTTCCGGCGGAAGAGGATCGTGAGGACGACGGCGGTGTTTCCGAAGAGACTCAGCCCGAAGATGACGACGAAGGAGACTGTGATGACGGCTTTGCCTACGGTAACCTCCACGCGACACTCGTCATCGTCCATTGCTCTGAAACGCCTCGAATCTGAGGGAAACTGTCGTGCAACGTGCGCGGCGATCGCGTGGAAGACGTTATTTCGCGAAAAAATCAAATGTTGCACGATTTACAGAAAACGCGTTCAACGCAGTGCTCTTCTTAGGCGCTAACAAGCCGTTCCCAACTGGAAAGGAACATTCGAGAGGGCGAATTTTATAAAATTGACTTTTGGGTCCGCTATCCGCGAAGACAAACGGAATTCGCGAATTCGTCCCTCGAGAAACGTTCTTATGTCCGCGGGAATTGAAAAACAAATTGTTAAATTGCTCCGTTGAGCGACTTGACGTTTCGGAATAAATCAAAAGACGTCTTGAAGGCTCTGGTCGATCCACGTGGTGGGAAAGAGAGGCTAAGGTCAGTCCGCGTTTCAGTTTCCCGTGAGGTTGAGGAGCACTTTGGCTACAAAATGAATTTCTTCTTTTTTCAGAAACGCATTCCGCGAAAGTGAAGCAGAAGAGTTCAAAAGCAGCTCTATAATTCGTCGAATTCACAACTGCAGGTTGAGTGCGTGGACGCGACAGATCGAGCAAACAGCTACAGAATGACCGGACAGCGTTCTTCAAAATAACATTCTCGGAAGCAGCGATAACAAACGCGTTTAACTCCCCGAAGCGTAAAGCTCCCAGACTCCAGAAGTCGAATTCTTCATTTTCTCGAGGAACAAAACATCGAAATGAGTGGTGGAGAACGAGAACGGGGAACCTCTTGAAAGAATGCAAATTGCGTTTTCCCGTTCGGAAAGTGCTCGTGTGATTCGATTAATTACCGAGTACAAGGAGATGACCTCGCGGCCACCGAGGGCGTCACTCGGGGCATTAATTCGGAGATTAATATTTTAAAACTGCTCTAAATCAGCGCGCAGAACTTGCGGCAACGTCGATCGGCGGACAGTCGGATGAGCAAAACAGAAATCGCGTGTTCAATTGGGTGGACGCGCCGTCGAAGACGCGGTGGCGAAAGTGGTGAACTTTGGGGAAAAGGTGTTTGTCGAGGACGCTTTCACGGACGAGCGGAAAGGAGGGAAAGTGGCCCGATTTGTCGCATTTGCGTTATTTCACATGATTCGCGCACAATTCGCACGACGGAAAATGGATTTTCACGCTGAGTACGGCAGCTAATTGTCGTTTTCCATGAAAAGTTCCGTTTTTAAGGAATCGGCCGAGATGAACGCAATTACGCGTCGTTCTCTCCCTAGAAGCGGCGGAATCTCTGATCATAGATGGTAAAGGATTACGGTAGCGCAGATGGTGCTTCGCAAGATGGTTCTCACAAAACCCTCGGAAACGATCTGTTTTTCCACTGCAGAGGGTAAACAGCAAACTCCTCGATAGCGTCTCTGGTGGGGGGATGATCCCTCGACAGACCCTCGGCGTTATTAACCTTTGACGTCACCGCACGCGGCGTTTTGCATTCTAATGAGAGGCGCGTTCTGACAATTTGCGGGACAACGAGCACGAGACGTCAGTTTGGAGCTAATTGTGTCGAGAATTCGGTGGGACAACGACTCCTTCGATCGCTGGAGTCTGAGCGGCGCAGTTGGTTGACAGCAGCTGTTTGCAAACGACCAAACATTGTTTCTCGCTGTTATTCGCGAAACAAAATTGATTTGCGACATGAAACTCCGTCGCTCACAGCGCTACTTCTATCACTGGCGACGCGATGGCCCTTGAACGAACGATGGGCGTATTACGTTCATCAGAACTTGTTTGTTAGGTCAGGAACGACGCCGTGGAAAAATTACGCTAGACAACGCCGGACGTGACATCGTGCTAGGACCATTTGTGTGTGTACTTTTTGGAGTCCGAAGTAGTCGATAGTCGCAAACACGTCGACGCGAGTTGCTTGTAAACAGCGTATTCGCGTGGTCAATTAGTCATTCGGTAATTGTTGTTCATAATCTCGATTCAGAGCGAAGGAGAATTGGACGCCGGGATCGCAGGACACGAAATTCGCGCCTGAATAGCGACAAGAACGAACGGAAGAAGTGATTCTGGTTCACGGTGTACGGATTCGCGTAAAAGTCGCCGAAAATACCTCCGATTCGTGTCTGAGTGAAACGGAGAAGCGAGCTGACGCGGAAGAAGCGCTGATCCCCGTAATCTCCCTCCAATAAAAGTCGAAGGGACGTTGCGCGGACGCGTTCTCCCCGTCCAAAGTCATTTATCATACAAAGTGATTTTGGAGGGAAACATAATTCCGTTGACGTCGCCGCCCAAAAAGTCACAATTTCGAGTCTACGCCGTCAACAAAGGCGAATTCGCAGCGATTATGTGATGAAAAACCCCTGAGAGAAAAAAACCCGAGAGAAAAAAACCCGCCTGGTGGTTTTGCGCTCGCTCCGCTCGCGCAAAAATCACCAGACAAACCCTGCGGCAGCTCCTAGGCCTAAGCCTATTGCAGTAACCCAAGGCATAAGAAAATAA
>MQUG01003110.1:0-81829 GCA_007213375.1 Steinernema feltiae | reverse complement strand
GGACAGTGAGTGAGATCGTGTCGGCCAGCGAGCTGCACGCTGCGCTCGGCTCATCTGTCAGGTACGTGTCATTAGAAATGTCAAGGCTCATCGATCCGGTTCATTTCAATTTACTTTTTCCTATTTTAATGAATCGGCCCAAGAGAACTATACGATCATACAACATTCGGAGTAGTTTATGTATATTTATATAATCAAGCAATGTGCAGTTAAAACTACGAACAAATTACTTCTCCATCATCGCTTCAACGAGATCGTCGACGTCTCAACGTAAACGACCTTCATTTCGTTCGAAATTCCAATTACAACAATTACAAAAACGCGCTGATTCTCACCTTCAACCTTCCGCTGATCTCGCGCCTCAACTGAGCGTCCGTTCAAAGATGGAGCACCTATTCTTCGATTCCAGCTTTGTAGACCGCGTAGGTCTCTCATAAACTCCACGATGGACGAATGCGCCAGAAAGGGTGATCGCTCCTGTTGTGGCCGAATCGCTCCTGACGCGTCGATTCGTGAAAAGCGAAAATAGCGAAAGGAACGTTGCCGCAGCCAGCAGAACGTCCATCGCTTATTGGATACCCCACGGCGAAGAATTTCTGAAAAACGCCGAAATTAGTAGATCATGTTAAAACTCAAAACTCACCGCAAAACCTCCTCAGGAATACGGTATCGTTCGGCATTCGTTCGCAAGTAGTTGTACGCAATGTGTACCATTTCTTTTTTTAACGTTCGTTTCATTGAAAATTCGACGTTCAGTCAAAAAGAACGCCTGCATGAATCAAGTACTCCTTTTTCAACGGTATCTACATAGCAACAAGCACCGTTGCACCTCCCACGGCATCACGCCGTTTGTACGGAGCTCCAAAGAGCGGCGCATCCAACGGAAAGCGCATATTTGGTTTTTTGACATATTTGACATACAAAATTGAAGGAAAATGCCGCTTTGGATCCTTTGACGCTCGTCGGCAATGGTCTCTCACGCTGTTGACAAAATTTCCAAATCCGCGACGCATGCCGCGGTCGTCGAGAATGCAAACGAGATCGTCTTCGTTGAACAGGTGTTTTGGTATTCCAACCCAAATTCTGCCAAAATCGGCGGCAAAATCTTCTCTTGGATCAGTTTGACCTTCTTCTCGGTCGTTATCTTGCAGTTCACCAATGCATTGTAATTTGTACATGCGTCAGTGTCCGTGTACACACTGCTGACTTGAATGAAGATAACGTTCGTGAAGTCAAAGGGCACCCGATGAACTCGTCCGCGAAGGAATGTCTTCTTGTGTGGTCGATCAGGCGCGTGATCATCTTCTGCACCTTCTTGTCCTTGATTTTCTCGGTATTTGCAAGGAAAATCACCGGATTGCAACAATTCGCCCTCTTCAATGCAGCCAGGAGGAGCCCAACCGAGGAAGCCGAGCCAAAAATATCATTGCGTGTGGTTTCTTCAGCGAATCTGACTGTCTCCACAGGTCTTCCCAGCAATCTCGTGAGCAACTCGATGTGATCTCGATCGACCAACTCCTCAACTTGGTAGAAAGGAAAGCTCCGGAATGAGGTGCGCGGATTCGCCTTTTGGAGCATCGCGTGCTTCGCGGCGTGCGTGATCATTTCTTGCGTGGCGTGGTTTATGTAACTTCGCCCTTCGTACAGTATCAATCTGGAATGGTTGCTATACATCATCATATCACCCTATAAGCCACTGACTTTGCCTCCTCGGTGTCCGGCTTCGCCTCGCAGAAGACGCCCCACGGCAGATCGAGGATCTCTTCAAATCGTCCACTTGTCTTTCTACGTCGGCTTAATTCGGCGCTCAAATCGTCCTTCTGGTCGTCTCCGATTGCGAGCTCCGCGATTCGCCGTAGAAGGTCGTTCTTTGTGGAGTTGTGTTCCATTATCACCCTGCTTTGCCAGCTTGCAAGAGGATCTATTCGGAAGCTACGCTTAAATAAATACAATTGTTTGGGCCAAAAGCGAAGCTTATGGCTAGCATTGCTTTCATGTCTTGATGCATTTGTAACGGGCTAGAACGAGGGTTAGACACGCGCTAAGGATTTATCATTGGAACACGGGGAAACTGGCTCACCGTCCCAGACGGGAGCCAGGGATGGAACTTCTGCTGATGATCTGACATCACCTAGCTATATAGTATGGGGTGTGATTCGACGGCATCGCTTATACGATCGCATCGCCACGCGGGATTACGGTATCTCTTGACGCGTGGCGAGACTCCACCGCCACAACCATAAACATTAAGCATTAAATCAGCAATAAAATTTAAAATTTTTTTACAAAATCATCAACTATGTTTTTATAGTGAAGGGGGGATTCGCGAAAGCAGTGAAAATACAATTAGTTGAATGTTTTTTGAAGTTTGCTACGAACAGAACTGTTTTCTCGGGTCGGCTCTTGATATTTCGGATTGGAAATTGATGGGCTCAGGTTTTACGAATTTTCCCGCTTTCACAGCGGTAAAACACGAGAACTTTAACAGATGCGTGCACTTCTCATCGCAAGGCTTGATGCATAAATCCATTCTGTGCTTTCGTCGAATCTGACTGCGATTTGATGGCGTTCGCTTTGGCGCAGTTGACGTTGACGGTATGTTTTGTTGTTCTGTTGTGACAATCTTGTTCGTATTTGAAATCAATTGGCGACACCTCACCAGCCCCGATCGCGACGAGACGCCCGAAAACGTGTACATAAAGCGACAAGCTTTTGGTTCTTTTGAGAGTAATTCTATTATAGTGTCTTTGATATCATTTACGAGATTACGGTAGCTGTTTTTGCAAATGCTCTGATGCTAACGACTCTCGGATTGTTCTTCAAATGCAGCCCCAAATAGACGCGCCTGGACACGTCACTACAATCCACGAAATCTATTCTCTCTCCGTCATTCGGAAACAAAGCAGGCAACGCAGACGGCGCAGCAGCAGCAGAAGATCATCAACGCGAAGAACGCGTAGTACAAAGTGATGTAGACGAAGGCGATCATGTAGGCGGTGTGGTCGCAGTAGGTGGCGGCTTTGGCGTCCACAAACTGCACATTGTCGTATATGGTGTACACCCAGTAGGAGCCTGAAACAGCGCAAAAGGATAACGTACTGTAGGGTTACGGTACTACTGCGTACCCAGGATGAGGAAAACGAATCCAGCGAGGCTGATCGCCGCGTCGAAGAGCTGCAAGCAGCCGCCCTGCTCTTCTTTGTTCTTGATGCAGGCGAGCTGCTTCAGCGCAAGCAGCGTGCTGAGCGCTCCGGACGCGATCAAGTAGACCGGAATGGAGGACTGGACGGCGCAGTTCTCAAGATTCCGGACTCCCACCACGATCAGCGCAATGTGCACGATCATCAGTGCGCAGATGAGCAGCGCGTGCAGCACGCTGCCGAACATGGCGCAGTTGAGGCGCGAGAGGAAGGAGCCGAAATCGCCCGGCGAGCTCACTTGCTGCAGCTCGCCGCGGATGTTACCGTACTTGATACGACCTACGGTGGATTACGGTAGAGAGAGAGGGAGAGAAAGGTGTACCTGATTCCGACATTCTGAAGTTGAATAGCGCGCTGTGGTTTGAAGCAACGAAGGAGCGAAGGAGCGTCTCTCTGTGCTATTAAGAGGAACGTTTCTCAAGGTTGTTCGGAGAAACGGAGCGAAACGCCGCGGCGATGTTACAAAGGAAGTGACGCGCAAAAAACCGATCGCGTCGCTGCGGTTGACGCCCGCAATCTTTAAACGTCGCGTTTACTTCCGCGATTGATGAATATTCAGATTGTTGAGGCCCTGAATGATCAGCTGGTAGCAGAGCAACGCGAAGCAAAACAGCTTATTACTATTCGAGTGCTTTTGATTGATTGCGAAGCAAATTTTGTTCATTTTTGTGTGGATTTAAGGCCTCTCACAATCAGCCATTTTTTGGTTCAAGACTAACGGGTTTAGATGTTGATTTTTGACCCTGGCTACCAACGCCAACTCGCAATTGAACGGAAAATGTCGATTTCAAGCAAAAAACCAACAAAAAGCGCTAATTAACAGCATTTTGTTGACTAAACTATCAAACAACGACCAGAATAGAACGCAAAACATCGCGAAAAAACGGATTTTTGTCATAGCAAAAAAATCAACCATTAGCTCTGCTTTGCGACAGTAAAAATGCGGAATTGAAAGATCCAAATCTAAACCAAATACGGACAAACACAAGCTCAAACTTCGAGTTAATCAAATCTTCTAAATTTTCATCAGAACCCACTCACTTCAACCGATCCACGCCATTCGAAATGCCAAAAACTATGAGAAATTCCTATTTGCGTGACAATCGCGCAACGGAGAGAAGAACACTCATGAAACGTTCAGTCGAGCCGAAATGAATCACTCTCTCCTTCTCTCTCTTTCCCTCTCTCCACCTCCCGGTCACCGGCGGAGCGACGGAACACATTTGCAAATACCAAAAAAACGTCTCCGCCGTCGATAACGCGGCCGCTTGGTGGCGGCGACACACGGAAAGACATCTGTCCATCGTTACGCGTTGTTCGACGCGTTGAATTGATCAGAGTCATATGGTGAAATGTGAAAATTTGGAATTTTCAATTTAAATGCATGGAGAGGAGAGCCTACTGGATAGAGCGGCGAAGACGAGTAAGGAGCACGGTGTTCTATGTGATATGCAAGGTTTTCTGTTCCAAATTTCAACCAACTAAAGAAAATTATTACAAAGCACTAGAACTGCTAGAAGATAGATTCGGTGACAAAGAATTGATCATTTCGACATTAAACGAACGGATCACACAATTAGAATGTAGATCGAGCTCTTGGAAAGACCAGGAACGACTACTTGATGATATCGTCGCACTGTACGATCAAATGAAATCGGCGGATCAACCGGTCGACAATTGCCAGATGTGGAGAATAATACTAAACAAATTCCCACGAGCAACGCAAGTCAAAGTTGTAGAGGATTACTCGGTCGATCAGAACAATGTCGGCGAGTTAATCGACAATCTACAAATGATAGTCAAAAAGGGGAAACAAGTATCGAAATTGCTTAACCCCGAAAACACATACAATCAACAGCTCAAGAGAATTAGCACAACAACAGATCAGGCTTCAATAGAGAAGTACGATATCACAATGAATCACGGAAAAACAACGTAGGGTTTGGTAACGTCCAAGAAGAACCCGAATTATACACACAGCGGAAAACGCAATGGGATCAACCCACATATCCCCAACATCAAATAATTCCAACCACTCGAGCTTGCGCATTCTGTCAGAACGCCAATCATAGAAGCGAGCATTGCACAGAAGTCAAGGAGGTGGATTCAAGGAAACAAGTAGCACGTGAAAATTCGCTATGTTACCGGTGCCTCAGCAAAGGACACGGCAGTGCTGACTGCACAAAAAACTGGCAATGCTCGAAATGTCAAAGAAAACATCACATTGCACTATGCGAGGGATCGGCACACCCCTATGAACAATCCACAAATCGCCACCAAGGTAACGGTACACAACGTACCTGGAATAATAATGAAACGTTCGAAAAACAGAGCGATCAACAAGTAAGCATGCTAACGGTTGACAAACAATCGACAAAAAATGTGAAAAACAACAACAATCAAGCATACGTTCTAGCTGGACTAGCTACGAGCTTCAATCACAATTCACGAAAATATGAGAATTTAACAGTCATATTCGATACCGGAGCCAACGGTACGTATGCAACTCAAAACGTAATCAATAAACTCGGATTACAATCAAAATACAGTCGCAATATCGAAACACAGACTTTCGGTCAACAAGAAGTGCTCAAAGAAACCAAATCGGTATACGCACTAGAATTAATAACAAAACAAGGAAAAAAGATGACCATTGACGTCACAGAGAAAGAACTCATTCTCCCAGGAGCAATCAAAAGACCCATTCTCGGAGATCAAGACAAAAAGGCTATCAAAGAGATGCAATTGACTCTGTCGGAAACCAAAAAATCAGAGCAAAACCAACGCAAACCTGATATAGTAATCGGCACAGACCAATGCTGGCAACTTGTCGACGGCACAACCCAAAGACTACCATCAGGTCTATACGTACTCCCTACTCTGCTAGGAGCAATGATTTCAGGACGTGAAGAGCTGAAAAACAGCCTCACAGAGTCCGAAACAATTTGCACAACAATTTCGGTGGAATCCGAAACGAGCGACACGCTAGACCAGCAATTAAGAGCCGAAAAGGGACAAAGTATGGCCAAAGAATGGCAAAGGGAAGAAGAATCGCGCAATTTCGCAGATTCTTCAACATCGGAGACAGACGATCTTGACAATCATGCCAGGTCTCAATTCAACGAGACAGTTCAACTCCGTGACGACGGTTGCTACGCCCAATTTCCCTGGAAAGAAATAAAACCATCCAGCAAATCAATCAAATCAAAACTTACCAACTCCGAAATCCTGTCGAACGTAATCCAATCGCCAAGCAAGGCAGGCGTCTTCGTCGAACAACGATGGAGAAGCTTCCGAAAGAATTGCTCACGGTTGCAATCTGGAAAAATAGATGTAAACGTCGGGAGTAACAAGACAAAAGACAACCCCGAAGATTGCGCGACACGCAGCGTCACAAAGGACGAATTTAACAATCATATCTGGGGGATCGGCCCAGGTTACTTTAAAAAATCAAGCCAAGAATGGCCAAAGCAAACAAAATTAACTCCGCTATCGCAGGAGACTAACAGCGAAAACTCTGACAAAGGCTTCTTCGATTTGATGGACAAAGGGTTGACGAAGTTGGACCTCTCAACGGCACTTCGATTCAAGTTCGGCGATCTGTCTCTGATGGAACAAACGATCATCAAGGTCCCTCCGCGATCAATGGGAAAGGAGCAAATCAGCTACTGGTCATCGCGAATCGAACAGATGGCGCAAACTCTGACGACGATCAACAACAAGCTCAATGAGATCGACAGCCAGTTAACAACAAACGAGGACGATTTGACCATTACCTCTCGCCTTGGTCGAGACCTCACAGGGTTGTGGACAGCGGTCTCACGTGAGATTCAAATGAAGGCTGCGAAAGGCACGCTTGAGCATCTTTATGAATACATAAAGGACATTCATAACAACTCGCATCATGATGAGTGGGGAACCTCACATCAAGTGAGTAGAAATCTCTCATGTTCAGATTCGGAATCGCCGCGAAAGCGACTTCGCGAAGGTCAGTTCGATCTCCGTCGACGGGCTTCAACGCCACGAGAGAATCCTCATCGAAAGGAATTGCAAGATGCGATCGCATCACTGACCACAGAACTGAGAAACAAGAAATCTCACCAAGAAAAGATTCGCCAAGAATCCCAAACGGCAGCCAATCCGCCGAGACTCTTTACGGGGCAACTCGTGCGCTGTACATTCTGCGAGCAGCCGCATTATTCAAACACCTGTCCGACTGTCATCTCTTACGCCGAACGGGTGAAAATCGCCACTTCTAAATGGCTGTGCATCAAGTGCTTGAAAAAGTCTCACCTGAATGAATGTTCGAAGAACGGTCCGTGTCACTCCTGCGGGAAAGGAGGACATAATACCGCAATGTGTGACTTCATCGCGTCGTTGGAGAACAAACTTCAAGTCATGCAAAGTGAACTCTCTCAACTGGAACAGCAGTAATCATCAGCAACAAGCCACTCAAGACCAACAAGGTCTCAACCTATTCAAGACAAGTCACCAACAGGTAACAAGCTATTCAGTGTGGGCCGGGACTGTCGCTGCACGCACGTGCTGACGACTTTCTCGAGACCTGAAAACAAGCAATCAACCAATTCATTCATTTCAGCAATTACCTCCATCGTAGACGATCAATCGAAGAACGAGACGAGACGAAGGAATCCGCAAAGCGATGCATCGCAGAGAAGACATCAGACTCCGTGGATAGCGATCAAGTGAAAGGTCGTTCCTCCAGTTGTGCTCCTCTTTGTATTTTCGACGTGATTCGTTTCATAAATATTAGCGCTCTGTGCGTTTCTTGTGTTTTGTGAGTTGACTTGTTTCCGGAACCGGCCGGGACAAGCAATCTCTTTTTATTTTTCTGAAGTATCGTCTCCGGAATCGGCCGGGACGACTTCATTTCTTCTTTTCCCCTGTGAAGTGATCTTCCAGGTTTGTCGTGTGTGTAGCGTGTGTAGCGTGTGTGTATCGCAACGTGTGTGGGATCGAAAGATCCGTCAATCGAGTGAAGACCAAACTTCCGCGTGGCCGCGAATCAGATCTAGTTGGGACAACCGACGAAATCAGATACGTGTAAGGCGAGCAGCTTCACAAGCAGGAACCCCGACTGCGAAGGAAGGAAAGGCCGCATCAACGCGTGCTTCCAGTCAACCAATTCCTTTTACTCGACGACTCGATCCGACTTCGGCCCTCTTGCTGACGGATTCTTTGGGAGAAATGGCGGCTCCGATGGCGACGATGTTTTGATTCTGATCGCGCACTGATCCGGAAGACGTTCCCGGCGAATCGGGGACGAATTTCCGATTTGTCCGGAGGATGCTGATTGATCCGGAGGTCGCCGTGGAGCCGCTCTCGCTTTCCGACGTCGACGGAGGCATCTGAAGTCCAGTCATAATATTTTCCAGCGAATTACCGCGTTTACCTTGCTCACATTGCTGTAGTCCGGCTTCTCGGGCGGCGGAGACCGTTTTCCTTTCGCGCGCTCCATCGCCTTCGCTTCATCGTGGCTGAAAATAATTATTTAACTCGCATTTGTGATTTTGCCCACCTGTACGCCGAGTGGGATTGATCTACGGGCACCTAAAAATCCAAAAATTCAGGATTTTGACGAGAAAACAATCAAAACTGACCTCTTCTTCGCTGTTCAACGCGTCCAGAATCTTCGCGGAGCCTTGTATCGGCTTCAGGAACAAGCAGGCGAGCAGGAGCACCTTGAGCATGTAGTATCCGAACAGATTGTCCTCCAGAATCGAGTCCATCAGTGTTAGTAGCGCGTAGCATCCCCTAAAATCGCAAAATTCAGTTGAAAATCCTGAATTCAGCGCGGCCCACCAGTAGACGAGCAAATGCGGCGTTGCGGGACGCTCCTTCACGTAAACGTAGGTCAGCAACAGCGGCACGATGGTGAGAATCACATTCGCCGCGAGCTGATTGCGCTCTCCGTAGAGGAGGTACAGCGAGAGCACAGCGCCGATGCCGACCGCCAGATTCTCGACGTCCACGCCGGTGCGTTCCTGCAGCCAGGTGAGCGCGCGGGCGGAAAAGTTTGACTGAAACAGCGGCGGTTGAGTTGCGCGATGAATTTGGCGGCTGGGTTACCTGGTCGTAAATGAACGTCCGGACATGCGCGATAGTCTCATCCATGACGACGACGAGGTGAGGAGGCAGCGGACGCTGTGGCGGAAGCGCTGGAGCAGCCGTGTTCGACGCAGCGGCTTCTGACAAATGAAGTGACGAGCGGCGGGGGAATGGGGATCACGTATTTGGCAGACGGAGCGCGCCCGATCGTCTGGCGCGTGCGGAAGCCCCGTTTGAATCAAGAGTGGCTCATCTTCTTCGTGTTCCTCGGCGTCCTCACGACGACCGAAACGCGGCGGACCTTCGCAGAGAGGAGTGACGACCGCCCCGAGGGTCACTACGAGCGATTGGCGGAGATTTACGTCATTTCTTGAGGTTCTAGTGATTTGGGGAATAAAATTGTTATGCGAACACGTTCCATGCGCTCATGTGTGGCGGTCAAAGCCACGAAAGATAGTCTAAACGGTCCATTTCGGCAATTTTAACAGCAATTTCGTCTTCAGATATGGCCCACAGTAATTGTAAAGCTGTGCATCTACCAGTAACGTGCCAAGAGCGAGCATGTTGTGCTTTTGCCGGCGAAATTCGCCAATTTCGCTCTGTACAACTAGCAGATCAAGGTTTCCCTTTGTTTGCTTTTGGCATGCCGATTTGTTTGTGTCGCCGAAGTGTGCGAATCGGTCGACTAGAAGAGTCCAAACTCCGCACAGGACTGCCAGATCCCGCGATGTAAACATCGGGTTACGGTAGGCAGTGATAATCCAAAATGGGAGGCGCGATGAAGTTGATGTCGATGCAAATTCCGCCCTGAGGCGAGCGAATCGCCTCGTCAAAACGTCCTTCGACTCTAATGGCGCACACCGCGCGATCGGTCAGCTCGATGGTGTACAGAGCGACGTTGTCGTTGCCTTACTGCACTACGGTCATCCGAAAATCGAGTAGCGGCATCCAGAAGTAGTGCACGTCGTCCGCGTTTGATCTGTCGAGGTCGCCGCAGATCGAAAATGAAGGTGAGCGACGCGCGGCCGGCCGCGGTCTTCGGCAGCTTCGCCAACTCGACGATGTGAGCTGAGCGTCGCGCTTTCTCCCAAACCTCCGAAGCCTCCGAAACTTTATTCGAAACTACAAAATCGTACAACAGCAGGATTTCTTCCTCTTCAGTGAATTCTGGGGCGCAGGCGCCGGTGGATTCGCCGCAGTCGGTCTTCCGGAAGAAGCGGGCCCCGAGTCCGCAGGCGCTTTCTCCTTCTCCGCTTTCTCAATCGTCTTTGCAGCAGGAGCATTCGGCACGGGAGAAGTCTTCTCGACGCTCTTCGAGTTCCGCTCGCTTCTGAAACAATTAATTTTAATATTTGGCCAGCTGGAAGTGTGGAAAGCGCACCCTTCAGTGAGCTCGATGTCGTCGTAGGGATTCTTCTTTTTCACAACGGGATCCTTCGACTCGGAAGCCTGTTTTGCGCCTTCCTTCGCCAATTCTTCGATGTTCTTTCCGTTCATCGCGCCGCCGGCAGAAGACATTCGACTGGTAACGAAGACGATCTCCAATTCAAATGATCGTGCAAGGGAATCAGCGCGCGATGCGTGTAATTCAGACGTCTGAATTGTGAGTTTAGAGCTACTGACACAGGCGAGTGATCGATCACGGAGGCTTCTTCCCAAATTTACGGCATTTCGCGTCCTCAATGACTACCGAGGGACACCTGCGGAATCTCAATTGAGACCCTGGAAACGAGAAAGTTCCAAAAGACAAGAAAACATATATATATATATAACGGAAGTCAATAAATCAATCAATTTATCCTTAAAATAGATGATGTCCCACGCACCTTATATATAAATAAACACATTACTGGGCAAAGTAAAGCCTCTAGCTGAGGTACTGGGAAAGCCATCGGAATCCTTCACCATAACCCTGACGCCTCAAAACTGAGCACATGTAAACTTCCAGGGGACGACTTGCCAAATCCGACCGAGAACCTTGTCCTTTTCCAGTACACATTTGCGAAATTCCCAGGTAGTACTTCACATATTCTTCAGACATCGCATTAGGCTTGTCAATTTTGTTCCCGAGGACGAGGATGGGACAGGAAGAGACCTGCTCATCATTAAGTAAACCCGCTAATTCGTCCTTGGCTTCTTGGAGACGTTCTACATCGGCACAGTCGACAAGGAAAACGATTGCGTCAACGGCAGGGAAGTAATCTTTCCAAACACGGCGAGCTAAAAATATGCGAAACAGTCTTGATACCCCGCCTTGATCATTAATACCTTGAGCGTGACCTCCCAAATCAAAAGTAGTAAAGCGAATTCCACCAAGGGAAAGTTCTTCCGAGGCTAAAAAGGGAGCAATTAAACTTTCCAACGTAGAGAGCGAATGCACTCACTTGGATGTAAAGTTGGGACGTGTTGAGCCATGCGGTCATCTTTCAACAGATGCAGAAGCGTAGTTTTACCGGCATTATCAAGTCCAAGGAAGACAAGCTTGCCATTCTTTTGTCCAAGACCTAAATCCATTATTTAGTGACAAAATACTGATGATTTTACTGCTCACCAAGGTAGTTTAGAACATCGTTAAACCACTCCCAGAGCCAAGACATTTTGAGATCGCACTCTTCTGGAATGATTAACAATAAGATAACTTTGGTAGTTTATTGATGCGTGGCGCCCGTCATACGCGCACTTCTCTTCAATGCGCGAGAATCCCGCAAGCGACGATAAAGAAAAACGAAAATTCCGCGCCGCTAATCACTACTGTACTCACGCAAAACAGGCATTTCGCAGCGGGACACACGTTGACAATTTCGAAAATGTTCCACGGAAGTGCTTCGTTGTACATTGTACACGCAATGAACAGGAAATGTAGCGTTCCTCGTTCCTCGTTCACACTCACGATCTTAGGCGTGCGTCTTTGCGAGTAAACTGCTATGTACAATTGCGAGGAGCGGACTTGACGCCTCCACACGAATGCAGAAATGTGCAAAAAAAGCAACGCCAGTGTGGAAACATTCCTAAACGGGATGGAATCCTCGCGTAAGTCCGCCATGTCGAAAAACCAGTACGCCCACGTGTTCACGTTGAGAACGGTGATTCCGATATAGAAAAAGTTTAGAATCACTCCGGCCAGCGCCTAATGAAACGTGTGAGAATGAACGAACGAGCGCGCATTCTTACCGAGGATTCCATCCCGTTTAGGAATGTTTCCACACTGGCGTTGCTTTTTTTGCACATTTCTGTATCGCTTTACGCCACAATCAGTCCATTTAACACTCGGGAAACTGATTTCTGAACATCCAAACGCATCATGACGACCGGAGGGTACTGTATGGCCGGAATCCGCTGCGATGACTTTGTTCTCATGGCCGCCGACAAGAGCGTCGTCGCGCACGGCGTCGTTAAGCTCACCGACGACAACGACAGAGGCTTCAAACTCGGCGAGAAGCTCTTCATGTACTGCGCTGGCGGACGTGCGGCGGATTTCGGCGCATTCGCCAGAAGCCACGTTGACTCGAAGAAGATCCAGTTCGGCTTCGAAGTGAAGCCCGAGCCCTTGCACCACTTCCTGAGCCGAACGGTCGCCGCTGACTCGTGGAGCGTCGATCTGCTGCTCGGAGGATTCAACGACGTGGAGGGAAAGTCGTTCCTCGGCTCCGTCGGCAAAACGGGCGCGGGATTAAAGGATCGGTCCTACGTGGCTCTCGGGGACAGCGCGCTGTTCTTCACGAGTGTCATGGATGAATTCTATCGCCAGGATATGAACGAGGAGCAGGCGGTCGAGTTGCTGCAGAAGTGCGTGGATGCGATGAAGCGCCGCTCGGCGCAGGGATCGCGCACCATCAGCGTCGTCAAAATCGGCCGGAATGGAGTGCAGCAGCTCGCTCACCTCTCTTAATGTGTTTGGGCATGGTGTGCCATTTATTGAATTAATGAATAAATCGCGTTGCAAAAATCTCGTTTTCACGATGCGATTCGGCTTCTTGATCGGTCGCCTCTTCAACTTCCCAACTTTCTTCGCGTTCTCGTTCGTGTTGAGATGAAAGACACCGCCGTCGACGGCGTGTTCACGGAATCACGGAATTTCCACGGAATTGCTTCGTTGTACATTGTACACGCAGTGGGCAGAAAATGTCGCGTTCCTCGTATTTCCTCGCGCGCCGTTCACACTCACGATCATAGGCGTCTTTGCGAGTAAACTGCTACAATTGCGAGGAGCGAACTTGACGCCTCCACACGAATCGCACTCCGATGAGTTGTAAAATTGAACAAAAAGAGCTGCAACAGCCGCTAGGCATGAAAATACAGCTTGCGCGCATCATTGTGAGCTTTTATTCATTTATAGATGACTAGAATGGCTAATCTTCAACTCGATTTCTCCGTTTTCGTTACATCGACGGATCGTGGTTTCGGTTTATCGTTTGTGGTTACGGTGTCTTCGTCGGGCTTCGGCAGCGCTTGTTTATGCTCTGAACAAATCACTCGAGATGGCGGACTCAGATAAATTGATAACAAACCCATTGTAGTCAGAGGAAGATATTTCAGTTTGTTGATTCGAATGATTCTCTCGAGAATCTCGTAGATGTAGGTGTAGTTCGGCTTTTCATTAAAGTTGAGCGAATCGATGTAAATCAGCAACTCCTGTAAAGCAGAAAGAAACCGAATGTGACTCGATCTTGTAAACAAAATACCTCGAATTCGGGAGGACAGCGTGCGAGGAAGTCGCGTCTTGCCAGATCCCAACGACAGGAAAGTTTCATCTTCACCATCTGAAATCGCGATTGAAGACGCGATGAGAGGACGAGGAAAACTTACGCCAACGTCATCGTCAATCATTCTCCACGGAATCGTTGCGGTCCAGTCGACTAGGCTGTACAACCAACTCTCCAGGTCGTCCTTCCGTCCGTACGGCTTCAGGTAGTGCTTCGTGAGGCTACAGTAGTACATCGTGTAGGGACTGGCCATAAGTTCTCGTCGGCTCGGTCGCACGTACGGCAGCGGATCGTCTTGTTGCACAGCAAAGTGGTTGCAGCGATGGCGCTTCAGAATCTTCTCGCAGCGACTGATGCGACCGAGCACAATGTCAGCGGCGTTGCAGAGTTGAATCGCGGTGATCGCGTGCACCTCGCGGTACAGTCGCGCTTTGTCGAGTTTCTCGTTTAGTTCAAAGTAGGTGTAGAACGTATTCAGATTGGTCTCCACATCGGCGTTCTCCACTTTCACGAGTTCAGGAAGAAGTTGACCTTCGGGATTGAAGAATTGCTGGAATTCTCACTTGATCAGTTCAGCCGGCGACCGCATCGCCCTCACCTGCAATTTCTTCTTGAAGTTTGACTTGTGCGGTTCGCGGAGCACTTCTCGCGGGTAGAAGCGATTGTTCACAAACGGAAGCGTTGATTGCACGCTGAAACTCGCAACAGTCAGCACATAGCACACATGAAGGGTTCGCGAGCTCACTATTCACGTTGGCTCGGTGTCAGCATTGCGTTCAACCGCGCAAACTGCTCGTCGATCTTTCGCTCCTTCAGATACGTGTGAACGACCTCGCGGATGTAAACTGAAGTGACGCGATGCAGATTCTCATCGTAGAAGAGTCGAAAGTCGTTGAATGTTGCCTCGTCCACCTTGATCAGCTCATCTGAAAGCGTCAACAAATCAATTTCGGCCCGTTTTGATCTTCCGACGAACCCGACAGTTTCTCCTGAATCCGCTTTCCTTCCTCGTTGAAGTACTTTTCAAAGTAGTCGTCGTACGTAATCACAATCGGCTTTGCTTCCTCGCTGGTCGAAGTGTGAATCTAAAGCACATTTCCTGCTTACCGCCGTGATGCAGCGACGAACCTTGGTGGCGCGATCCTGTTTCCGCTCACAAGCCGGACACAGAAACTTGTAAACAGCGCCAAAATCGATCAAATAAACTTTGCGTTGTTCGTGAATGTCCGAATTCACGTTTCCCAAAACCCAATTTTCGGACTGCAATGATTACATTTACAGTACTTTTTGAGCTACCGTATACCTTGAGGTCTCTGTGCACGTAGCCCGCGTTATGAAGTGCTTCGATCGACTCCAGAGTTTGTTTCGCGAGATCGACGACGCAACCGAGCGGGAAATGCTCTTTCTTGTGTCGTATGAAGAAATTCTGGAGCGGCGGACCGAGAATCGTCATGACCATGTACTTGAGGTCGTGTTTCACACCCGCGTCGAACACCTTGCAGAATCGGATGTCGCCGCCGGTGTCCTTCAGGGCGTAGAGCACCTCCAAGTCCTGTTTTATTCCCTGCAACGAACGGATTGAGTCCACGCACCCGCACAGAGGACTCGTGTACATAAACCAGAGTGGTCAGCGGCTCGACCTTCATCGCGTACAAGTTGCCGTTGACGTCCTGCACTTCGTACACCTTTCCGAATCCTCCTTCCGCGATCTTGCGCTTCACGACGTAATTGGAGAACGTCGCTCCGTTGTTGATTTTGGTCTTCACGTCCATCGACTTCCAAAACTCTGAAATCTTGAATTATTTTAGGGATTAAAACGAGAATTCACCGCTCTTGCGTTTCTTCATTTGCTTCTTCGTCGCCTTGAACTTCTCCGCTCGTTTCTTCTCGTTTTCGTCCACGTCCTCACGCGCTTTCTTCTTTTCCGGCGCCAAGTATCCTGGTCGATGTGCGTGCCGTTCTGAAACGCGCGAGGATTAGATGAGCGAGCGTTCTCGTCTGACGAACTCGCCTTGAAGATCAGAGTGTCCATCGTCTTCATCTTCTTCGCGTTCAAATAAGTAAAGTAGATGAATGTGCGTATCGCGTGTATCAGGAATCCCACGGTCGCAAACATGGTGAGGATAGCGAAGGCGAGCTTCAGGTATCCGAGCCAGATGATGATGTTCACCTTGCTTTCGGAGGCGAGGAAGAGACCAAACGGGATTCCCGATGGGGAGACGAAGAACAGCGAGAAACGATCGTAGTCTCGATCGGCGCAGTCGTAATTCTGCAGCGGAACGCCTCGCTGGTGCATGATCGACGTTCCTTCGTCGCGGCGGGTGGAGGAGTCGTTTCGATTCTGAATTGAGGAGGAGATTAGATGCCGGGCGGCAAAAGACGCTTGCTCACTTTGTCCGCATCGTTGGCCGAATCAACGCTGCCCGGAATACCAATGAAGAACAGTGCTGAACGATCCACGTCACTCCATCAGTCAGCAAACAGTCACTCACCAACTACGCTCAGAGCAACGACATTCAGCTTCATTTCGTCACAAACGAGTCGACCGATCGAGTCAAGTGAAGATGAAAACAGTGGTCGGGTAATTGTGGCTTCTTGCAGCGTCTGCCAGACTTCTGATCCGAGCGTGCAATCTGCGCTACGATGTCAGGTCATTTGCCACTCTGGTTGCCGCACCTCGTCCTGAAAGTCGGTCCTGACGCGCCGCTACCGTCCAGAGGCTTACAGCCTGTATCGCGACTTGTAGGTTGCGATTTATTGCTCCCTGCGGCAAATTGCGGCAAAATCGAACCACGTGGACTCAACGATTGTTCCGCGAATTTCTGTAAGTCAATTTCTGTTGTGTTCGTGATGATTATTTGTTGTCAGTGTCAATCACGTTCTGGACATGAAATTTGCGCAGAGAAGCTGGCTGAATGGAGAGTTCAATTTGTGTAAAAGTGCGGTGCTGGAAGACGAAACTTTGTCGCGTGGCGCATGATGGATGAGTGAGTGAGTAATGGAAGTAACGGGAGGGGAACTGGAACCCCGGAGGGAGGAATACGGAGCTAATGCAGGGCGCAAATAAACATAGTTTTCTGACTCGGTACGGTAAGCTACGCACGTCATGAGAACGGATATAACTGATGATTTCAGATTATACTCGATGTGATTACGCCTAGAATCCTGTAAACCGAATTCGCGGTCAAACAACCTAATGGGGCTGATGCTGCGGATGCTGTTCTGGTCGGCAACGTGGATGTAAGTTTTGCTGCTCACTAATCATAATCATTCAAACTCGTGTCCTCCCCATTTTAGGCTCTTTTTTGGTTCTTTCCTTCCTTCCTCCTAGGTCCTGGCTCCCCTCCCGGAGCAATACCATAGGTTACTTGAGTTTCCTGGCGCTAGTCGCGCTCCTAATTTTACTTGTTCATCAAGATTGCTCTAACCGTTTTATCACTCTTTCAGATGGAACCTCCGTATCCTCCCGAAAAGGTTATCATCGTTCATGGTGCACCTGAACCACAGGACGTAAGTGTGCCGTTGATGTCTTTACGATTAAAATTTTCCTGTCTTTTTAGTTGATTTGCGAAGAATGCGACAAGAGATTTAGGACGATTTCAATGCTTAATCGTCACGAGAAGTTTACGCACACGGATCTCTTCTACCGTTGCGATCATCCTCTGTGTGGCGATCGCATCGGTTATGTTTATGAAAATGATCTCGACAAGCACATAAAAGATGTTCACAGGGACGGCGAAGCGTCCCATAAGCCTAAGCCTAAGCCAAAAAAGGCGCGCGGTCAGAATTTACCGAAATTGTGGTCTTTGATTATAAGTTTCAGATCGTTTTAAGCGGTGCCCTGATTGCCACCAATTCATCGGTATCGGCGACCGTGAGGAAGGCGTACACCATTGCGATCTAAATTCGTATACGTGCCCGAACTGCAGTGGTAGAATCACGACGGTTTATACCAATCAGTGTAGTTTGATGAAGCACTTGAAGAAGGAGCATTTCAATCTGCGCTGACGAATGGTGGTAAGTCGCTACTGGCCTGGCGGTTTCGTATTAACTTCGTTTTCCGGATTCGTTTCGTCGTTGAATGGTTCTCTCGCTCTCCAATGTGTTTATTTTCCGGTAATTTCCCGTTTTCTTCGTTTCGCAACTAATGCGTCGATTCAGGTTAAATCATCGGCCGCCATCATTTCGGCGTCGTTATTCTAATTAGTTGTGATCTGTGTTTGTTGGCTCTGTTCTCATAGAATTTGACTGTCATGCAAATACATAGAGCTTCTTTATTTTTGTTCAATATTGGTCGGCGTTTCGTGATCACGGATGCGTGGACGTCACATCAGCAGAGACTAGACATTTATTTCCACATAATTCCACAGATTTACGCTTCTTTCTTCTTCGGCGCCGACTCTCCCGGAAGCGGAATGTTTGCTGGCACCAGAAGCGCGTTTGGATCACGGTCCGCGTTCGCCTTGTTCGCCCGATCCAGCAGCGACAACTCAGCTTGAACGCGCTTCACGTTCCCGTACATCCCGCCATAATGCTGCGTAACCGCCTACAACAACGAAAGAATTGGAAAACCGGTTGGGAAACGAGAATAATAAAATTACGTCCTGGAACTGATTCTTCTGCTGATCCTCGATCAACTCCTTCCCGACCGTCTGCACGGGACTCTCGCCGACGTTCTCAGGCGGCGGACCGCAGCAGTTGCTGTTGTTGCCCGGAGTGTCCGGCTCCGGCTGGAAGAGATGCCCAAACTCGCGGTTGTGGATCTTGTAGGTATCGAGAAAGTTGCGCTCGTTGAGAAGAGCGACGCGACGTCGGCAGAGACCACGGCCATGGACTTGATACCACATGAAGAGGAACCACGCAGTGCCGAACGCGCAAAATCCGGCGACGCACGGAAAGAACGGAGCGGCGAATTGGAGAATCGCCTGCTCGACCACCGCCACAGAGATCATCGTAAGAATTGAGGCGAAGAGCCGCTCGCGTGGGGCGGTTTTTCCGCGATCCTCCACCGGCTTCAGCGGGGTGTTCACGAGCGCCTGGAGCTCTTTGATCGCGGATATCGGAATGTTCAAACGACTGAAATGAAGAGTTAATTCGATTTGGGGATGATACCTTACGCAATGTCCGGGTCCATTGCATCTGGGCGTTCTGAAAACGAGGGATTGTAGACGGAAATACAAGTGAAACGTACGAGATTTGGGAGAGACGGAAGCAGGCGACCTATTCGACATGACGAGTAGCGAGAATGTGACGAGAAAGTGCAATTTGCAGACTCAGGTCTGAGTCTGACGATCGCTGCAAGTTGGGACCGTTCCGTTCGATGATCTACCCCAGCGTGGATTCCGGTAGCACGTTCGTCTTGCCGTGATCCGCAGATGAGCTGCTGAAGCTCGTCTTTGATTTTTTAGGTCGAACAGAAGCATTTTCTTTACTTCACGAATAAGTTAAACTACAAACAAACAAATAGTTTAAGGGAACCACTGACTGAAGGTGTCGGCGATTTTCTTGCGCGCGGCGGTGAGTCCAGGAAGATCAGAAGGATCCGTAGCGTACATATCAGCGCAATGCGCGGTTCCGTTGATGACAATCGCTGGAGAAGAGGGGTTGGGGCTGTGGAGAACGCCGAGCGCGTGCCACGGATCGTGGTTGCCGTTGGGGAAGATGACGCGCGTCGCATTGAACGATTTGGCGCCTCCGTAGAAGTCGTTGGTCTTCTTGATGGCATCGTAAACTGAAGGACCGTTGTAGTCAGTTCCGAAGATGAGTCCGCATTCCTCGACGAGCCACTTGATCGGCACCAACTTCTTCGAGTTGTCTCCGAAGAAGGGACCGGCAGTCTTCGAGGTGCTCGACTGGTAGTAGCCGAACTCGGTGCAGGTCTGCCAGGTCCACATGCGATCGGAAACGTCCACCGGGTCTTTCATGTACTTGAGGTAGTTGTTGTAGTCGATGTCAACGCAATCTTCCATGTTCTGCTCCATGAAGAAGTTGTTCACGTCGGCCATCTTGGTGAGAATATCGACGCCTGGTTTGTTCAGCATCTTGCAGACAGTCTTCGGGGTGTCATAATTTTGGTATTGGCCCGCGTTATCACCTCCGTACTGGACTACGCCCATGTAGTTGCCGATCATCGACTGCCAGAAGGTGTGGACATTTCCGGGGTTCGCGGGATCGATGACCTGGCACGTGTTCATCGCGTCCTTGAGCGTCTGACGACCGGAGGCGGTCCTTGCAAGCGCCTGCATCTTGACGAAGCCCTGGTGGATGGTATCAGCGCAATTCTTGTCGGTTTGGCTGAACGCGAACTGCACAACCTCGAGATATTCTGAAATTCAGCTTGTTAGAGCTTAATCGGGATGATTCAGCTTACGATAAAAGTCAACTTCGGCCTGAACTGGAGCAGAGCTGGCAAGAGCGCCGTAGACGAGTTCGGGGTACTTTTCACGAGCCCAGGCAGCCAAAGCGCCCGAGTAGGAGCCTCCGAAGACGATCCACTTGGGGTTGGTGTAGCCTTGGGCCTTGTTCATGCCCTTGATGAAGGCGGCCATGTCAGCGAGCGCCTGCTCCGATGAGAGATACTTCAAATGCTCGACGCTTGAAACTTGTCCCAGCGGCTGACTCTGTCCGTAGAATCGATGCTCGATGAGGTAGACCATGGCGTTGAACTTCTGAGCCAATTGGGTCCATTCGAGTCCACCGAACGACACCCAAGACGAATCCTCGGGTCCCTCGCCTCCGAGCATGATGAAGATGGGTCCTCCGGGCTTGTACCATTGGTTGTTGGACCAGTAGCGCTGGTTCCACTGTTTTCCGATGTCGTTGAATTGATCGACGGGCTGCTGGAAGAATTGCGCGGGGAATTTGTCGTCACTGTGGCCGGCGGGAACGTTGGGATGGGGCACGAGTCCATGCCAAGGACGTCCGTGAATCAACCAGCGTTTGCGGTTGAAGCCCGTGGTGCCCTTGTTGATAGCGAGCGAGAGGGCTGAGCCTGAAATTCACATTTAGGGAAATAATCTGAAGAGCTACGTACCCACAACGAAGAGAAGAAGCAACGCGATCGAGCTCCTCATGGTCGAACGCTTGCGTTGTCAGTTGATTCGCGACTTATAAGCGTTTTTGCAGAAACGCGATAAGCCTAACGTAACGCGATAAGCGAACTGACGCTCTTCTAGTCAGCTGAATTGGCGATAAAGAGTCAGAGATCGTGCTCCAACTGACAGAAGTCGAAGCGCAAAAAGTGGACGCTAGAAAAGCGTGATGAGAATCAGGAATCACGTTTTTCAGATTCTGGAATCTTCTTAGGCGCTGATTTGAATGCAGAATGCTCATTGATGCCTTGTTTTATTGCCGCAGCCATAAAATTTTAATTATCAGGAACTGATTCGAAGCATTTTACGACGTCTTCAGAGCGAACTGCAAGCACTTTGCACCCTAGTTGTGTTCAAAAAGCTAAAACTGCGATCGATAGAGGTTTACAACAAATTCAAGACTGATCATCAACGCATTAGGAAACGAGAGCACAACAAGCTAGTCCATTCGCAGAATAAATGAATCGACTTTTTTTTACTTATTTCTGCTAACGAGTTCAATTGCTTCTCCACGCGAGAAGAAAGGCTGAGAAATCGCTTCCGTTGCTTCAGCTACACCAATTCACAATCAGATTAAAATTGCAACAAAAAAACAACAGGTAAAGATAAGTTTTATTCACCACAAAACTATCAACTTAATTGTGGGTTCAACAACGCATAACAATTACTTCTTCTTTCCTTTGACGGGTTCCTGGACAATGAGGGTGTTGTGGCATCGCCCACAGTAGTGGCGGTCTCCGTGGTCGGCCATGAAGACTCCTCCTCCGCAGCTGGCTGAGTTGCATTCTTGACGTTGGCGGACGATCTTGCCATCATCTTCAACCTGAAAATAGAACAAATCAATATCGTTTCAATGGCAAGTAGACTGCAAATTTAGAAAAGGTGCGTTCAGAAAAACTCAAAGTTTCAGTCATGGTACTCTCAGAGGCCTAGACACTTTCAAACAAAATTCATCATAACGCACTACATAGAAAAATGGGATTATGAACTAAACTAACCTTGTAGTACTTGAGAACAGCGAGCTTGACCTTCTTCTTCTTGTGCTTGATCTTCTTGGGAGTGGTGTAGACCTTCTTCTTGCGCTTCTTTCCACCACCACGAAGTCGGAGGACGAGGTGAAGAGTCGACTCCTTCTGGATGTTGTAGTCCGCAAGAGTGCGGCCATCCTCAAGCTGTTTGCCTAGAGATATAAATTACTCCATATGTCCGCCGGGTCCGTCCTCAAGTCCATCGGCACTCTCGGGAGTCAGCAACACAACTTACCGGCGAAGATGAGGCGTTGCTGGTCTGGAGGAATGCCCTCCTTGTCCTGGATCTTAGCCTTTACATTCTCGATGGTGTCCGAAGCCTCCACCTCGAGGGTAATTGTCTTACCCGTAAGGGTTTTGACGAAAATCTGCATTACCCTTCTGAAATCAACCACAAAATAGAAACATCCACCATTTCAAAGCGAATCAACACCCATCATTTCAAAGCGAATCAGCATCCACCATTTCAAAGCAAATCAACACCCATCATTTCAAAGCGAATCAGCATCCACCATTTCAAAGCAAATCAACACCCATCATTTCAAAGCGAATCGACATCCACCATTTCAAAGCAAGTCAACACCCATCATTTCAAAACGAATCAAAACCATCAATTTCCGACGCAAGCCACTAGAACCGACAAGTACGTAAGCCGCCCGTAGGCGACGCGAACCTTGCAGACACACACCGTATTGTCGGTACACTCGCGGTGGGACCGAGTTAAATATCAAATTCAAAAAATATATAGAAACCTGACAGGTTCGGTTCACTCACATTTCACTCCCCGTTCTGCACAACTGATTCACAACGATTTCCGCCAACGAGATTGGTCAAGCATTCCTTAGCGTGAATAGCAGAGTCCGAGGATGGTGACATATATACATGCGCGTTCAATTAATCACGGGCACTCTAACTGTTGCTACATTCATGGGTCACTAATTTATTGTGCGCTTTTAGCAGCAATAACAGATTTGAGTTGGCTCCAAGTTATCGGGCATCATTATCAGTCTTGATCAAAACTCATAACAGAGGACAAATCATAGGCTTCACAGGTTGTCCGTGAACGATTATCATCCAGCTTGCGTATCGAATTCCCACAATTTCGCAGAAATCATCAGATAAATGGAGCACAACATTTCAACAAACAAACTAGTGTCCACTAAATTTGGACTAGCGGACTAAATTATTCAACTTTCTATGTGTCGAAATTCATCAAAGTACCAATTATTATGGAACTAAAGCAAACGGAAAAGACGAATTTGAACAACAAATTTATGCACAACTACCAAAACATTATCAACAATAGTCAAGCACGAGCGCTGATCTTACTTCTTCTTGGCTCCACCAGCCTTCTGGGCAGCCTTGGTGACCTTGCCGGCACCTTCGCTCTTGTCGACGGACTTGATGACTCCGACAGCGACAGTCTGACGCATGTCACGGACTGCGAAACGACCAAGAGGAGCATAGTCGGTAAAGGCCTCGACGCACATTGGCTTGGATGGAATAAGTTCGACGATTCCAGCGTCACCGGTCTTGAGGAACTTCGGGTTGTCTTCGACCTTCTTTCCGGAACGGCGATCGACCTTCTCCTTGAGCTCCGAGAACTTGCAGGCGATGTGAGAAGTGTGGCAATCCAAGACTGGAGTGTATCCAGCTGCGATCTGTCCAGGGTGGTTCATGACAATGACTTGAGCGGTGAAGGACTTGGCTTCCTTTGCGGGGTCGCTCTTCGAGTCGGAGCAAACTGATCCACGACGGATATCCTTGACGGAGACGTTCTTGACATTGAATCCGACGTTGTCACCGGGACCAGCTTCAGGAAGAGTTTCGTGATGCATCTCGACCGACTTGACTTCAGTAGTCAAAGCCTGAGGAGCGAAGGTGACCAGCATACCGGGCTTGATGACTCCGGTTTCAACACGGCCAACTGGAACAGTTCCGATACCTGCAAATAAAAGTTGAGATAATGTCCAAAGACTTCAATGAATTACCTCCAATCTTGTACACGTCCTGAAGAGGCAGACGGAGAGGACGGTCAGTAGGACGCTGAGGAGGGACGATGGCGTCCAAAGCCTCAAGGAGAGTTTTTCCAGTGGCGCTTCCTTCTTTGCGTTCGACGTTCCATCCTTTGAACCAGGTCATGTTGCTTGAGGGCTCAAGCATGTTGTCTCCGTTGAAGCCAGAGATTGGCACAAAGGCCACGGTCTTCGGGTTGTATCCAATCTTCTTGATGAAGTTGGAGACTTCACTACTGACTTCGGTGTAACGGGCCTCGCTGAAGGGAGGTTCGGTGGTGTCCATCTTGTTGCAGGCGACGATCAGCTGCTTCACTCCAAGGGTTTGGGCGAGAAGAGCGTGCTCGCGGGTTTGACCGTTCTTGGAGATACCGGCTTCGAATTCACCAGTACCACAAGCAACGACGAGCACGGCACAATCGGCCTGCGAGGTTCCTGAACGAGCAAAATAAACAGCATGTCAAAAGTATAAAAGGAGTTACCGGTGATCATGTTCTTGATGAAATCACGATGTCCAGGAGCATCAATGATGGTGACGTAGTACTTGGCGGTTTCGAACTTCCAGAGAGCGATGTCAATGGTGATACCGCGTTCGCGCTCAGCCTTCAGTTTGTCCAACACCCAGGCGTACTTGAACGATCCTTTGCCCATTTCTTGGGCTTCCTTCTCGAACTTCTCGATGGTACGCTTGTCAATACCTCCGCACTTGTAGATCAAGTGACCGGTGGTGGTCGATTTTCCGGAGTCGACGTGTCCAATGACCACGATGTTGATGTGAGTCTTGTCCTTGACCATGGCTGGATACGAATTAACAGTATTTACCTGGAAGCCAAAAGAAACATGAATACAAGAACATACAAACGCGCTAAATCAACAACAATAATTTACGATCTCAGAAGAGATCCACGCTCACATCAATGAAGTCAACTTCATAGCGCTACACAGCACCAAAACGTCAAGTTGGCAGCACACCAACTGACCAAAACCAACAGAAATTCCACCTAGAATTTGCACCAAATTCGCAATTAATCGACAGTTGCATAACCTCAAAAAATATTCAACGCCATCTTCCCTAAAGCCAACGGTATTGAATCGTGCAGGAAAGCTAACTTTCCGTACATTCGTTGCAAGAGTTACTTTTTCGAAGGATGCGTCGCACGTTCGGTATATCCACGATTTCTTGCGTTCATGGTATACGCTGCGTATCTAACTATTATATTTAGCTATTTATTTACGCACATGATTTCTGCTGTTGGAATTGTCAAATGTGGAACGTTTTGCTGCATGCGCACTGGAAATTGCCTATTGTCGCTTACTATTCGCGGAGGATTGTGTTCTGACGATGGAGGTATCGATCGCGATTTTTGACGTCTTTTTGTTCTGTGATTTTTGAGCTTACTGACTGTAGTCGGATACTCTGCATCATGTTCTGTGTTATAGTAATGTGCCATTTCATTAGTTACAGACAGAAAGACTTATATCGAATTCTCCGACTGCATAGCGTAGATGAAATTCTGTAATTGTTGGTTATTTTAGGCTGTAAATCGGCATTGTTTTTGTCGATTTCAAGCACATTTCTCGTGTTTTCTTGCATTGGTAAAGCCGTAGTATGAGTTTTGAAAGTAGGTGAGCTAATTTATCACCCCTGAATTTCGAACGAGCTGTGCGTTTAGTTTTTGGCAGAAATTACTATTATTATTGGGTTTTATTATATGCGCGCGGTCACCTGTGCTTGTTTTACCTTGTGTGATTTGTTTCAGTCAGAATAAGATGGATCTCGTAGACGTCTCTTCCGACGAAGATGAAAGTTTCGTTGATAGAATAAAGCAAAAGGAAGAAACTTACAAGAATCTGCTGGGCGATGGATGGGTGGCGGACCGAACGATATACGACTATCTGGCGCTGAAACTTCCCGATGTACTGGTACTGGAACCATTTGTCTTTCAACCGGCATACGACATAGAAGCCAAAGGACTCGTGGGATCACGTCGGGATCTGGGCTGCGGACTCGTCATCATGCCGATCCACCTAGACGATCATTGGATACTGAGCACGCTTGACTCGGTGACGGGAATTGCAATTTTATTTGACACGCTCCGCAAACAAACCGAAGAAATAGCCGACCGAATTGAGAAAATCTCCAAGATGCTTATCGAAATATTGCCCGCAGCGGAGGAAGGAACACCGAAACCTGAGGAAGTCTATCTAGTTCAAGCACATGATGAATCCTATAGCCTGCAGTTCGACACAAACAGTTGTGGTCCTCTGGTCTGCATGATCGCGAAGGCATTTTACAGAAACGAAAGCCTGTTGTTCTCTTCCGGCGCGATCACGAATTGGCGAAGGGATGCTTACTTCTACTTGACCATGAACAATTCACCTGTTCCCTGTCATCCAATTCGTCGTTGATTCACTATTGTAGATTTTCGTAGTATAAACTGATGTCCGGGCGGTGTGTTTATCTTTACGATGGTTGACTTGATCGGAATTTCGTGGTGTGTTGCAATCTTTTAGGTCGTTTGTTCTCTGGTCATTTTGACGGCAGTTATATACCCGTTGTATATACCTGTATACTCGTTTTGCCCTATCGAGTTGGTCAAATGCAAGCTGCAAGCGCAGCGCGAAGTCAAACCGTCACAACACTCCTTTTTCTCTATCCGCGGACATGTACGTAAGCAGTTTATTGCCTGAAACCAGCATGGTGTTGTTTTGCTGCCGAATCGTGAAAATTTCCACGGTTGCCATGAATTTTTTCTTGTCTTTCTACTCTTTACCGATGTGCAAGAAGAATGAAAGAATAAATCATGAAAATAACGATGAAACGGGAGAGAACAGGCATCATTGAGCGATGCGTTCTGCATTATGAGCATTACGAGATAGCCAAGACCGCTGCCACAATCACAGCGACCACAGTAGGAAGACAAATAATTACAAAAAGGATGCCCAACGCCAGAGTATCAGTATTTCGTTTCCGATCGAGCTGTGCTGTTATTGCTGTAATATTAGAGCTGTGCTGTAATAACCGTGGTACCACCCGCTCCTTCCGCTCCTTCCACTCCATGCAGTTTATTTTAGTCCAGTCGAGCGTTATGTGCTGCGGATTTAAATCACCGACGCTTGGCTTGTTCTCCCCAACGAACGTATTGAGAGTGAGCAGATCGGTGTTCACTGTCCTGTAATCTTCCCAGCCTTCCAGTATGCATGCAAATTTGACCAGAGGGCAGCGATCTACCCGATTGCTGGCATCGATCAGCGCTTTGATCATCGACACGTTGAAAGTCGAAAAATCGTTGACGTTCTCAATGATTCGAAGTCTTCGCAAGAGGCCAAAGACTTCACGAGCGTCGTCCGCGGTCGGCAGACCGTCGAGAAAGATGTCAAACTTTGGGACAATGGGGATTAGATCGAGCAACGACTTCATCAGGGGGTCGTTCAGTCCGGGAACGTCCAAGTAAAGGCGGATGACCGGGCAGTTGCTCATCATGGAGAGATTATGCCGCAAGAACGCAATGTCGACTCTTGAGAGCTCATCTGCGTTCGATTGCGGCGCTTTCCGGATTCTGATGTAACCGTAATGGATGAAACGGGAGTCGTATTTTTCCGGCTTTCGCAAATGAGCTCGGACGAGACGGAAGCATTCGTCAACGGAAGCGTCACAATCAGGTAAAATGAACGGTTTGGAAACCAAGCAGTTGATGGTTTTTGAGACCAAGTCCACTTCGATGTCGATTCCAAGAGCGAAAGCGCGGTAAGCATGTTGGCAGAACAGATACCACCACGGAGAAGATGTGTTAGTTTTCATCAGTTCTGCCATTTTGAACCATGACTTTAAATTGGTCGCGCGGGCGATTTGGGAGACGAGTTCTACTGGAAGGTCTTCCATTGCTGAGCGATTGATTCAACACTGAATTGTCAAAGTTGGAGTTCAGTTTGCATGAAGTGTGACTTTAGCACTTTGTTTTATGATTTGTACCACAACGACTGAAAGGAGACGGTGGATAATAATTTGGTTGGTCGGGTCGAAAACGGTAGGCGAAGAGCTGCATCTCGATGTGGAGGATTTGCAAAACCTACAATACCGTTGAGCAAACGTTCACTTGCATTACGGTAGTCCGCGATGGGGTTGCGAAGAGGGCAGCCAGCATTACCAATCGGTACGATTGAAGATTTAAAGATGTTATGTGAGCAGAACAGGAAATGTAAAAAATCGATTTATACAGGCTATATACAGTGTTTTGTGCTGAATATAAATAGAGTCAGTGAAGGGAAATGTACATGGGTGTCTATTTAGTCGTGTTTAACGCTCGGCGTGTGCTTGTGCAGCGAAGATCTGGTCAATCGTCATGTGTTGTTCATTCTAAATCAGATCTATTTGAAGGCATTACATTGATTAACAAACGGTGGTATCGGTTAGACGAACGTTTTCCGCTACAAGTCTTGCGTTGTCCGATACAAGCTGTGCGTTGTCCGATACAAGCTGTGCGTTATCCGCGGTTAGAGATGCAATTTGTTCTTCGAGTGTGTTGACTTCTAGTATATTATAGTCGATTATGCATTTACGAAGGTTAAAAAGATGAAAGGTCCGGCCATTCACCACTGGTGTAGGCAAATACGTAACAGAGCATTCGCCTACCTGTGCTGTTGTCTGCTAGCGCAAAGCCCAACATCATAAACCCAGCACTAACAGCGCATCCTATCGTCGTTTGCAAGGCAAGCTCTGTCACCTTTTGCAGGTAATGCCACCACGTCCCTTCGGTAGAAGCAGGACTACTGAGCTAGGCGGAAAGTGTTCAATGCGGTTACGGTATCTAGCGATTTACGAAATTCAGAAGTGAAGGGAGTCGCTCGCATTGCTTTGCGCAAGAGATCCGTTTTTTGTTCATTCGACATCGATACACACTTATTCTGTCGTCTGCGAAGAGGAGTTCTGCAAATGAATGCGGGTGTGTGTGTAGATTTTACGAAATTCGATGATTGTCGAGCAATATCGCACCCATGAGCTTCGAAACTGTTTTAACCAGTTGCACGCAAGGCAGGCGAGGAACAGTAACTTACGATGCTTGTGTGAGCCAAATTACTCATTATGATTGCTCGATGACGATTCGAACGACATCTCATAATAACACGTAATCGCTCACTTCTCTGCCCTCGGTCTACGAGATCAAATCTTGGCACGGCTGGTGCACGTCTTCTCGTTCGCGCCAGTGAGAAGCCATGATGCTCGTTTTCGCTTAGCCCTACAGTTTGTTCTTGGACAAATTCCTCGCAAATTCGCATCAATTCCGTTGTCTATGTTTTGTGTAATCGTGCGTCGGTTGTCTTGCTATCTTGTTCCAAATCAACTGCCCAGGTCTTGCCACGAGTTTCCTTTGTAGGGAAAACTACAGGGGGAAACGGCCGAACAATCAATTCGTGCTGCCTTTTCGATTTTCGTATTTTGATTTTGAATTGCAAAGTTGCTTTGGACGTGGTGTTCGTGAACGGCGGGTTGGTCGTTTGCGTTGCTTTGTTTCGCTCTATGTTTTTGGGTTCAATTCTTCATTTTTGCATCAAGAAACTGGCGTTTTGATTTTTGTTGTTGTTCAGAATTGAATATGGCTGGTGACTTTTGACGGTGACTTTTGAATATTTCGTATTTTGATTTTGAATTGCAAAGTTGCTTTGGACGTGGTGTTCGTGAACGGCGGGTTGGTCGTTTGCGTTGCTTTGTTTCGCTCTATGTTTTTGGGTTCAATTCTTCATTTTTGCATCAAGAAACTGGCGTTTTGATTTTTGTTGTTGTTCAGAATTGAATATGGCTGGTGACTTTTGACGGTGACTTTTGAATATTTCGTATTTTGATTTTGAATTGCAAAGTTGCTTTGGACGTGGTGTTCGTGAACGGCGGGTTGGTCGTTTGCGTTGCTTTGTTTTGCTCTATGTTTTGAGGGTTCAATTCTTCATTTTTGCATCAAGAAACTGGCGTTTTGATTTTTGTTGTTGTTCAGAATTGAATATGGCTGGTGACTTTTGACGGTGACTTTTGAATATTTCGTATTTTGATTTTGAATTGCAAAGTTGCTTTGGACGTGGTGTTCGTGAACGGCGGGTTGGTCGTTTGCGTTGCTTTGTTTCGCTCTATGTTTTGAGGCTTCAATTCTTCATTTTTGCATCAAGAAACTGGCGTTTTGATTTTTGTTGTTGTTCAGAATTCAATATGGCTGGTGACTTTTGACGGTGACTTTTGAATATTTCGTATTTTGATTTTGAATTGCAAAGTTGCTTTGGACGTGGTGTTCGTGAACGGCGGGTTGGTCGTTTGCGTTGCTTTGTTTTGCTCTATGTTTTGAGGGTTCAATTCTTCATTTTTGCATCAAGAAACTGGCGTTTTGATTTTTGTTGTTGTTCAGAATTGAATATGGCTGGTGACTTTTGACGGTGACTTTTGAATATTTCGTATTTTGATTTTGAATTGCAAAGTTGCTTTGGACGTGGTGTTCGTGAACGGCGGGTTGGTCGTTTGCGTTGCTTTGTTTCGCTCTATGTTTTGAGGGTTCAATTCTTCATTTTTGCATCAAGAAACTGGCGTTTTGATTTTTGTTGTTGTTCAGAATTGAATATGGCTGGTGACTTTTGACGGTGACTTTTGAATATTGGCACGTTGCCAATGATGATTTCTGTCGGTGGCGAGGACGCTAGACGTTGTTGGGTCGAGTTTGGAAATTTCGAATGTTGTACGCGTTGTCCGTCCAATTCCAATGATTCTTACGCGTCAAAGGTCTCATTTCACAAGCTTCAGAACTCAATATGTCTGGTACGCACTTTTTGGCCGGGCTTTGCTGCGATGACTTCGTTCTCATGGCAGCCGACAAGGCTTCGTTCGCATATGGAGCGGTCAAGCTTTACAGCGGTAAGTCGTTCCATTTGTTCGTTTTCGTTCATCCGCATTCATCCAGACGAGGAAAAGGGCTACAAGATTGGCGATAAGCTCTACATGTACTGCATCGGCGAATCCGGTGACGTCACCAACTTTGGCGATTGGTCGACACGCAATCTTCAGTTGTACAAGTTCCGAAACGGTAGCTCGTTTTTCTCAGAACATCGGGGAGTAATTGACAAATTAAGGCTATGAACTAGGACCTAAGGCGGCGCACCACTGGCTGCGCAAAAGCATAGCCGACAACCTTCGCGGTCAGGACTACTGGAGGGTTGATCTGCTTCTTGGCGGATACGACGATGTGCAGAAGAAGCCTTTCCTCGGCAGCGTCGACTACTTGGGCAACGGGTTCTCCGATCAGCCGTTCTTGTTCCGCGGCTTCAGCGGAAACTTCTGCTATTCGATCATGGACAAATTCTACAGAAAAGGTAAGCTGCTTTCTTTGTTGACTTGGTTTACGTGCGCTCCGCAGATATGAACGAAGCGGTGGCCATGGAAACACTGAAGATATGCCTGGGCGAATCGAAGAAGCGCTTCATGGCTTCACTCCCGTCGTTCAGCGTCGTCAAAATCGACCGCGATGGTGTTAAGAAGATGGGCGATATTGAGCCGCAAATTGAAAAGGAGGTTGGGGGGCCGGCCCCCGCTGCTTGAATTTTTAAGTTAATATAATGCTCTCGGTGTTATGGATATGAAGTAAATGTTAATTTCGTTTCTTGCTGTACTCCTTCTTTCTTAGTAGCATTTGTTCCAAGTCTTTTTCAGTCATTTTAGCACTAAATATTCCAATAACAGATCTTTATAAAGTCCCTCGACTCGGACTAGAAGCAAAAGTTGTATTCGTTGAGCTAACTGCAGCTGTTGTAGCAGGCCCACCACGTGAAAGGGCAGGAGCTGCTGCAGTGGTCTTCGCTGAAGTAGATCGCAACATTTTAGCCGTTGGGGCTGGATTAAGGCTTTTTGATGCGGTCGTAGATGCAAGGGCGGCTGCAGTGCTTGTGGAAGTAAAGCCAAAGAGACCAGCCGCAGGACTGTATTCAGGTTTTGCTGCAGCTGTCGTAGATTCAAGCAAAGTTTCATTATCCTCGAAACGTTCTCCGCGCCGCGCTCGTCGTCGATTTCCTCGTCGCGCGACTTTCTCCGAAAGGTTGAAAGCGAATTTTTCGAATGCGCTTCCAAATGAACGATTTTCCAACTTGATTTGGTCATGTTTTATGTGGCTTTTCGCGTCACTGATTCCAATCAACTGCTACTTTTTTACGTGTCGTGTTTGTTGGCATTCGGCCATTACCGCTTTTTGTTTTTGTTTTGCCATCTCGTTTTTGCAAATTCCAAACTGAAACGAAATGCGATCACTACTTTTAGTGACCGAACCGGTGTATGTTTACTAGTAAATTGGATGTGAGGCTCTCGCAACGCGTGATTGTACAGTACTATTCTCTTTTGCTTTACCTGCTCTGACTTTGGGAATTTTGCGATTGCTGATCCGGTTTGTGTGATATCGTTGCTGTTTGTGCCGAAGGCTATTTACGTTGAAGGTTTCATTCACGAAATTAATTTATTGTGGATGTATGTGTTTCACTGATTTTAATGAGCTGCTGTCAACAGTTTGCTTTGTAGCGCTTCTTTCTGATTGTATTAGAGCTTGTGTTTGTTCGGGAATCTTTTGCGTATTCGTGGATTTGTGTATCACGTTTAGTAGTTTCTGCGTGGCGTCGCTGTTTTCAAGCAAAACTGAGCTATTGTATGTTTAAGGTAAAGATGGAGCCCCTACCCGTGCAAGTGTTTGGCCGCAAAAGACTGCCACTGCCGTGGCTTACTGCAAGAAAGGGAATGGCCTCATCAAGGTCAACGGCCGCCCAATTGAGCAGCTCCAGCCCGAAGTCCTCCGTATGAAGCTGCAAGAGCCCCTCCTCATCGTCGGCAAGGACAAGTACGCCGGCATTGACATCCGAGTCCGCGTCAACGGCGGTGGTCACGTCGCCCAGATTTATGCGATCCGCCAGGCTCTCGCTAAAGGATTGGTAGCCTACTACCAGAAGAATGTCGACGAACAGAGCAAGTCGATCTTGAAGGAGCAGTTCGTCTGCTACGACCGAAACCTTCTTGTGTCTGACCCCCGTCGCTGCGAAGCCAAGAAGTTCGGAGGACCCGGTGCTCGTGCCCGCTTCCAGAAGTCGTACCGTTAAATCTCCTTGTTATGTTATTTGTTCTTTCCTTACAAATGAAGTTCACGTTGTTGTAATATACTGTCTCATAAAGGATTTGACGATCATATTTTGTCGTGGTGCATGCGCGGTGCGAAGGTTTTGGTATTGTGCTCGTCGTTTGGGGAAGTTTTGTGGGTTGTCGATATATTCATCATCGATATATTATGAAGTTGGCAACTGTTGTGGTTGGCAACGAAGTTGAGCTGACTCGACTTGATAAGTTAGGCAAAGTGCGTGTCTGCAACTGATCACGGTTCTCCGCATCACTTCTCACCGTTCATTGCAGCAATATAGTGACTTCGTGTTCGGTCCATCATCCGAATTCGTTGCTTCCGCGGTAAGTTCTTTACTTCCTCTCCGAGGACGCGATTGCGATCGTTTAGATGAGGAATCAGCATCGGAAGAAGACAAAGACGAAGAAGACAACTACGACGGAGGCGAAACCAGCGCAATCGGTGACTGGAACGTCTGCCGAGCAGAGCGCGGGGAGCGGATACGAGAATCTGGTTCCTTCTGTGGGTGGTCCGCCGAATGAACTACCCAGTACTTCAATAATCAACACTATTAGCGCGCAGAAACCACAGAAAGGTGGGATAATCATTTAAGATAGTATTACGGCTTTTATAGATACGGTTCAATCTCCGGAGGTCGTGAAGAAGCAGAATTACCATGCGCTCTGCGATGTTGACGTGAGCATCGATAGCGGATCGTCGACTTCAGTCGGCTCTTCAACGTCAGAAGCGACATCGATTACTACGGAAGCTCCAAAACAAGCAGTGCGAACAAAGCCAACGGTGGTGTCGGGAACGACGGAACACACACGAGATGACGGTCTTGTCGATTATTTCAAGGGTGAGTGTCGATGAGTACCTTAAAGCGTCGATTTTGGAGACTTTTATTCGTTTCAGAGACTCATTCAACTCAGGATCACTCGTTACAGACGCTTAAACCTCGCTCTAATCCTACCGTAACCGTAAAGGATGAGAAGCCAACGAAACAAGCGGATAAGAAACGAGAGCAGAAGGAGCAACCACGACAGACGCTGTGGGGATGTCCGCTGAATATCGACATCGCGATCAAATGGGGAAAGAAACGAGGAGAGCAGGGTTCTAACAACGCTCAGGAGGAAGTGACGCCAAAGGAGCCGACTGATGACAGCGACTCTGAAACTGGGGGCTCGGAATCGTGTGGATCGTCGTGTAGCTCTGCGACGACGACAACGACAAACTCGAGCGATCAAACGGAAATTACTGCTACAGCGGGGAGTACGGAAGCGAATCCTAAACCAGTCGATATCGTCAAAAAACCGGTTCCCAAGACGCACAATGTGGTGAAGAAGACAGCTAAGGAGCATCCTGAAGACAGAAGCTCAAAGAAGGCGGCGGCGGACGACAGCTCGAAAAAGAAGAAGAAGCAAGCGAAGAAGCAGCAGAAGAACAGAAAGGAAAGCGACAAGGAGGAGGAAGGGGAGGAGGAGAAGCCATTTGACGACTTTGCCATGACCGCTCATCTTCGTGATGTCCACAAACGAGAGGAAACTGCGAAGAATGCTGCGAAGAAGCCGATTCGACAGATTGACACGATTGAAGATTGCACGATTTACCATCCGGACAAGTGAGGAAAAGCTGGTTTGTGAAACCTCTTTCTAATTCGCTATTTCAGCTTTGAATCTGCGCACCGACGTCTTGTCGTTTTCCGCCACGCGGAGAGAATCGACCGGGTGAGGAATCATCTCTCTGTCATCTACATTCCAATGTAAATTCAGGTTTTCCCATCCTGGATTTCTCTCTCAACACAGAAGGGAGAATACGCCCCGTTCAACCTGAATTGCCCTCCGAATCTACCGAAACGCCGTTCGGGAATCAAAGCCTTTGCCCTCGATCCTCCAATCAGCGTAAATGGTCAGATTACCGCTCAGCTCGTTGGTAAATCGCTGCGACGATCGCGACTCCCCATCTCTGCGATCTTCTCTTCTCCAGCACTTCGTTGCATGCAAACGGCTGCAGAAATCGTCCGCGAATGTGGGAATCCGAACTTACGCGTATGTATTGAGCCCGGATTGTTTGATTGGTGCGGATGGTGAGTTAAAACTTCCTTTCAAAACAACGAAATCGTTCGTTCACGCAGGTATGACATGTTTCCCGTGTGGATGACCGCTGAAGAGCTTACGGCTGCGGGATTCCCTGTGGATGAAAAGTACAAAGCAGTGATCACTCGGGAGGGCATCCTGCGAAACTCAAAGGAAACCAAACATGATTACTATCGTCGGGGTCAAAACGTGGCCACACGGTATGAGAAATACCGTTGTTTACTATCTGAATTGTGCTTTTTAGACTACTAGCTGCTTCGTCGGGTTCAGTTGTGTTTGTTGGTCATGCGACAACCGTCGACGCATCGGTTCGGCCTCTACTCGACAGAGATGTCACCGCTCCGAGTTTTCGGCACATGGATCGTTTGGACCAGCGCTATCCATACTGTAGCTCCGTGATGGTGGACCAAATCGACGAGGGAGGTCAGTGGAGCATTCAGCATTCGCTTCTGCCGTTGAATTCAGTTGGTTTTACGACGAAAATCGATCACAAGTTTCTTCTGCGCAAATAAATTATGTCGACAATTGTGTAACAAAAATTTGAACACTTGTGGTTTACACAGCATGCTATTAGCAATTCAACTGTCGTTGAACTCAAATTTGATTTTTAATCGGGGTTTCAGAATCGATCATCTTTGTAACCATTGCAGTACCACCGAAGTGATGCGGTGTCTTAATTGTGCAATGTTGTCATCATGAACCCGACCTTAAACACTTATGTCGATGAGCCCATTTCAGAGCGATCGCACCTATACAGCGGCGTGAGAGAGTTCAGAGATGCAGAGAATTTCAGCTCATGTCGTTGCACTTTTGTTGTACGAGTGTCGTAGATTACGCGACGGTCTCAACGCGAATTTGCACGCGGGAAACTCGTTCTTCCGATTTTCACGAAATTTTTGTGATGATAATCCATGGCTGTTTTCTTATGTTTCACTCGTACTTTGACGAAACCTTAAAGAACTATTTTGGAGTCGCTTATCTTAAAAATAAAAGTTATAGAAACATTTTATTGCAGAGCCGCAGAGCGCAATGAGCTTCTTGAAGACGGAAGAAGTCACTGACGAAATGCTGGGGATGATTGTGTGCAGTGGCTGGTAAGTGCTCGCTCAGATCGCTCAATTTATATACCGATTCATCATTTCAGCTCAGTGCGAGAGGAATCTCAATGGTTCTTCGGCTGTAAACATACTTTCTGTGGGTAGGGATTACCACAATCGTGTTGTTTACCCGCTTTTTAGGCAGTGCATTCACAAATTCAAGACCCAGAAATATACCGCAATGTGCCCAGATGACGATTGCCGGATACCTTTGTCAGGTCCAATGACGCCATGCACTTACATCAGCGAAGTTGCAAGCATTCTGAACTCATTAAAGTTGTCCCTGCAAGAAGTGAGCGAAGCTAACTGATTCAGCTGATATTTATAGGCCCTCTTTAGATAAATGCTACAGATTTCGATGCTCTGGATCAGATAATGCCGTCGCAAGCAGAACTTCGAGCAGCGGTCGAGGCAATTGAAAAACCCGGCGAGAGTCAAACTGTTGACCAATTTATTGCGTCGCAGCAGGTCTTCCAGAGTCAACAGCTACCGTTCGACTATGGGCCTCAGTTCAGTCAAACCGTGGCTCCTCCAGCAGCAGTCGCTGGGCCGTTCGACTATGGGCGTAAATTCAGTCAAGCTGTGGCGCCTCCTGCAAAAGTTGCCGCGTCAACTCCTCTTCCTCCGCTCACAGAGAAGTCCGATGCAGCAGAGCCGCAGTTCGTACCACAGTTCCATCTTGAACCCACTCAACCGTTTTTGATTTCCAACAATATCGAATCGAAACAACCTTCAGAACTAGAATCTTCATCAGCTATAAATATTGATAAGAAAGCGGAATCTTCATCTCATTCGCGTTTGGCGACCTTGGAACCTGCAAAAACGAAAGTGCAACCAGTTGAGATTGCTGAATCCAGAAGTATTTTTCCGAAGACTGCAGAAGTCACTGATGAAATGCTGGGGATGATTGTGTGCAGTGGCTGGTCAGTTCTCACTGCCATGGCTCAAACATATAGTAATTTCTCATTTCAGCTCACTCCAAACGGAATCTCAATGGTTCTTCGGTTGTAAACATACATTCTGCGAGTAAGGAACATTACCACAATCGTATTGTTTATCTGCTTTTTAGGCAGTGCATTCAGAAATTCAAGACTCAAAAATCGTCTGCTATGTGCCCAGATGACGATTGCCGGATGCTTCTGACAGGCCCACTGATGCCATGCACTTACATCAGCGAAGTTGCAAGCATTCTGAACTCACTAAAGTTGTCGCTGCAAGAAGTGAGCGAAGCTAACTGATTCAGCTGATATTTATAGGCCCTCTTTAGATAAATGCTACAGATTTCGATGATCTGGATCAGATAATGCCGTCGCAAGCACAACTTCAAGCAGCGGTCGAGGCAATTGAAAAACCCGACGAGAGTCAAACTGTTGACCAATTTATTGCGTCGCAGCAGGTCTTCCAGAGTCAGCAGCTACCGTTCGACTATGGGCCCCAGTTCAGTCAAACCGTGGCTCCTCCTGCAGAAGTCACCGTGCCATCTTGTCTTCCTCCGTTCGCCGAGAAGTCAGGTGCAGTAGATCAGCTGTTTGCCTCGCAATTCCAGTTTGAACCCACTCAACCGTTTTTGCTTTCCAACAGTGCCAAATCGAAGCAACCTCCAGAAACATCATCAGCTATAAATATTGCTAAGAAAGAGGAATCTTCCTCTCATTCCCGTTTGGCGACAGTGCAACCAATCAAGAAAGTTAAAACGGTGAAAATTAGAATGAAACCAGGTTCTTCGAAAATTGAACGGTCGGACACTGCGAATGCTCCGCAAAAGCTGCAGCCCAGCTCGCTCACAGCAGAACAACTGTTCGCATCACAAATTCAACCCACCCAACCGTTTACACTTTTCAACAATAGCAGATCGAAAAGACCTGTATTTGATAACCCTCTATTTGATCCGCGCGAGCCGGTTCGCATCTCCAATTTTCAAGAGAAACCGAAACATACTTATGGAAACGTTATAAATCCAGCCGCCAATCCAGCGCTCAACGCTGCACGAAATACATCCGAGGTAAGAGTTACAAGCACCTTATTCGGACTATTTGTTTGGATTATTTATAGCATAAAGATCATCTCGCCGGTTCGAAGCGTTTAAATGAGAGCGGGAGAGAAGGAGCTCTGAGTAGGACGTCTTTCAGAGTCGAAGATATGATTTGAAGAGCATAATCCTTAGAATTGTTATTTCGGTGAATTACGGTTTTTCTTGTTTTGTAAATAAATGTGGTGAAGAAGATGCTTTGCCGGGCAGGAGCGCGAATGATTCTTGGCGGATAGCTTGGTAATGACGCCAACCCAGGGCGCGACCAGGATGCGCGAATTAGAGCAGGCGGACACAATGCCGTTTCCTTGACGATTAAGCTTCTCTATTTTCGACTCTTCATCAAGAACCGCCGCATCATAAAAAATTTTGTGTGGTGAACGAGCTCCTTCCGGCTTCACCTTATCGCAATCGTGGATTACCTTCTTGTGACTGCGACGTCAATTGTCCTGATAACGGCTGCTCTGGCGCCGTTTAATTGTGATCGTTGCAAAGTAGCAATGCCCCTTATCACCTAATTCGTCTCTTTATGCACTCTCTACAAGATGATTTCAATTCAATGGAACATCCAGGCGGTCATGTGAGAAGCAATGGTCTTGCGAGCGGCCTTCAAGCTCGGGAGGTCGTCATCGGCATAGGCGTACATATCACCACAGTGCGCGGTTCCGTCGATAATGATGGCGGGAGAAGAGGGGTTGGGACTCTTCAGTTCGCCGAGCGTGTGCCAGGGATCGTGGCTGCCGTTGGGGAAGATGACGCGCGTCGCATTGAACGATTTGGCGCCTCCGTAGAAGGCGTTGGTCTTCTTGATGGCGTCATAGACAGCCTGACTCTTGTACACCGAGCCGAAGATCAGTTCGCATTCCTTGACTTCGAGTTCGATGGGCATTGAGCTTTTGGTCTTGTCTCCAAAGAAGGGACCGGCGGTCTCTGAGTCGCTCGACTGGTAGTAGCCGAACTCGGTGCAGGTCTGCCAGAACCACGAGCGATCTGAATGAAAATCGCTCAGATTTGCAATCCAACTAGATTTTACCGTTTTGGGGATTGCTCATGTAGTCGATGTAGGACTGGTAGTTGATGTCAACGCAATCCTCCATGTTCTGCGCCATGAAGAAGTTGTTCACCTGGCCCATACGAGTGAGAAGGTCGCCGTTTCCATTGACGATTCCGCAAATGGCCTTGGGGTTTACTGTGGTGCGGTAGTTGCCGGCATTGTCGCCTCCGTACTGGACTACTCCCATGTAGTTGCCGATCATCGCCTGCCAGAATTGATACACGTTTTCGCGAACAGTGAAGTCGGCGTCATCGCAGATGTTCATGAGCTCCTTGAGCGTCTGACGACCGACGGCGGTCTTTGCAAGCGCCTGCATCTTGACGAAGCCCTGGTGGATTGTATCAGCGCAATTCTTGTCGGTTTGGCTGAAGGCGAACTGCACAACCTCGAGATATTCTGAAATTTCAGCTTGTTGGAGCGTAATCGGGATTCGGCTTACGGTAGAAGTCGACTTCGGCCTGAACTGGAGCAGAGCTGGCAAGAGCGCCGTAGACGAGTTCGGGGTACTTTTCACGAGCCCAGGCGGCCAAAGCGCCCGAGTAGGAGCCTCCGAAGACGATCCACTTGGGGTTGGTGTAGCCTTGGGCCTTGTTCATGCCCTTGATGAAGGCGGCCATGTCAGCCAACGCCTGCATGGAGGAGAGGAAGACAAGATGCTCGTCGGTGAGAACTTCGAATGGCTGACTCTGACCGTAGAAACGATGCTCGATGAGGTAGACCATGGCGTTGAATTTCTTTGCCAATTGCAGCCACTCAAGCTTCTCGTTAGTCACCCAGCCTCCGCTTTCTGGCCCCTCGCCTCCCAGCATGATGAAGATGGGTCCTCCCGGCTGGTACCATTGGTCGTTGGACCAATACTGCTGCTTGTAGACCCTCGAGTCACTGGCATTGAAGTTGTCGATCTTCTGTGTGAACCAGTTGTTGGTAACATCTCTGGTCTGCTCTGGAGCGGGAACGAGTCCGTGCCAGGGACGTCCATGGATCAACCAACGCTTGCGGTTGAAGCCCGTGGTCCCCTTGTTCAGGGATGCGGCCAGCGCACTGCCTAGAATTAAAGAATTACAGTTAGCAGGACAGAAGTGAGCTTATCAGTTTGAGCATCTTACCGATTACGACAAAGAGGAGAAGAAGAGCGATGCGACCGTTCATCGCGGAAGGATACCGGGATTCTTATCTTCATTGCCTTTTATGCGTTTCGACTGTTGGGGAAGCAAGTCGGTGGTCCTGCCCTCCAAGTGATAACGAAAATACTCGCTTGATGCAACGCCGCGATCGTTTTTGTGTTTATCATTTTGGGTCCTGGCGGTAATGCTGATTGAGACAGCCAGAACATCCAGGTTTTCGTCTAGACTGACAAGCTGCCCCGTGGAATTCTGCATCTGGACGACTGAGCGCAGACGGTTAACGACTTCTGGCTGGTCTATTTTGTTCTTCAGGCGGTCAAATTGACGCATTTTCGGCCAGGCGGCCACCCTCCCAACGTGAGAAGCTCAGAAAACGACCTATTGCACTTTGAAGGTGTTGTTTTACCCAATCCCATGCGGATTGCTCCCTGAAATGCGAACTCGACTGTACATCAGTTTATTTGGAGCTCTTAATTGTAAATTCTAAAAACAAAGGAACGCAACAATTACCATTATCACTAGCGCAAACATGTAAAAAAATATTTCTCTGGGAACTTTTTGGCTATCACAGTGGGATTAGTAGAGGTGATGAGATTCATTAGATGACTTATGGCCCTCAGTTTTAGAGGAGATACGGAATCAGCGCCTTCCGCTTTGATGGATATTTCTCTCCGAAGCGCTCCATGTACCACCGATGCGTTATTAGCGCCGCGACGGTCTGATTCATTGCCACGAACATCACAACGAGCTGAAAAAAACGCTTTGAGGTGGCTAATGGTCCAATATATGTTACCATAAAACAGTGACTTGTGTTGAGTGTTAGATACAGGGAGATGTAAAGAAGCACTTCGTAGCAGAAATGAGGACATGAAACGTAGTCGAAGAAACCACCGTATGCGATTCCGTGAGCGTAATTTGTAATGTTGCCTACAATGTAAGGCAATTTGGGATGGAAAGAATAGAACAAAGCTGTACCATGGTGATTCTTCCGCATTTTAGCGAGTTTCTCGGCGCACTGGTGTTGGTGATAGCTGAACCAGAGAAAGGCGGCGATGCCGAACATTTGGAGATTTGATACATTGTTGAAGTCAGCCGTGACTTCTGTTAAAATGAATTAGGTGAGGAGTACGGTAGCGCCCACTTACTGTCGCGTGAAGCGATTCCAACTGTTTCACACAGAACAGAAACGGGTAAGATGAGGTAATGGATTAGACCGACCAGGTAGTGAAGAACGTTCATTTGCGTGTCCGAATACACGGAAACAACCATCGTTTCCACTAGGCGCCGCATGGAGTGGAGGCAAATCAAGGAGCAGAAGATAAGGGCTGCTTCCGGACGGACTGAAAGAGTTTCAATAGTTTATTTAAATTTCCTCTCTGCCACTTTTCAATCAAAGCCCGGATGACCATATCGAAGAGCTTTTATATACTTCATCTTCCGAAAATGCCCAGAACACAATGAAAAACAGCTGAATTAATGCGTGTTTTTCGCTTCCCTGACGTTTAAACTGGATCCATTTAGAAATTAAAAACGTCACTTACTTGCCACAGGCGCGCTGCTACACTTTCGGAGCCAATCAACGAGCCTCCGGTCAACCTGGATGATTTCCATGTGCACAGCGCCGACGATGGTAAGCCAAAAGAGGCTGGTGAACGTGGCGACCAGGTAAAAGTGCGAGAACCATCGCTTCGGCACCGCGAGCCACTTCAAGAGCCGACTGTTCTGATTCGTGACCGATTTTCCGTAGGTCACCAAATCATTGACGACCGACGATAGATCAGGCCGGATGACGTTGATGAGGCCGAACAAGGTGATGCCAAACGTGGCGACGAGCAGGTAGAGCTCGAGCAGGCCTAGGCCAAGCATTTCTGAAACATGGAAGCATAGTTTCATAGAAAATCAATCAGAATACAAGCAAAAGCTATGAAATTCCACTGTAAAACAGCTGTCAAGGCTTGCTGGATAGTGCAAAATCAGCTGAGAGTCCATAAAACGCACGATAAAACACGTTCGTCCCTCTTCGCTTGTTTACAAACAACTTTCGCAATTCGGTGACGTCACAAGTTCTGACTCACAAGCCGCTGGACTTATATTTAGCGGACCATTTCGCGCGCTCGGTATATAAATGCCAACAGCCGCCCTCACATTTCTCACATTCGCTCTGATTCGTCTTCATGATTAATCGAAAAAGCATTTGTTTCGTTTTCGCGGTCGCTTCATTGATTTACTGCGCTATCCGCTTAAAATTCGCGAAGAAGATTAAAATCCTAAACAGTCCTTCTTCTTACAGTAGCATAAGTATTTACTAGAAACACAATCAATCAACATCGTATGCTTAGCTCTTCGTACGGCCGACGCGAGCGTCATGACATCGAAAAACACCAACAAACACTAATCTTCTTGTTTACAATCGCAATCTGACCTTTCGGCACTGCCGCGAGCATTCCTAATCATAAATCAAAGGTCGGAGAATGCGCTAAAATCTAAAATGTGCAGAAAATCAATTTCGCAGTCGTCCGAACACCCTAAAATGACCAAAAAAATCCAAAAATACAGTTGAAAACAGCTGACATCACAGATAAACACTTCAATTTGAGTTAACTCAGGCCTGGGTATTATTTGATATCATCCAAGGCATTCCTATAAATGAATCCTAGATCAATGAGTCCCCTGATATCCAAAATTGTTTCAAAAATCGATTCCCCAGCGAAGGTTCTCAAGCTCTCAATAACCGGAAAATCAGCGAAATTCGATTAGCAAAACGAGAACACAACAATACACGAATACTTCAAACTTCACAAAGAGAGCCGATTCGCCCATGAATTATACGCTTCAAGGACAGCCGCTAAATCGCGTCGCCTGCGGGGCGCCCTCGCAACATCGAAACGCGGCGGCGAATGGCAGCGGCGTCGTCACGACACAAACATGCATAAAATGAAGGCGCGACTCTCGCCGACCAGCCACGAACGAGTGGCGGAGGAGATGGTGAGCGAGCGAGTGACGGAGAGAAGCGAGGAGCTCGCAGCGGCTGCATCCTTGTACCTTGCGGCCAGGATGCAAACATAAATCAGCAAAGTTGCGCGCTGCGCGCAACCATCGATTGGGAGTTGGGAAGAAAGCGTGGGAAGGTGCAGAGGGCGAGCGGAGAACAAACAACGCACCGATAATCAGCGAATTTCATCGTTGCACTTAACTGGCGCCGCGATGAATGAAGGTGGAGAACGGAAGGAAGGAATGTGATGCGGAGAGATAATTAGTCGGAGAGGAGCGCAGTTTGATCGAAATTGGCTCGCAAATTGTTTTTTGCACCGATGACGTTTTGCAAATTTGCAGAAAATTGTTTTTCAATTCTACCGACCTATTTTGAATGCTCTGCAGCGAGAACACAGTAGCAAAATGATCATCTATAAACTGATTTGCGATCAGTGTTCGCTTGAGGGTTCAATCAGAACGATTTTTCACTGACCTTCGGCTCGCCATATCGCCAAAATCAGGGAGTTTCTTCAAATTCAAGTGAAAAGCGTGCGTAGCGACCGCAAAAGCGCAACAAACGCGCTTCTTCGATTAATCACGAACGCGGATCGGAGCAAAATGTGAGAAATGTGGGCGGCTGCTGGCGGTCAATTAGCGCGCGAGTGTTTCCGGAAGATCTCGTTTAGCCTCTGGTCTTCGCACATCGTGGATGTCGAGTTACGAATTAGAACTCGGCGAGACGTTTTTTTGGATGCAGAAACGACTTTTTGCTGACATTCGCCCACGCGTGTGTTGAAAACCAATGCCAAGCCACTTTCTTCATAATTGTGGTCGGAATATTCCGACGCCGCACAATGCAGACTGGAACTATCTTCTAAACGTCCAATCACGGGCATTGCTCAAGCTAAACGCAAAACGCACGGAATTGCTTCTTCATCGGGCCCTCATGCGGTGCGCGCTGGTCGGTGGCGACGACCTTCCTCGCTCAAGCGACGTTGCCGCAACTTTCGTATGCATCGTATCGTGTTCGGAGCTATCAAAAAACGTGAGAACGACAACGATTCGTGCGCTTTGCAAAATTCTAGAAGCATTTCAAGACAGAACACAGTGACGCGCCAGTACTTTTTGTCTACAGACATGTCTTCAACTGCAGCCGCCTTTAAAAGACCGCATTCTCCGATCAACTGTTCTTCGCTGCTTGGCCCCAACCAGACAGCGGTGCGTCAGCAACTCCTCCTGCGAAGCTTTCTGCCGGTCATCCCGTGATCCGCCAACGACATCTATGAGCATCTTGTATGCAGCTGCTCCGGCAGCGCTCCTGGAGCTTCCCGTCGACGCTCTCGAGTCGCTCTCGTTCGCCGGCTCCCGCTCCTCCGCACAATCGGACACCGTCTCCAGCAGCGCACTGTCAACGACCGATGAATCCGTCTCTGACTCCGAAGAGCGCTCGACTCCAGGAACAATCTCTCCGTCAACGTCGTGTCCGCAACTGCCGACGTCGTCGCCGACGCCAAGCGAAACTGGCGTTCGTCACTTCATGGATGGAGATTCCAGTGATTCGGATGAAGAAGAAGAAGGCCGTACGTCATCGGTTCAGCGTCGTTTGATTGCACAGAAGGCCGCCGTCTCCGACCAGTCAACCAATGAGGACCAATCGAAGATGCAAATCCGCGCTCTGATGGCTCGTCCAGGATTCGGAACATTGGGAAAGAAGATTCAAGTGCTGGCGAACTTCTTTGAGATTCAACTCCGCGACCAGAACATGATCATCATGCAGTATCACATCGACATCCATCATCCTGGCAACCGGAAGCTGGATCGCGACGAAAATCGCACTATTTTCTGGCGTGTTGTCGAGCAGAATCCGGAGATCTTCACGAATCGCTTTGCGATCGCTTTCGATGGTGCTCATCAGCTGTATGCGACGAAGAAGATTCAACTTCCAAATGGTGCTACCAGTGTACGTGAATTAATTTCTTCATTTTGCTTTTAATATTGGTTTTCAGTTGGATATTCCCATCGAAATTGCTCTTCCTCGCGATCTGCGCAACTCCAGCAAATGCCACGTGAGCATCCAGCTCGTCGGGCCAATGATTGTGGATATCGGGAAGACAAAGTCGATGAACATTGACGAGCGCATCTCCACTCCGATCCAAGTCATCGACATCATCTTCCGTCAGTCACTCACGTGCCCGCTGATCCCCAACTCGGTCAACTTTTGCGCTTGGAAGTCGTCGTTCTACCGTTTGCCGAAAGCCAACTCAGCAGATGCGTTGGATCTGGAAGGAGGCAAACAGATGTGGACTGGATTCTTCTCGTCGGCGCACGTTGCTCAGAACTATCGTCCTTTGCTCAATATCGATGGTAATTTCAGCATTTTATTTTGGCGTATTTATTCTTTATTTTAGTGTCGCACTCAGCTTTCTACAAGCAGCGCTTAGAGATGGTCGATTTCATGTGTGAAGTGATCAACGAGCGTGCAAGCAGTTTTACCGCTCGTGCAGGCAACAACGGACCTGGAGGTTTCCGTGGAAACAAGAACGGAGGACGCTCGGGTGGAGGTGATTTTCCTTCTGGATTTCTAACGGTTAGATTTCTCAAAATACACTTCAACTAATAGTTTTGATTTCAGCCTGACAAGCTCTACGATAATTTTTCGCTCTCAGGCCAGGAACTCAAAGTGCTGGAAGATGCCGTCCGTGGATTGAAGATTCGCGTCACTCATCGTCCTGGTGTTGTCCGTGTTTACCGCGTGAATGGTCTTCAAGTCAGCGCTGATCAACTGACTTTCGTTGGAAAAGACAACGATGGAGTCGAGAATCGTCTCACCGTCGCGAAGTACTTTGAACTAAAGTATACGAAGCTCAAGTTCCCCCGCTTGCCGTGTCTTCACGTCGGACCTCCAAGTCGCAACATCTTCTTCCCGCTCGAAGTTTGTCGTCTGGACAGCCCCCAGAAGTACGCGAAGAAGCTTTCGGAGCGTCAGACGTCGTCTATCATTCGAGTTAGCCGTTTGCTCACAATCCTAACCTTATTCAATTGATTTAAAGGCCGCCGCTGTTGATGCTGAACAACGTGAGAAGCGCATCGTTTCGTTATTCGAGCAAGCTGGCTTCGACAAAGATCCGTTCCTCAAGGAGTTTGGCTTGAAAATCTCTCCTCAAATGGTCGAGACTGTGGGACGCGTGCTGAAGCCGCCTCAGATCCAGTACGGAGAGAACAACCGTCGTACGGACCCGATTGTGATGCCGAAGGACGGCGCTTGGTCGATGGACAACCAAGTGCTCTACTTGGCTGGTCAGTGCCGAAGTTACTCGTTGATTGCGTTGGTGAACCCTCGCGAACAGCCAAACATTCAAAACTTCTGCCAGGCGCTTCACCAGAAGGCTCAGAGCATGGGACTCGGGCTTCCGCAGTGGCCAGATCTCGTTAAATACGGACGTTCGAAGGAGTGTATCGTGCAACTTTTCAAGGAGATCTCTTTCGAGTACCAACAGACGAACCAGCACTGTGACTTGATCATCGTCGTTTTGCAATCGAAGAACTCGGATCTTTACAGTGAGTTTCACTTTATTTGAGTCGCCAAACTAAAGGAATGCCTTTCAGTGACTGTGAAGGAGTGCGGAGACATGAACTACGGTATCATGTCGCAGTGTGTGCTGATGAAGAATGTCCAGCGTCCTTCTCCCGCTACATGCGCTAACATCATTTTGAAGATCAACGCGAAACTCGGCGGAATCAACTCTCGTGTTGTTCCCGATGCCATCACTCGGAAGTATCTCATTGATGTGCCTACCCTGATCATCGGCGTGGATGTCACTCATCCAACTCAAGCCGAAGAGCGCCAGAACATTCCATCTGTGGCCGCGATCGTCGGAAACGTCGACTGCTATCCACAAGCCTACGGAGCTCATGTGAAGGTCCAGCGCAAGTGCCGTGAGTCGGTCGTCTACCTCGTCGAAGCGGTCAAGGAGCGTCTTCTCTGCTTCTACCGTAACACCCGCAAGAAGCCCGAGCGTATCATCGTCTACCGTGATGGAGTTTCTGAAGGTCAATTCGGCGAAGTGCTTCGTGAGGAGCTGATCGGCATCCGCAAGGCTTGCATGGAGCTTTCGAGCGAGTATCGTCCTCCGATCACCTACATCATCGTCCAGAAGCGTCATCACGCTCGCATGTTCTGCAAGAATCCTCGCGATTCGGTCGGAAAAGCTAAGAACATTCCTCCTGGAACGATCATTGACACCGGAGTCGTGTCGCCTGAAGGATTTGACTTTTACTTGTGCTCCCATTTCGGAATCCAGGTAAACACTGCTTTATTTAGGCTTAAATTACGGCAGTTTTTAGGGAACGTCTCGTCCTGCTCGCTACCACGTTCTTTGGGACGATTCAAAGTTCACGGCTGACGAACTCCAGCAGGTCACCTTCAGCATCTGCCACACCTACGCTCGTTGCGCTCGTTCGGTCTCTATTCCCGCTCCTGTTTACTACGCTGACTTGGTCGCCACTCGCGCTCGTTGTCACATCAAGCGCAAGCTGTAAGTTATACGCTTTTGTGCTCTGCGGCAACGTGCCATTTTCAGCGGAGTTCACGAAAACGAGCAGCAATACGACATGGAGAAAACGCACAAGAAGAGCTTCGACAACGACATCATCGGAGCAAGAGGAGATTGCCGTAAGGGTCAGATGCCCGATTTCACGAATCTTAAGCAGAGTACTTGCGAAGCCGCTCTTCAAGACTTTGTCAACGTCACCGAAGGCTTCAAGACTCGCATGTATTTCATCTAAGGTCTCTTTTCCGGGTTTCAGTGGGCTTTCCATTTAATTAATATCCATCCATGGTCGTTATTGTATTTTATGATTAAAGTCCTTTATTTCTGTTTCTGTTGGTGCACTCCGAGCTTCAGCAGCTCCCGTTTGGCGTTCTCGAATTCCATCAGAACCTTCATAATCCTCCAGTGGAGATTTGCGTTTATTCTAAACGATACATATAATGTTCAAGGACTGCGCTGACGCCTCGCTTACCCGATCTTGGACATCAGTTTTCCATATCTTAGATGCTTCATGACGCTTTCAGAGATGAATCGCTTGCTGTGCATGATGCACTGCGACTTAAGCTCGATCTGCCCGCTGCTTTCGGTGGTGATTCCGATTCGCGATTGTTTGTTGTGCTAAATTCTTCTGTTTTCTAGCCACTTTCACAAGATTACCTCGCTAGAGCTCGGACTGATGAGCTCGATCGCTGTTAAATCGACAGCCTGACCAACGAAAAACTCCCTCAACGCTGAAGTGCTGTCGCCAGAGTCCACAGGACGCCACGTGGGTACGAGTGTAGTTTGCCTAGGCAGATTTAGAAGATTCAAGGCAGGCCGATTATCGATCCTCACATTTGGGTTTCGACCGGTAAACTGAAAGATCCATAGCCATCGACGTAGTAGCGGCCCCAGTAGTCTTCAGCGCAGACGCGAAACAGCAGCCTGGGCCACAAGAGGGCGCGATTAGGGGCGGCGAAATCCTTGGCGGAGAGATCAAACTGGATTGGGAATGAGAAATGCGAGATTTCGTTTCCGTCCTCATCTTCCTTCACAGAGCAACTCTGAGATCTGCCAGTGAGTACGGTGGAATCCAACGCGGTCACGTGAGTGGGGAGATCGAGTTTGTACTCGATGTAGTATTGACTTCTTGGAAAGTTGATTCCTCTCTCGATTTCAATGAGATACGAGAGTTGAACTTCGTCCTTGTCGCTCACTTCGAATAGTTCGATCGAATCTTCTTTTCGCAGTTTCTGCATTTTCTCTTCGCCAATGTCCGAGAATTCCTTGTATTCGTCGACTAACAAGGTCACTTTGTATCTTCCATGACGCGTTTCGATGCCGAGATTACGGTCCGCGTAGTCGGGGTCGAAAACGAGGCAATTTGAACCGTAGGCGCTGATTGTGCAGAGAGTGTACACGTCGTGTTGGTCATCTTTCGTGTCGCTGTAAGGCGGTGGCGGTTAGTTACAATTATGTTAAAGTAATCAATTCTCACCCTTCCCGATCAAACGCTCCGAGATAAACGCAAATCTCCATTTGCGTTGTTGCAATTTCGATTTTCCTCGCATGATTTTGTTGCTCCTTCGTCGGTAAATCAACGACCAACGACTTTGACTTCTTCGGTCGACGATGGCGTCCATGAAGCACGTGTTCCTCAGTCTAAAATCCTGAATTTTCCGATGTTTTGACCGCCGACAGACCTCCTGAGCCTCCGGGCATCGCGTGAAGATCCGTTGATTTAGATTCGCGTAGTCGTGAGAGAGAAGCGCGGCGTTCTCTCGAAACTGAACGATCGGATTCTCAATCCGCTCCAACCAATGAACGAGAACCGATTCGTCAGGGCTACTCCCGCCTTCGAGTGGTTGAATGCCGACGCGGAATCGCAATTTAGAAAGCGGAGAATTCAGGTAATATTTCTTTGAAAGATTCACGCTCACCGCCATCGTTGACGGCGTGAAGCAACCAGCTGGTGAGCGAGCGCGTGCGTCGCGCACGCGTGGCGGCATACGGTTGCCATAGTTACACGGTTGGTCGTTTATTAGTTAACATCGATCACAGATTAGTTCATTTCAGAGACCACGCGAATGCACGCGTCGTAGAACTGTCGGCGAGTGACAATCCCGCCTGATCTCAACGTGTGCGCCATCGCTTGAACGGGAATTTGTCGAACGGCTCGAGCGCTCATGTCCTTTTGTTTGATCGACTCGGAGAGCGTCGTCAAGCGCTTGCAGCTCTCTTCAGGCTCTTCTCTGAGAATTATGCCGATCTAAAACACCGTTTTAGCTCATACAGTAATGAGCAGGACGTACCCTCTCCAATTCCCGAAGACAAGACTCGAGAATCGCACTGATACAATCAGTCGTAGGTGTTCCAAGATAGCGCACAATGTCAGCGCGATCCACAAACGCGTCGTCCATAACTTCGGTCAGATTCGAGGTCGTCAAGATGAGCACGTTGGGACGTTTGCGGATTCGATCGATCTGCGTGAGAAGCGCGTTAACTACGCGAATTCCATCACTTGGTTCATTGCGATTCATCGCAGCTTTACGGGACATCGAGAGACTCTCCACCTCGTCGATTAGCACGAAAACCATCCGATTGCGCTCTTCCGTCAGCTCTTGAATTTGTTCGAACATTTTCTGGACTAGTTTTCCACTCTGGAATTCGTTATTTTTGGTCAGAACGATTGAATTCAAGGCGGCTAACCTCAGAGAACCATCGCGAAAACAGGCTGTGGCTGTTGATTTCTACCAGCACTGAATGCTTGAAGGTCTTGTTCAAGCGGATGGACAAACGCTGAGCGATTCCTTTGCAGAAGGAGGTCTTTCCTGTTCCCGGAGGCCCTGAAAATGGATTGCTCCATGACTATGATCATAGGAAAGGTTCTAAGAAGCCTATGGAGCATTCAACACCTCCCTGAGTCGTCGACACCCTTTTCCAACAAAAACTTGGCTTACCATGCAGTAAAACCAACCGATTCATGTTGATAATGTTCGTATTGACTCCGGCGACGGAGAGCCTCATCAGAGCTTCGATATAATTGATCATTTCAGATTTGATGTCATCGGCATAGAGCAGATTCTCCCAGATATCCTCAAAATCACGATTCGGGAGCTCAGTTTGATGGGAGGACACCGCGCCATCATCGCCTCCGACGTCCAATTCGAAGGGAACGGGCGATTCATTCGAAAGCTTGTAGTAATGACAGGGAAGGGACTTGGTCTGCTCAATCGACAGCTTCGGGTTCTGAAATTGAGCTTGAAAAGTCGCCTGCAAAGCATAACTGACCGAATGCTCGTCGACGGCGGGGAGATGCACGAGAATCTGGTCGATTTCGACCGCAAACGGGAGCTCCTCGGGAACAACGATCGCTTTGCAATTGTGCCAACGGAATTGGCCGGAGAGAAAGGCGCAGATCTCGTCGTAGTGGATTCCGTGCTGCAAGCGACACGCAGGACGAATCCGCACCTCGATATGGCCGTTCGTAAGCTCGATAACGAGAGAATCGTCTTCGCACCCCATGGATTCTGGAAAAGAAGAAAGTTTGTGCAGGTGAGACAATGTGACGCAGTGCAGCTACAAGGAAATACCCAGCAAACGGTTATAGAACGTTTTGATCATATGCTGAGGTTGGAGAGCTCTAAATTCCGTCTACAAGAATCGAACTTTCCCGCATTTTACATTTGCGTGGTGAGAGCCTAGTTCATGATGAGCTCTTTGGCTTCAAAAGTGGCTATTTTTTTGGAGAATTTGTTGCTATACTCTGATGGGTTCCGGGAAAGGAACAACTCATCGCTAATTTGCGTGATGCAATTATGTCGCCAACGTCCTCGCACATTGCATTAGCGTGGTGAGAGCCTAGTTAGCTCACGCTTTCAACTCTAGAAATCGGATTTCAGCTCATATTTACACGATGACCCTCCCACCAGCTTCAATGGTTTTTTAATCACAATCAGTACAGTACAACATAAGCAAGAACAAGAAGATACAATCACAGGTAGCTCGAGAATATGCGACTAACGTTGAGTGATCCGGACCCGAGGTGAATTTGATCGATGGAATCGTTGTTGAAGAGTTGAGCATGACGGAAGAACAATACCAAAATCTTGAACAAGTTACTGCCGCCTTTCCCACATTCAATCAACGTTCGACCGCCGTCGGTGTAGAGCTCAAAGTGTGGCGGTGACAGTGAAGCCTGAAATCAAGCAAATGAGGTCAGTTTAGTAATCAAAGACGGGCTACCATATGGATGTAGAAGGCTTGCGGCGACTTCTGGATTGGAGCGTTTCGGCCGCTTTTGGAGAGTGTATACGTGTGAGAGAAGGGTTTCTGAATATCGGAATCGGTGATGGCCAGAGACTGAGGGGTCATCTGGGTGTCCATGAACACGCAAAACAGAAGCCAAACGAGTTCACTGTCAGTGGGCAGCTGCTCGTTCCAAGTGGTCGGCTTGCGTTCTCCGCCAGCGGTCACTTCGCCGCTTCCAGTACCGCTGCCACTAAACCACTTGAAATCACGCATGGCGACGTCAGCAGCGAGTTGGTGGACACGAGAAACGAGATACTCTTGGTTGGCGACCACTCGCAGGTACGGTAGCAAGTACGGTAGTACGGTTGAATGGAGGATGTGACTAGTATTAAGAGCGTGAATTATTTGCTCCAGAGTGCTGTGACCGATCTGAATTTACGTTTTAGTCGCACTTGAAAGCGAACAGTTCAAACCTTGACATGAGGAGTGATTTTCTCCCTAACCATTGCATCGTTCAGCTTCTCGATTTCATCGGCCAGAGGTTTAACAACTGAATTGCGGAGCCAAACACGCATTCGATCCTCACAGACTCGTATGAAGAGTTCGTCCATCTCGTATCTGTCAAAGAAAATCAGTCAAACACTAATCGAGAGAATAAAATAGTCAACTTTTTGAAAATCATGTTTTGGTTCAAAGTGACCTTCGCTGGAATTAAAACGCTACTCGGTTTCCGTTCTTGATCAACTGTGGATGAAACTGCTTGAGCTGCTTGAGCAGCTTGGGCCTGAGCTTCGGCACTCATGCTAGCAGCTCGTCGTCTTGCCCAGCTATCCGGGTTCTTGTTCCATGTTCCTTCGCCCTCGGCGCTTATTTGAGCAGCTGAAACGAGCTGATTTTACCATAAATCTACGTCATGACGTGACATTTTCATCAATTTTAAAACATTGAAAATCGTGAACACGACACCCGACCGGACAATGAGTGCCAACATTTAGTGGCAAGCCCATAAGCAACGACAACCATATTCAACTTACCAGTCTTCGCCTTCGGTAGAAAAGCGATCGCCGCGGCGCGATTCTGCTCAGTCATAGCATGCTTGGGAGGATTCCAGTCTTTGTTAAGATTGAGTGAGACCGAGCCATCTGGTCCCAAATCCATTTCATATCTGTCGTTCTCTAAAATTCCTTCTTTATACAGCGTCCTCGCACTGAACAAATTACCATCTCTTGTATCGTTTGCAAGCTCGTACTTGTGGGTCGCGCCTGACAAATTGAAATGATCAACTTGTGGGAGAATCGCAGTCGGCGGAACGTTCCAATATGGCCTGAAACGGCGGAATGCAGGTTGAATAAACGCACAAACGGCGCCTACGTTTTGGCTTCAATGAATTCGTTCAATTCTTCCTGAGTTCTGATGCTGAAAATGAGCCTCGGAAGTCGTGGAAGTCTGGTCGGAGGTTTCACCGACGACTCGAACCAAGTGCGATTCACTTTGCTGTCCATACTTAACGCCTTCGACGAGGAAAACATTTCTGAAGCTCAGAAATACGGTTACACGGTCAAATAACGAGCCAAAAACACGAAGAAAATGGAATTTTCGAATTTTCAAACTTGGAACAATTGCAACATGTGACATTTCCATTAGCAGGCAAGTCGACTCAGGACGCCTGATAGTGCAGTCATGAAAGCTGTCTCGGCATTTGTCGGTTGATCTTGCGAGACCGACTGGATGACGAGATCGAAGCCTGCGCTACTGAAGCAACGTGGAAGCATCCGGAACGGAGCAGGGAGCTCAGAACGCTGTAGCAGCGAGGACAGTGGAGCGCATCCTCGACGGTTGAATCACATCGCATTGCTTTTTCCAATGCATTTTATGCAAAAACAATGCTGTGACCGCATATATGCTCCACTCATGGGCCATAGAAGTAGAGTCTTCCAATTATGGATTCCCTACCTCACATCATCCTCAACGAAATCGCCTCATTCGCATCACTCAAGTCCATCGTAACGATAGCTTCCACGCTGGCCGATAATGAAACTTTCAAAGATCATCTGGTGAAGCGAGGAAAAGCAAGGAAATTCGCCTCGTTCATCTTTGATTTCAACCAAACAGGAACTCTGATCCGCAGCTCTTATTACCTGCAGCGGAATTCGCTTCTGAAAAGGAGCAGATGGCATGTTTGGGAGTTTTCGGAGATCAATGAGTCATTCGTCGAAAGCTTCCGCTTTTACGGAATTCAAGCAGTTCCTGGACAAGAATTCAATGCCCAGGAATGCCTTCAAATCGCTCAGTTGCCTGTGGACGTCTCTAGTCCGAGCAGCTCGAAACTCGACATTCGAGATGTGCGTGGGCCCGAGGTGATCGAGCTCTTCCGGAAACTCGTAAAGACCCTCTCGCCTAACTACAACAAGGTCAACCTTTGCAGAATCGCCGATGTCGACGCCCTCAACGAGCTGCTGACTCGCCTAGCGAAGAGTGGACGAACCAGATCTCTCGGCATCTGCCACTGTAGCACAAACGCAGAGACCAAGCGGATTTTTAAGGAATTTCCCAAGCTCGAGTCGTCCTTGTTGAAATGAAACGAAAAATGAATAAAACGAATCTTGAAAATCAACGCTATTATTGCGGAGTGCGGAGGCTATTACATTGAGAATCTGTGTTATCTGCTATCAATTCGCACAGTTCGGATCAAAATCGACAGATGTGAAGTAGATGCGCTGTGGGCTCCTGACTGGAAAATGTTCTTCGATCACAAATCGGCTTTTTCGGTTCTCCGATCGTAATTTTTCATACTTTGTCATTCCAAAACTGAGTTCTGGCCCGATTTCTGGCAAACTATATTGAGAAAACAAGTTCCAATCAGCACAGCCACTGAAAAGAGCCAAAAACACGTTCATGGGTCCTGGATGGAAAATTCTGCTTTTGTCTCTGATCGCTAGAACAGGCTTCCAGAATCTTGATTTCATCTTCTTTCTACAGCGGCAAAGATCACCAATCACAATCAAAGCCTATTTTCAGGAATATCTTAGAAAACCTACCGTATTACGCCATCGAGTCATCAGGCACAGTATCAGCCTTCTACCGTACTCACAGCAGTCCACCCTTTCAGCGATCAACGATCACTTGCACGTCACGTCACTCAATGTGTGATTTTCCACCTTTCCCGCACTTATTCGAACGTTTCCGACGCAAACAGAAGATCCAACATCGCTCGACCTTTTATTGTTCGAAGCGCGACTTCGTGTGTGGTCGTTGGAAGGAAAAGCGTTTTGTTTGCACTGTACGACGCTGCGGAATCGCTTCTGGCGGGTCTTCTGGGTCCACTGACTCACTGTGGTGTCGATCGATCGCTCGAAAAGGTGCGTGCGCTTTTTTCTGGCTTCTTTTGGTGTTTTGGACGACAACGACATGCTTGGCGCGTCAGTTGGTAGCAGTCTGCGTTTCTTGCTGGCATAATTCCATTCCGGTGATAAATTCCTCGAATTTTTGCTTGTTTACGTGTTTTGCGTTGATTTTTGTGATCTTGGCTGAAAATTCGCTGATTTTCTGAGCATTTCTGGTTGTTTTTAGCTCGAAAAACGCCCTATTCTCATTTATGGTGCTTTTTGACGTATTTCCTGGTTCATTGACGTGCTGAGGAAATTGGAATCTGTTCTCTCGTATTATAATGGATTTTAGAGCTTCTCGGACTGATATTCTGGCTCGCATTCAGCAGAAGAGCGGCATCCAGGTGCCAATGCTGTTTCCCCGCGTGAAGACGGATCAAACCGGTCATAGATGAGGCTAGTTTGATGTTTTTGAGCATCTAGCGCATAATTTAGCTTCGACTGACTTGAATTTGATGTAGTTTTGCTTCGTTTTACGTCAAAAAGCGTTCCAAGCAAGCTAGTCAACTGAAATTCGCGTGTCCCTTTATTCTTTTGAGTTTCTATTGGGGATAGCTCGTGCGCGGAGGAAGCAGGAAGCTGCTGCTTACAATTGACGTAGTTTTTAGTGCTTCCGGAATCGATTTTTAGCTACTATTTGGCAGATGCACGCATATCTAGGCATCACACCTGATTTCTTGCCGAAAACCTGATATTCTGCTCGTTTCTGAATCCAGTTTTACCCTCAGAATATCGGAACTTTCACTATATCTGCTTGTTATAGGACGATTTGCGTTAGAATCGTGTGGATTTTGATTTTCAGCCTGTTCCGAACAAATTTCATAGTTGTGGAAGAAGCGGGAGCTTCATTCATTTATATTAATGGATTATGACGCGTTTGGCGTTCTTTTATGGCCCTGCTCAAGGGGCTTGAACTAAAAGGATCGTTTTACATATATTTGAGGAGTTTTAGGAGCAATTTTGACTCTTCAAATCGTCTTATAACTATATGATTTTCAAATACATTGAAACGGCAGGAGGTGAATAGCTCGATGTGAATTTGGTTTCTACATGCTTTTTTAGTCTTTTTAAACTGGGGACCCGGGAGCAGCCCGTTAGCTTTACAGCGACAAAAATCACACAACTTTTTGTTCTTCAGACCGGTTTTCAGCTTGTAATCTGCGCTAGACCAGCTCCATTGAAAATTCTGGAATTCGTGTTATTTCTTCTCTTTTTGGAAAGTCTTCATTATTCATGTTTTGTAATTCCGCCGTCATTTCCGAATGATTCACTCCGATTTTCAACAATGCCTTGTATTCTCATGTCCCGCCGTACTGTAGCTCGAGAGTTGGTTATCGATAATGACACACGCGCCTCCACTTTTACGGAGATCATACATAGCGCATTGCAAATAAAGTGGTGGCTTCTTGCTCGTGTAGTTATTGTGATAATCCATCTCCGGGTCGATTTCAGATTCGTTTCGTTCTCTTCTCTTCTGCACACATTGCTGCAGCAGGACGGCGTCCGCGAAAGGAGCGATAAAGGTAAGGGCCGCCGGGGTTTCATTTGCTAAGTCGCATGGGAAATGATCAGCGAAATCGTGGAGAAGAACCGGTCGTTCGCGCCGGTGTCAAAGGAAGAGCAGTTGATCTTACATACTCGTTCTCCTCTCATGTTTGCTCGTTTGCTTAGTGACGTGCTGAGTTGATTGAACTTTATCTGCGATTTTTAATGTAAATTTCACGCTCTAAGCACATAATCACCACTTTTGTGGCTCCTTAACCGTTTCTTTTGGACTTCAGCAAGCCTTATTGGCGGTTTTTAGCCACTATATGTCATAAGATAGAGGAGAACGATTCTCGTTGCGCGTTCAATACGAAAGGAACAAAGTTTTTATGTTCTGACCACTTTTTCCGCGATTCTCTCGACTTCTAAGCGTATTTGTATGCCTTTCTTTTCAGTCGGAGTGAGGTCGTCGTCGGCAAATCCGGTTTGCGTGCTCCTGCTTGCCCTCCCTGCGCGAGGCTGGCCCGCTTCCCGCATGGAGTATCACTCGTTCCACAAGTCAGTACCGGCGGCCGCGACGAACACCGACGTTTATCCCGAATCTTCAAAGCTCATCAGGTCGGTCAGGTTTTCTCTCTTAATCTTCTGCTAGACGATTGTCTGTTCATCCTTTTCTGTTTCGCTGATATCTTAGACCTACGATATTCGGTGTCTGATTGATCCGTCTGGTCTAAAAGAATCATTTACATATTTCGCTTATCTACTAATGTCTTAAGATCTGATGTTCTTGATATTATCGTTTCTAGGCAGTAGTTTTCATGGCACGGAAACCGGCTCATATCGGTGTTTAACTTCAGGCACTTTTTTGTTTGAACTATACACTTGGTTTTGAGTGCCTAGACACAAAATTCAAGTACACAATTTTTGCGTCGTCACCTCGATAATCCCTCCGAAGTCACATTTTTGAACTTTTTATCTGTGTTTCTGGAATGAGAAGTGCGTTTCACCTGAGACTTGGGCGTATCAAGGAAACGCTAAACCTCAAGAATCTTGAAAATTGCGGACCTCGACTGAAGGATTATTGATTTTGTTGGTCAAACAAACCGGAGTGTCGCTATTTGTGCAAACAGCTCATTCCGAGGAGGAGGGGAGATTCTGTGTTCGAGCATCGTTCCGGGGAATTTTTGATTCTCAAATTAGCTTGAGACGTGCGATGTTTTTTGATCCGCGGATATTTTGATTGACGATCGATTGTCTCTGCTGATATGGGTTTTTATGTGAGTCATTCTGTGGACTCTGTAACGCCATCGTCACTTGTGATATCAATTGATTAGACGCAGCTCTGAGTAAACCGAGTCCCCACTCGCTTTCTTTGCCGCTGTCGCTGCACGGCGCGTCGCTGCCACGCGTGAAGAAGGGCTTGTCCATGACTAAACATCACAATTCGGACACTAAGGGGGCTCGTTTTCCAGCGTGGGTGCTGAATAATATGCGCGCGTGTGTGTGCACTTGTGGATTAGCTTTTGATTTGTTTCAAAATCGTGTTCGCCGTCCGATCGATGTTTGTAGTCGACTAACTCGTTCCTGTTTTCAGTGGCATGGATCTCAATTCGTCGCTGGAACCCGCCAGCACCGCTGCTGCTGTGATCAACACCCTGAACGCAACAGGGAGCGCTGGCGCCAACAGCAACCTCGTTGAATTCTACATTGGCCTCGGCCTAGCCGTGAGCTCGTCGCTGTTTATTGGAACGTCGTTCATCATCAAGAAGAAGGCGTTGATCAAGCTTGCCAACAAAGCGGAGTGCACGCAGAGAGCCTCTGAAGGTGGGTATGGGTACCTCACCGACTCGTTATGGTGGATGGGAGTTATTACAAGTAAGCTCGTGTTATCACAGTTCGCCAGTTAACGAAATCTCTCTTCAGTGGGTATTGGTGAAGCGTGTAATTTTGCTGCTTATGCGTTTGCACCTGCGAGTCTAGTCACACCGTTGGGCGCATTGAGCGTTCTCGTAACGTATGTTTTACCCTCAAACGAAACAACGAGCTAAATTCTCTGATTTCAGAGCTATTTTGTCGTCAAAACTACTCAAAGAACGACTGAATCTACTAGGAAAAATAGGATGCGCGGTGTGCTTACTGGGTTCGACAGTGATAGTCATTCATTCTCCTAAAGAAGAAGAAGTCTCTTCGATGGCTGATTTGGCGCTAAAAATGAAAGACGCCGTTTTCATACTGTACGTTGTATCGGTCATTCTGGTCACATTGGCAGTAGTACTGTATGTCGCTCCGAGATACGGTAGATCGAACATCCTTGTCTACATCTCAATTTGTTCGCTGATCGGCTCTCTTTCCGTTTTATCGGTCAAAGGACTCGGTTTGGCCATCAAGGAGACCCTCAGCGGTCAACAGCAGTTTACCAATGTCCTCACCTGGTTTTGGTTGTTCTCCGTTGCCGCCTGCGTATCCGTTCAACTGGTAGGTATTTCCTGAATATGCCGATTATAAGTCGAGATGCCCGTTTGTTTGGCTGCAAATTTGCTCTTTCAACGGAAACATGGGCTTTGCGGCGCCAACTAAACTTTTTAAGCAAACCATTTTTCTTGACTTTGAAAGCTTATCTTCGTTTTTCAGATATACCTGAACAAATCATTGGACATGTACAACACATCGATGGTGACTCCGATCTACTACGTCTTCTTCACCACCTTCGTCATCCTCGCCAGCTCCATCCTCTACAAAGAGTGGTCGTGCCTGGGCGCAAGCGATGTGATTGGTAACGTGATTGGTTTCCTGATCACAATCATCGGAATCTTCCAAATGCAACTTTTCCGCGACGTGAACATCTCATTCCGGCACGTGCGCCAACTCGTCCACAAGACTTCGATTGCGCATATGGAGTTTACAAACTCCGCGACCTCACTTGTCGACTGTCCGCCGTTTCCGAACAACAATCAGAATGGGCATGTAAGGGGAGCGAACGGCCACATATACTCATAATGTCACGTCCTCCCCGTTGTTGCGTCTTTTTATGTTGTGTACATAGTTCTGATCTTGTTCATACTGGAATGTTTCTCACGAAATAAAAGACTTTTATTGCGCTCAGGGCACCAGAAATAATTTACAGTCCTAGATATCTGCGGAATTCTTGACCGACTAATCCAGTTATGATTCGGAAGAAAAATGTTAGCCAGAATGACGAATACTTTGTTTGCACTGAAATGTTTCCCATGAAATAAGACTTTATTTGAGTCACGCAGCTTTTAACGCTACTGTGCTACCGTAATAATATTTCTTGCTTCTCTTAATAACAACATAAAAAACAACAACTTAAAAATCAGGGAATGCCTTCCTCGGGGATCGTGCCTTGAACACTTCAGGTTGTTGTGATTTATGCAGATCCTCGAGCACCGATGGGGCCACGTAAGTGAAACCCTCGAAAGGATTCACGGACATCGATAAGGTTGATTCACATGGGGAGTCAACGGGTGTCATGCGGGTGAACTTGCTATCGAAGAGCGAGACATCCTCGTCATTGATGAGAGACGGCTTAAAAGGTGGCTCCATCTGAAACGTATGATGATTAACCATCGGAATCACCTGATTTCGCGTCATACCTGGCGGCGATAAACAACGTTCCAGTCCAACAGACGGAAGAATGGGTGTTCCTTGATTTCTTCGGCATCTCCGGGGCCAGCGCCCAAGCGGCTTTCAACGTGACGCTTCAAAAGACGCTTGATCAGCTCGCGAGCGTCGTTGCTCAAGTAAGGAGGGAGCGTTAGACGACCCTTTAGAATTTTGTCAATGGTTCTCTTGCGGTTTTCGGCAGTGAAAGGAGGTCCGCCCGTGAGCATATCAAACATAAGAGCTCCAAGACTCCACCAGTCTACGGCTTTTCCGTGACCCACACGCATAAGAATTTCAGGAGCCATGTATTCAATCGTTCCACAGAACGTATGTGTCTTCTGATCACCCTCGATGGATTCTTTGCACAGACCAAAGTCCGTAAGCTTGACGTGACCTACAAAAACATCGTCAGAGGCCCATTTTATAGAATGTGGACTTTGTACCTCTTCCATCAAGTAGAATGTTTTCTGGCTTCAAATCGCGGTAGATGATGCCTTGCTTGTGCAAATGCTCCAGGGCAATAACAATTTCGGCGAGATAAAAGGCAGCTGTATCCTCCATGAAGATACCTTCACGCTCCAAATGCATAAACAGTTCACCACCGCTCAAATATTCGAGAATGAGGTAAAGTTTCCCTCCAGTTTGGAAAGCATATGATAAGTCACAGATAAACGGGCTCTGAAAGACATCTTTACGATCAGGATACATCATAAATCAATCAACTGACCTTAACAGCCTCGAGAATGTTACGCTCAGCCTTTGTGTGAGCTGTGTCTTTCTGATTGCGAACGATTGTCGCCTTCTTGAGCACTTTCATTGCAAAAATTTTGCCGGCGTCGTTGCCATTGTTCTTCCTGACTTGGAAAACTTTCCCGTATCCACCCTTTCCGAGCACTTTGAGCAATTGAAAATCATGAGGTGAGACCCGACTATTCGGATTTACGATCGATTCACCAAGTTCAAAGGCTTCATAGCACGGATCTGTTACGTAGGAAGAGCTTGGAGGAGGATTGTTGATTTGACCCTAACAGAACAATGATAAAATAAGTGATCGAATTTCAAGCGTTACATCAGGAACATGAGTGTATTCATCTGCATCGTTGTCCACGTCCATCTCCTCTGGATCATCATCGATGTCATCTCGACGGTCAGTCAACTCAAGGTCGAACACTTGAGCCATCTTGATAGAAGTTTATCGAAAATAGCAACGAGGAAAGAAAAAACCACAATACGGTAGATGGAGCGCTCGACCTGTCCTCTGCTTCAGTTATGCTTTCTGAAAAACAAAAAGCAATGAATGATGAGACGATCGTCATTCACACATGCATCAGTGCTCGCAGACAACGGAAGTCACGTTAAGAAATAATCGCCGACGCAGACAATTTTATAGACAAGAAGATCTGATAATTAGACAACCAAAAGTGGTCACGGCCGCGCGAAAAACACGAAATGGATAAGAAACAAGATTGTCGCCGCGGACGTAGTTTACCAAACGCTGTACAGTAATGCGACCATCCTGACTAGACAAAACGATACGATTTGTCTCGATATGAAGAAATGTCACACTGTTGCTGTCTAAACACATATTCAATAGGTCGGCGGAGACTTTCCTTTGAAGCATCTGTCTGCAGTGCAAATCGACAGACAAATCCAGCGCACTTTTCAAATCTCGACAAATGTGTGCATAATGACAACTCAAAAGAAGACCAAAGACCGCGACACTTACTTCCCTGAACAATAAAGAGCGCTTTGTGCAGTTTTCAACAGTTACATCGGAAATCGCTGACTCCTCGCGAACGGTGATTAATCGAATAAACCTGATTTGCACGCAGCATTTGACAATGACACCGAACTTTCAGTTCCGCCTTTTGATTGGAAATTCTCGCATTGCGCCGAAATTCAACGAGGTCACAAACCGAGTAATTTACCGAAGAAATCAAGAAACAGAGCGCCAGTAAAGGCCAGAAACTAGAAAACACAAACTAAAAATAGGTATATTAAGAACTGCACAATCAACAAACAGTCCGCGTCGCCGACCACTTCTTATTTAAATACAAAAAACGAGGAAGAAGGGAAGGGGCGAACATTAGCATATTTACCGTAGCCGTGACCAATCAGGCGTCAACGCATTAAGATAACGACGCCCTTTTAATCAAAATTCAAAGTTACCACGATCCCATCAGCACTGTATTTAGAAAACTGCTGACGCGCGCTAAATGAATGCTGCACGACGGCCACAGGAGTGCATCTTGGCTATTCGCACATACAGCACGAGGCGAAATCGTCTTTGCCGGAGTTATCACCGCAGCGCAGAGCGATTGACGATAAGGAAAATCGATTTTTTGGAACGATCGCGTCGAACAACGAAACAAGCAAAGAAGAAACGAACAAACGGGGAGAACAAAGAGAGGGCGCCGCCCGCCAATTGAAACATCTGATGAGTTGTTCGAAACAAAGCAGATTAGCCAGCGATGTTGCGGGCGAAAGACGCGAAAACGCCACGATCGATTATGAAAGCAACAAATATCGCTTCGTCGTCGTCGCCGCTGTCGACAACGTCGCCATCGCGAAACCAGTTTGCTTCCATCGCTCGCGCGTGCGCGTTCATCGCGATCAAAGTCGCGCGCGCGCGCTAACCAAGAAAAGTCGCATACAAAACGATTCGTCCGCGATCATAGAGCAAATTTTGGTCACTGAAAAATGCAGAAAATGCGCAGATTTTGCAGAATTCGGCAATTAAAAGCGCCGCACGCGCTCTGAAAAGTCGGGCGTTACTGTAGTCGATTAATCGGATCGCATTATGCAGCGCGTTCCGCGTCGCGTAGTGATTTGTCATCAAGCAGACGTCTGCAGATCGTGTCGATCAATAGGCGATACCGTACCGCTAGAGATGCAAAATGCGGGGAAGAAGCACTCGATCCTTTGGGTCAGATCGCAATCTGGCGCAAGGAGGAATCGTGAGCCAGAGGAGGTCAACAATCGAGAGCGTCTTCCTTGCCATTGCCATTCGATTTGACTCATCGTCGCGGTCGAGTTGAAAGATCACACGAAGCATCAGACAACGAGCATCAAAGGATCAAAATTGTGAGGAAGAAAACAAACAAAGTCCGGGGGAATCCCCCGTCATCGCCAACGCAACAACACGTAGGCGACTAAAGTCCACGTTGAAACGGACCACATCGGACTATATTTATCCGCTCCACCTTTCAAGTAAACACGTTCACCAAGGAGAGAAAGACGCACTGATGGTTGGTCGATTAAAAACTCGAAGCAAAACAGCTAATCGCTTCAGTCGTGGGAACATTGCAGCCGATAAGGCGACCCGAGAGTATATACTGATGGGGCGAAAACAATTAAGCGGCATTTACTGACGTCGTTCGTGCGTGCCACACTGCAGAAAGGAAATGGGGCTCAAAGTTTGCAAGGAGATGATAAAAACAAGGTGAAAGGGTACTTAGAGGATTGGAATTGCTTTTGTTAATTAATTCCTTCCGGAGAAGGGAAGAATTTCAATGAATTATAGATGCGCAGTGAGCCAAAGATTACATATATGAAGGAGTTTGAAACAGCTGGAGCGCGGTGTGTCAAACATAATTTGCACGCGCTCGCGTGCTCCAAAAAGCAAAAAGCATACACGCTAGCAAGTCAAAGATCGTAAATTTCACGGAGAAGCAGCGAGCTGAAAACTGCAAAACAAAACACTTTGACAACCGACTTCCCAGGCGCTTGGGAATCAAGAAACTGACATCATCGAAGCAAGTTTCGAAATGAGTCAGAAAAACACTCGAAAACATGATGAAAGAGAGAAAAATCAATGTTTAGGACGTCGTCGTCGCCAACTCTGACCTTTAGAAAGCTTGACTGCAGCTCGCTCGGTGTGATTCACGGAAACGCACGCCACGTTGCGTAAACATTCACTCATTCAGCCGAATACAAATTCCTCCCGCGCATAAACTAGAAAAACCGCATTAAATAGCGCTTTTGATGATTTTTAAGCTCATCGCATCAAAGAGTAAAACAGTCATAACAAGCCAGCCCTCGAGCACGGCAGATTCTTCATCGCCAGAAGCCCGAAAAGGTGTCACAGCTTGAGCAGATTCAAAATTGCGTTGATGATTCAAAAGCATGTCATTTCGACTATTTTCAAGCACACATCGAGCGAGGAAAATGACATTTTAATTTGCCAAACAAGTTTTTTCTTCAATTTCTGACCTTCGCGGGTAAATTTTTGACCTTTTCAAGCCAGCAAACGTCAATTCTGACCTTTAGCAATCTTCGCTGCTTCTCTTTCAACTCATATGATTCACTCACAACTCATCCAACCACAGCCCGCGACCACGAACCGTAATAAAACCTCAACTGCGTCTCAAAAACGCGACTCCTCTCCCCACAAAAACGCCCGCCATAAGTACAACGAAGACGAAAAAAGCGAATACAAAACGTTTATAGCCGCCCGTCGCAGCCACCAGCCGTTCGCATCGTCGGCGGACCCATTGTCCTCTTACAACAGCGCAGCCAGCGAGCGAGCAAAACACCAGCAAGCAAGCCAGGGGAGAGTGGCAGAGCGACGTCCCGCCGCCCAGCCGAAATCTACAACACCGCCGCCGTCTGAGTCTACGGCGGCGACGTCTGCAACGTCGTCGTCGTCGGAATTATAACTAACAGGTGATCGCCACGGCGTTCATTGTGTTCGTCTTCACAATCACAGCATCGCAGCGGCGACTGGTTTCTTTCCCCTTCCTTCTTCTTCCCGAATTCCCGCAAAGCAGCAGCGGTTCTCACGCCTCCAGTTCGCTGCCCAGGGGGAAGAAAAACGCCGCGGCGACGCCGACGGACGTCACCGCGCGAGAGGAGAAGACAGAGACCGTTGTTCGTGTGCGCGCGGTGCTGAGGAGGAGGAGGAATCCCCGCTCGCGCGTTAGAGTTGCACTTTTGGCTGTGAACGCTCGCTCGCATTCAAACGCGGAGAAGTGCAACAGTTCAGCCATGATCCGAACGAGGAGTGCAGATCAGCGTCGTCGTCGTCGCCGCCGCTTTTCACGACGAATCTTGCGACGACACCGACGGATCGATTCGAGTGTTTGTGTTTGGCGACGTCTCAGCCGAATGGAGCGAGGGAGGCGAAAACAAAAAACATGGTCGCGCGCTTCCGCCGTCTTTGTTTTGTGCGCACTTTTTGCTTTGTGTGCAAGGAAGAAGGGGTTGGAAACGTTCCAAACTGATTAGATCGCTTTCTTCGTTCATCGCGCTGTGATGAATACAGCGCAACCCATTTTTTGCTCTAAATGCGAAAGTGCCAGTCTACAATGAGTGCAAGACGACAATGAGTCTGATTTGCAGCGCTTGATTTGCTCCACAAGGTGCGAAAAACGTGAAAAAGCGATTTACGCATTGATTTCGATGTGCATCCTTGAAAATGGTCATCGTCGATTTTTTGCAGATTGACGAGATTGAGAATATTAGGCGAAACAACTTCCAGCAGGGGGCTTTCACACACAGGTGGATTTTGACCTGAATTGGTGGTTTGAGCAGAAAATTCAGAACATACGCGGAGTTTGGAAGTTTTGTCAGTTATCAAGTCCACGGAAGCGCAAATTTACTTCCGCAAAACGTACCCGCGCGCGATAGAAGCTCAAAATAGTGTACATTAATTTCCTTCCCACCATTTTCTCACATTTCCGTCGGAAAATTCGATTTCCATGATAATAATATTGATCCTCATCGTAATCAAAACAAACATCGTTGCTTGGCGCCTAATGAAAGTATGAAAGTAAGAGACGAGCGCGGTAGTTCGCGCCAGGTACCGCGCACGAATGGAAGCTCAATTACGAATGTTGCAGCGCTTTAGGAGGCGACACGCCGAACACACGCCACTCGCGCGAATAACAAATCATTAGCGGCCTGCGGCAATTGAATCCCGGTCGATTATTTACCTGCGCGTTTCTATGTTGCCTAATGAAGCGTGTGGGACTTGTCGCGACCTCCAATCATATGAACCAGCTGTGATGCTGCGAATGGATACGTCATGCTACGCGGGATTGGCGCGTAAAAAGTCAGATTTTTATACAGAGAAGTGAATTCTTAAATACACGCACGAACTCTGAAATCAACGAAAACACAACAATAGAGCACATATAAATACATCTGATTTGTACATATCACAAGAGGAAAGACGTCTACACGCATGAATCTCCCGTTATCACCTAACTTCTCGATCAGCTCGTCACGGCAGAGGCGCTTCCGCTCCGCTCGGGTACGGTAGGACTTTCGACGGTACTGGTGGATTCGCTGGTCTCCACGAACTCGCGCATCGCCTTCACGTAGTTCACCAAGAATGTCGACATCGTCCGCTCGATGAGGCGTCGCGGAATACCGCCCTTCACGTCGCTATTCATCAGCCATTCGTAGACGGCAAAACCTTCGCGACGGCTCGGCGAAACGCGCACCAAATTCACGCCGTTCTCTCCGCTGAAATATGCGGGTTACGGTAGTCGAACGACTATTTATGAATACCGAACGATCTTCTTCTTGTGGTCAGGTGGCTGAATTGGCGATTCGACGGAGATGAACGTCCCTTGGTAGATGTCTTTGTCCTCGTCCACATGCACACGGCGCACGTCCACAAAATCTCTGAAAAAGAGAAATTTAAAAAAGGAAATTTATGCAGATTTGAATTTTTGAGCCGCCGCGGCGCCCCGCCCATCACGTGTAGCGCTTTCGCGGGACCACGGACGAACAGGGCAACCTCGAGGGGTGTGATAGTTGATTTCCCATAATCGCAGCAAGATTCCCAGGCCGCTCTGCGATTCCGCGCAACGCGCCGGGCATCCCATGGCACGTGAAAAATCCCCCAATAACAAGCCGCTTCTCTGGGCTCCACAGTTCCTTCGGTAGAAGTTGGAACACAACATTTTGCTCAAATCGCGTGATAAAAACGAATTCCTACCTCGAAGAGATGTATCCACGCATTGCCGGAGCGCTGATCGTGTGAACAAGCTCGGTTTTCAGGTCAATCGTCAAGATAATCTGAAATTACACACGAAAATACGGAGAACACCATGAAAAACTCACATTGAACTTGCTAATTTGACGATTCCACTGATGATTGTCGCTCCAGGCCGCCTCGAATAGTTTTCTGGTTGACGTTTCAAACTCCGCGCGCACGTAGTACGTTCGCGTTGTCTCGTTGTAGCGAATCATCGGATCGGCTTTGCAGATACTCCGCCAGTTCTCCACGTCGTTCAGCATTCGTTCGCCTTCCGCTTCCGCGCGCAGCACCGCGTCAACGTAGACGTGTTTCGAGATGATTCCGCTGCAGCCGCCGCCAGCCGAGAGACGCCGCGAGCTCCCATCTCCATCGTGATCCGATTCTCCAGAAGTGTACTCCATCGCCGAGCGAAATTCGTCGTCGGTGGTCAAAAGATTCCGCACAGCCGCTACAGTGGTCGCACGACCGCCGCCAACTCGCCCTCCACTCATTCGTGAATGTCTCCCTCTGCCACCGGCCTCCACGTCGTAGCCGTCGTTGTCTAGCGCAGCCAGACGCCGTTCGTGCGCGAGCACCTGACACGGCATCATGAAGAGTTCAACCCAAGCGATCGTGAACGGCAGCAGGATGAGGAGATACTGCTGGAAGCCGTTGTGGCCTTCCTGGTTAAAATAGAGAAGCGCCTTGAACGCGGTGAAAACGGTCGTCGCGGAGGTGGTGAATGCGACCGGCATCCACACGGAGATGCGGAACATTCCGTATAGGACGAGCATTACGGTAGTGCGAATGAGCGCCGCGATTACGACGTCGAAGCCGGACTGTTCGAAGAAATCGGGCTGAAGGATGTTGATTTCGTCGAAGAATTTCTCCCATAATGTGCCTTTTCCTTTTGATACCTAAAAATATAAAGTATTGAAGAAATCTCATGGGTTCTGAAGCGACGAGCCTGAGGTTGCAAGTTGACGCAACGGTAGTTCACAGCATTTTTAATTCCAACTTTTTCTGGTAATGAGTTTGCTGTGCCCACATCATAAATCGAATTTTGCCAAACTCTCCATGAATTGTTCGTTACTGACGAAGTTCATGTGGATTAGCAACCATGCGCTCAAAGTTCCGCCCGTTTTGATAACTTTTCGCGACAACACGGTGTTGCCGTATGAACTGTCAACATTCAAACACGATTGCAATGGTTTTCTTGAAAACAGTGCCAAATACTACATGTTTGTTCTGACAAAAATACGATCGATCAGCAGAAATCTGCCCTCAGCATCGTAGCAATCGTCTTACTGCCCGCAAATGTCACACATTCTCTCTAATACGTGTGAATCAAAATAATCGGATTACCGACCAATCACCACTTCCCCCACAACCTTCAAATCCTCAACTCACCAAGCAGAGAATCCACAGGAGCGCGGCGATCGCAGAATCGAAAACGGAGAAGACGAGGAATCGCCGTCGATCTTTGCTCATGGCGTGCTCATCATAGATTAGCGGTTGGCGTGGATTGTCCATCGCTGGATGGCTTGGTGGCTTGAATCAATAACAGTCCGTCGCCGCTGGCAGACGGTGGACAAACAGCGGTCGAAGAAGGAAGTTACGTCGGTCGCCACATAAAGGCGGCTGTGGTTACGGGTTCAAAAGCGCGTGCACGCCTGAAACATTCCATAGCAGCAACAGCAAAGTGGGTTATAGTAGCAGCGAGTCAAGAGCAAGCACGAGGTTATAGTTAGCAAAGTCACACATCGATTCTCGTGAGGCGGCGACCGATGGGCGGACAGATGGATGGACGAACAAACATGGCCTGACGCGGGCGGCGGCGCTGCAAAGCGCGGATTTCACTTCGCCCCGATGATGTTCGAACTCGTCTTATCGTCCCAACGACCGACACTTTTATGAATGCACTACGCACGGCTTATCAACGATGAATCGAGAAAAGGTGAGCGACTTTTCAATGACCAAACTTTCCCGCTCGAAAGCGTGAAATGAAAGCAACGTTGGCGGGCGGTTTGAAAACACGAATTTGCAATGCGCTAGTTAACACGCTTTTTTGTTTTGAAGGTTCGCGCCTTGTTGCTATGCGAGTTTTACGTTGCTAAACAACCGTTTCAAAGTGCGAAAATGCGACCTTTTTGGGGTTTAAATGGGTGGAATCGCGATAGTTGACAGGGGAGGAGGACGTGGAACTGGCGGCTCATCCGGGCCGACTGATTGTGAATTGCGATTGGTCATTCCGATGCGATTTTTGCACTTCGTCATCACTAACACACCGTTCTATGCGATCCGTTCATGTTACAATAGTCGGCTGCTCCACCAAAGAGGCCGGAAAAGAGCCAGCTGTGCAAACAAGAGTTGGAACTGTGGCAGAGTCGGCCACATTTAGGCTCGCGGGCAAGTGCCACAGGGTTAATCGTAGCCCGTTCTCTGTTTTCTAAGCACAACTCGAGCGTTCGTGGTCAAAATAGCACGAAACGAAAGTCCACAATTGAAATGAAGATTCGAATCTGACGTAATTATGTTGATTTCCACTCAAAACTGTGCTCCATAATGGAGTTCTTTGGTTGAATGGACGCTAAACAGTATAGATAGCGCTTCCGAGTGCACAAACGCTTTTTTCAGCCAGCAATTGCGTCGTTTCTGCATCTCAATAATCGTAAAACGCGGTTATTTGGCGTCCTGACCGGCGGAGATCTATGGCGCGAAATTCGCACCTTGTCACCACGGGCTTCGTTCTCTGAAAATTCACATCGTTCGACTCCTTGCAGCCCTTTGGGGGTGGGCAGTGCATGAAGCACTGAAAACGCATTCCTCGACTGAACGCTCGTGCCAAGGTGAAAATTACGAAAGAATACAAAACAAAGTGAACTCTCGAAGCGATTCCATGCAATGTTTTTGTAGCTTCTGAATTTAGGATTTCCTCACAGCGATCGGGGGTTCCATTTTCTCTGGCTCGAGTTTTTTTTTTTAGTGAGAATGAGAAATCAAAGCTGCCAAACAGTTTTAAATTGTGCAATTAGCTCGCAGCTCGCAAATATCTGAGTTCCGATGTCTTCAAGCCGTTTTTTACAACTCACAATCTTTCCAGAACATGGATCTCTCCTACTCGAAGGAGGACGGCCATGCCGAGGTCACCCCGGCGCATCTGAACATGCTGACCAAGGCGACAATCACCTACGACTATCTCAACGCGAATAGGTGAGTCGTTGTCCGTATTTGTTCAAATTGACCGATTCTGTAACAGTACAACCCATGACTCGCTGTTCGGAGCGATGGCGGAGTTGGTGGACAACGCTCGTGACGCGGAAGCCACGCGTCTTGACATCAACATCGAGAAGCACGGCGATCTAACGACGATCTACTTCCTCGACGATGGCTGCGGAATGTCAAAGGAGGAGGTCGCTTCAACCATGGCGTTCGGTCACTCGGTCAAGCGAATGGACGACTGTAAGATTGGTCAATATGGTAATGGTCTGAAATCGTATGTTCTCCTGCTTTGTAACCAGTTTGTTAAAGTCGGAATTTAGGGGAGCATTACGCATAGGACGCAACTTTATGGTCTTCACCAAGAAAGACAAGCTCCTCACCGCCATGTTGCTTTCAAGAAACTTCCACGAAGAGAACAATTTGAAGAGCGTCTTCGTTCCCATGCCGAGCTTCAACCAAGATCGTCTCCTGTATTCTGTGACTCAGGACGAGGAGGAGAAAGAGAAGGTAAGGTGTAGATTCGTTAGCTTTAAATTTACATTAAAGTTTAGACAAAATTTGAAATGAGCATAATCTACAAATACTCTCCGTTTAAAAATTTCGACGAATTCTTCCAACAGTTCAGCTACATTATTGGAGACAGCGGAACGGTCATCATTTGCTTCAACCTGCGCTTTGACGCTAACACAGAGTTGGAGATCGATATTGAAAGCGATGTGCAGGACATTCGTCTTCGAAACTATAAATCGAGAGGACCTCAGGAGGTCGTCTCTCTCCGGGACTACCTCTCACTGCTCTACTCGAAACCTCGAATGCTCGTCTACATCAGAGACGGGAAAGTGGACACAAGACCGCTTATCAGCTTGCTTTACCAGCCGCGAAGGTACGAGTACCGAGCGAAGAACCTCCGCGCGTACGCACAGAAGGAGATTGAAAATTGTGAAAAGCGCGTCGCTGACCGTAAGCAATTCCTGATTTTCGGTGATCGCAGTTTTTGTATTTCAGTTAAGGACTTTGTTAAAGTCCGCACGTCGGACTATTCAGAGTACCAGAACTCGTTGACAAAGGCGTCGACGAATCGCTTCTTTAACACGAATGAGCGCATACGTGCGAACTATCTGCTGAAGCTGAAAGAAGAGGCGAGTGCTATGCTCAACGTGGCAGAGGAGAAGGTCAAGGCAGCGAAGAAGGCAAAGTCGAACCCTAAGCCGATCATGTTCTACTTCGGAATCAACATTCTGCGTCGTAGTAACTGCGGTTGTCTCGTCTACAACAATGGAAGATTGATCAGCTTGTACGAACAGACTGCGTGTCAAAAGCTTAGGGAGTGTCTGGGAATTTGTGGAATCGTTGATGTGCCTTACTCTATCTTAGGTTTGTGTCTTTTAGCGCGAAAGAAGACCTAAATTTGAATTGCAGAGCCCACGCATAACAAGCAATCGTTCGCTAACAAGAACGACTTCCTTTCGCTCATGAACGCTTTCAACAAATACATGAAGCAGTACTGGTTGGACGTGAAAATCGAGAATAATTTGAAAGGTTTCTGGGAGAATTATGGCTACGGAACCTCGGATTGGGACGACGTTCCCGCTCAATCAGAAGAGTTTATATTTAGGCGCAACGTCCAGGTCGGAGTAACAGTTCAGTGCTGTAAGTGAAAGGTAGTGAGATTTTAAAAATTTCATTGTTCAGATCTTTGTCACAAGTGGAGGCAGTTGCCATTCCAGCGCTCGTATTTAACTAACTTCCCCGAGGAATGGCATTGCGAGTTGCACCCCGACGGAAAGCTCCGCTCATGCAATGTTGCTGAGTCAGAGAGCAAGGTTATTCCGATGGGTAGGCTCACTGACGCGGCCAAGGACAAAGTTGGCGTTGTCAGCAAGAGTGCAGTGCTTCCCAAAGCAGAGCCGGAACCTTTGAAGTGGGCCACGAAGGTAGTGCAACCCTCACGCAATCGTGCACCCGTCCGCAATCCTCCTTACTACAAGGACCTCAACGAGGATGAAGAAGAAGAGGACGAGGAGGAGGAGCCGGATGAATACAAACCCAGTCCAAAGAAGGAAAGAAAAGCTCACGCTAGAACTCCTGTGCGGCGTAAGTCGAGAAGTCCTGGCCCTTCCGCGCTGTCTTCGTCTACTGAATCGTCTGTAGCTGGCCGTGCCAGAGCCTCCAGATCGCGCAAGGCTGCTGTTCCTGAGGTTCCGCTTCGTAGAACCCGACGATCTCCTACTCCTGTGTTCCAAGGGCGTTTGTATGAAAGCGAAGCGCAACGACGAGAATGGCGACTGAAGCACAAACCTCCTCAATCAGAAGCGCCCGCAGTTGACGAATGCGTGGAAAAGTCACGCAGACGCAAGCGAAAGTCTGATCCTGCTCCAGAGGAGTCTGCTCCGCTTATCCATGAGCCCACTGTCTCTGTGGAATCTCCTCCCAACGTCAGCGACCCGGTACCCTATGCTGCTACTCCGGATTCCGCTAGCAATTCTCAACTCGAATCGGTAAGATTTTGCGTCAATTCTTTAGTTTTTACGAATTCCTGCTTAAGATTGGAGCGTCGGACAACGCGGAACAACTGGCCAAAGCTTTGGAAGTCATTCGCGGTTTGATAATGACTCATGTGCCCGAGAACATGTCGAAAGCGGAAGTGTTGACCATGACAAGTGAAGATCTTCTCAATTACGACGTTGGTAACCACGATAGGCAGCTGAACAAAGGCTTTAAGAAAATTGCGGAGAAGTTGCGCGGAGAATGGGAACAGAAGAAGCAGGCGTTGTCCAATGTATGTGCCTAGCATTCCATTCTGATTTGCTCATCTTTGTATTTCAGCATTTGAAGAGGCTCAACGTCGCCGAAAACGATGTTAAGAAAATTGTTAGTGATCTCTGATCATCGTCGTGTTTTTTTAGGAGTAATATATCTGTTGTGACGTAAGCATAAAATGTTGATTTTGAGTGTTCTGAGTGGTGATCGCGTTTTGGTCAACAAGTGTAAGCGCAGCTCGTTTCATCGGAAAGACGAACATTGTTAGCAGTTCTCGGGCTGTTCGGCTATTGCAAAAAACGAAAAAGTTAATTCCCATGCCGGGAATCGAACCCGGGCCGCGTGGGTGAAAGCCACGAATCCTAACCACTAGACCACATGGGACGGCGAGAGATAATAGCGCAATCTCGATGATATACCAACGGCAACAAGCGAGAATTTAGTGAATTGTATCACGCAGAGCGGTTTCGATCGTTGAAAACGTTTTAAAACACCGAAATGCAGAAAAAATGGTTGAGGTGAATTGCGATGAGCGGCGTGAAGATTGCTGGCACTTGAAAGCCGTGAAACGCGCGCGAGATCAGCGTTGCGGCGAGGAAAAAGATGTTTTCGCCTAAAGTGTTGTTGGTTGTGTCCGGAACACCGAGTGCGGCGCTATTTGTGTGTCTTCGCCGTGATTGCACTGTGGCGAGGAAGAAGTGTGTCAACGCAGCGCGATCGATCGAAAGGAGGCGAAGAAGAAGACGACTGCGTGACGCGTTACCGGGCGAGTTTTCATCAGCCGAGAGTGTAGTATGATCGAATCGTTTCCTATCACGTCGTCGTTTGAGGTGTTTTTGCGCACGTAATGCGATTGCGGGGCACGCGGGTTTATTGCTTTCGACTACCGTGGAATTTGCAGCCCGTAAAATGACACAATTTTTACTCGAATGCGAATGTTTGCGTTATGTTGAATTTGTCATTATAGTCGCCTCCTAACCCAAACAACCTCATGAGCGATGATCAACGGTTTGATGCGCTTTTATCTCTGCGCACAAAGAAATTTTTGAGATTTTATGTATCCGCGAATCTTTCGGTCTTTTGATTGAAAGTGCATTCGTCTAGTCACTTCAATCCTTGCGAATCGTGGAAAGCAAATATTAGGACGCTGACTGGCGTCATCTGTCTATTTAGTACAGATCATCATTAGGCAACGATTGTGACAAAACACGTTTTTGTGACCTCCGCGTGCTTCTCTTGTGACCATTTCGCTCATTTGTTCTGTTCAGATCGATGCAGAAATCGAATTTATCGTATTTTAGGCATTTTTGTGACGTCTCTTCGGTGATTTGGATGATGTATGGAGGTTGGCATATCGTATTGCGCGACGTGTCTTGCGTGATGTTATGGTTTTGTTGATACCGGCGAGGTCCATGTCTGTCGCTATTGTGTGTTATCAGTACAATTGATGGATTAGCGCTTCCATGGATTGATATAGAGTGAGTGAGTGACTGCACTTGGCATAGTCGTTTTTTTGTTGCATCACTGATCATTCGATCTTTGAAGTGTCTTTTTCTGTTCGTTTCTCATTGGTTTTGCCCACTTTTTTTGGTTTTATCAGCTCGCGATATGACAGAATGCATCTATGAATTGAGTGGGGAGCGATTACGAGTGTTGAGATCATGATTTTGATGGTTTCGTTGACAGGTTTGATGATCAAACTTTCGACATTCACACTTTCACGCTCTGATCTGTCGATTCCGAACAGAAACCTTTTTTTCTTGTGATTTTGAAGACCAAACGAGTGATTTAACTGTTTTAACTGTACTTCATTTTCCATTTTCGCCCGTGGATTTTCTGGCAACTGCGGTCGTGAGTTTGGCGATGAAACGACAAATTGATCTTAACTTTCCGACCTTCCCGTCGCCACCATCCGATCTTCCGACCTGTTGCGCGTGTTATTTGTGTCGTTCTCTTTCTGTGTCGCCGCCGTGTTATCGTGTGTTTTGACGCGTAAACAGGGTTGACTTAAAAGAGCTTCTTGTTCATCGGTGATGGCGGTCCAGTCTATCGCTATATCAATTGTTCTTTTCTCTTTTCGCGACTGATTTCTTTCGACACGGGTGCTGGCGAAGCTGAGATTTGTGGGTCACTTTAGCTTCGGTAGAGGCAGATCGTTCACCACTGAATTAATATGGGCTTCAGTGAAAGGCTTCTTCGCGTGTGAGAACGCCGATCAAGTCGGCCAGGTAATACTTTTGTCTGTTGATGCTCGTCTTAGATAGCGCTTATCAACAAATCCGCCCATAATTTTACACAAGCGCCACTCGCGCGCTGTTTTGTACCACAACACGTGATTTGCATGTGAAACTCGAAACTGCTGCGCCCTATCGATCCCACTTTTGAGGCGCGTAATGAAGTCGCGACCTTGTATGTAGGCGATAATTGCAAACACCATTTCACGTACAACGTGGCACTCGCGCGCTCAATTCCGGTATTTTCTTTTCGCAGTTTACACCTCTCTAAATACATTTTAGTCTTCTCTGATAGCAGCGCCACTCGTTTCCTAGTCGAAAATTGCTCTAATTAAACGAAATGAAGAAAAACCATCTGTTTGTGACGTTTCTATCACTCCTTATCACGTCTGGGCGTCGTCTTATACACGGCGTCAATTACCCTTTTCCGCTTCGGTGTGTGGCAGCTGTCACGATCCCAGAATCGACGAGATTCAGCGTCATCGTCGGTGCTAATCAATCGATTTGTTTGCTGGAGACCGGAATTCGTTTTGCGTGTGATGTTATAACTTCACCTTCACGCACGCACGTTGTGTTTGCACCAAACTCCATAGTACAAGTCTCATTTCTGGGGTAGGCGCCGACGCCGCCTCCTTCTATCTGGTTCTGTTAATTTAAAAATACAAAACGCGACGACAGAGAGCGCGAATTTTCTGGGAACGAGCGATTCTGCTGATCGGATTCCCGGGTGCTTAACCGTCATCTTTCCTTTATTGTCGTCCTATCAGCGCGGCTCTAGTCGTGTCCGCGCGTTCGTTTGTTTGATGCGATCGTTAGTATTAGGTCATGAGTCGTCTTATCAGCCGGTTAATCATTTCGGCTTCGCACGCAAGCGCATCGCCGAATCTTCATCTCCGTCGCGACGTCTACCTTTGGCGCTTTTTTGCAGTTCCGTATGTTCTCTCTTGCATCATATGATCGTTTAGATCGCCGGTTTTTTAATATTCATGCGCAGTTCGTTTATTTAAATCAGAATGATTGATAATATTGAGCTTTTTTCGCTTTTCCTAGAAAACTGACTACTACGATGCTTCGTCACTCCATCGTAGTTTGAATTTTGATCGTGTTGTGCAAATAACAATTTGTCATCATGGCTTTTGCCATTTATATAACTCATCGTTTTGCCCGTTCCGCTTATTATCGCCACCGTTGGGCTCAAATTTGAATTACCAGTCATGGAAACAGAACAAAAACACTTTTGTTTTCGTTCCAAATTGTCTGAGAACTATTACCTACTTCGAATGCCCAGTCTTGTTGGTCTATTCCCTGTTTTCTAATGTTCACGCGAAAATCAAACAAGAGTCGTCGCGCCGCGACTTGTTTTCTCCCTTTCAGTGATAATCGCAGTGAATTGTTTTTCTGTCCGTTAATGTCGTTTTCCTTTTTCAGATTTTTGAGGATCTTTTGCCGCTATGATTGACTGGCTACTTTCGCAGTTTGACACGATGGACATCGCGGTCATCTCGGTCGTGGCCGCGGTTGGCATTTACTTCTTCATCAAGAGCCAAACCGATAGCACCACATCGCGATATTCGCCAAATGTCGTCCCTATATCACCATCGAACGGAACCGCTCAGAAGGATTCTTCTTTTATCACGAAGATGATCACGGAGAACAGGCAGGTCCTGATTCTGTACGGGTCGCAGACAGGAACTGGTGAAGAACTGGCCGGTCGTTTGGCAAAGGATCTCGGTCGATATTCGCAGAAAGCTCTGGTGCTTGATCCGGAGGATATGGATGTTGACGACTTTTCGAGAATAACGGGTGAGGAAGCTAGACAAGTATGCTTGTAAACAAACTGGCGTTTCTAGAGGTTGAAAACCCCCTCGTGGTCATGTGTATGGCAACATACGGCGAAGGAGATCCGACTGACAACGCTCAGCAGCTCCACGAATTCATTTCCAACGCAGACTGCGATCTTTCTGGTGTGAAATTCTCGATTTTCGGACTTGGGAACAAAACTTATGAGCACTACAATGAGATTGGAAAATTCTTTGACCGGCGGCTAGAGGAATTGGGAGCTGAACGCGTCTACGAACTCGGTCTTGGAGACGACGATGCCAACCTTGAAGAGGACTTTATGCGTTGGCGCGAAGGCTTTTTGCCGGCTGTGGCAGCGTCATTCAGCTGGGAGCTCAGCAACGAAGCTGGTAGCGAGCGGCAGTACCGCTTCGAGATGATTAAGGACCCCGAGACTAAAGTGTTCATGGGAGAATACGGTCGCATTGGAGCTTTTGAGCGTCAGAGACCGTAAGATTCGATCTGAGAGTTGTTTTTTAAGCTCTCCTTTTAGTCCGTTTGACCAGAAGAATCCTTTTGTGGCGGATATCTCCGTGAACCGTGAACTTCACGGAAAACTCAGTGATCGCTCGTGCCGTCATATCGAGTTCATCGTTGAAGGCAACCGCGTTCGCTACGACACCGGTGATCATTTAGCGGTTTTCCCGACCAATGATTCTCAACTCGTCGACAAAATCGGTACCCTTCTCGATTGCAACCTTGACGACATCTTCACACTGATCAACACTGACGGTTCGTATCATTTATCACTCTTTGATCGATCGCTAATTCTGGTTTGCTTCAGAGGACAGTTCGAAACGTCATCCATTCCCGTGTCCATGCAGCTTCCGCACTGCTTTCACACATTATGTTGACATCTGCGCTCCTGTCAAATCGCATGTCCTTAAAGCCATTGCGGAGTACACCACGGATGAGGATCAGAAGGCGCGACTGCTGCTTCTGAGCACTGCCAGCGAAGAAGGACTGGTAAATTGACTTTAATCATAAGCAGAGTGAAATTCGATCATTTTCAGAAAGAGTACAGTCAATTCATCTCAAAGGAGCGTCGCTCGATCATCGATGTTTTCAAAGCATTCGATACTTGCAAACCTCCTACAGAATTCCTCCTCGAGTTGCTTCCCCGCCTGCAAGCTCGTTACTACAGTATCTCCTCCTCGCCTAAGATCAACTCGAATTTGATCTCGATCACGGCCGTTGTGACAAAGTACGCAATTGGCGATCGCCTCATCAAGGGCGTTTGCACCAACTACCTTCTGGATAAGGTTGTCAGTAGCAAGAGCCCCGTCTTCGTTCGCAAGTCCACGATGCGTCTGCCTCATCGCCTTTCCACTCCTATTATTATGATCGGTCCGGGGACCGGTCTCGCGCCATTCCGTGGATTCCTGCAGGAGCGCAGCTGGCAGAAAGAGCAGGGCAAGGAGATTGGAGAGATCGTTCTCTACTTCGGGTGCCGCAATCCCGAGCACGACTACATCTACGCTGACGAGCTCGAGAGTTACAAGAACAATGGCGTCCTCTCCCAGTTGAACGTTGGATTCTCGCGACTCAACAACAACGGCGAGAAGAAGGTCTACGTGCAGAACCTTCTATGGGACAATCGCGAGCACGTGTGGCAAATGATCGAAAGCGGAGCCCACATCTACGTGTGCGGGTAAGAATTCTCACTCCTTAAACTCGGGCTCTAACTCTGACGTTTTAGTGACGCTCGTAATATGGCCCGTGATGTGCAAAACACATTCTCGAAGATCTTCACAGAAGTCGGCGGCAAGACGGAAGCCGAAGCGCAGAAACTCTTCCACGACATGGAACGACAACGTCGTTACCAGGCTGACGTGTGGTCATAGGCTAGCAGATTCTCAATTGATTCATTGTACAGGATTCCCTCGCATTTGTGATAATTTGTTAATTTCAATTGTGATTTGAGCGAGATGCGTGTATTGAACGTTTAATAACAGTTTGATGAAGATTTGGTTCATATGTGTCGTCACGTGCAATGTTGCAGTCATAATGGAAGGAGCGAAGATCAAAGAGGCAGGCGATTTGCCGCTAACTTCAATAGTAACAACAACAATAAAATAACAGCAAAATCAACAACGTAACAACATTCTCATTCTTCAGCCATGGCTACAACATCCCGTTCGATGGCATCCAGGCGATCTTTCCTCTTCTTGAAACCTTTTTCGCCACTAATAAATAACAATTGACATATGCTCATCTGCTCATTACTAAATACCTGAATTTCTCCTTCGTCCTCTCACGCAACTCTTCAATAGTTTCTTCTGTCTTCGCCCACTCGAGAACAAGTCTTCTGCCGTACAAATGAGTTGAATGAACAAGCGCTTCAAAACCTCGTTTAGCATCACCCTTTGTCATAAAATCGACGAAACCGAAACCACGATGATTATTACTTCCGCTCCCGCCAACCTGAATAAGCCATTGGTTACACAGCGAATATCACTTCAATCCTACCTTCTTTGGTAACCGCACACTCTTCAGTTCACCAAACGCAGAGAATAGTTGAGTAATTTCTTTCTTGGAGGCTTGGAAAGGAATATTTCGCACCATAATATTCGTACAGTCGCCTTGTTCCAGAATACTAACACCTTTGCGTTTCGCTGCTTCCTCCTGCTGTTGCTCACGATGAGATAATTTCAGTTCCAAGGCATGTCCATCAAGAAGTTCTCCTTGACATTGTCTCAAAGCAGCTTCAGCGTCCGACTTGGCGTAGAACTGCACGAATCCGAATCCCATGGAGAGAAGCTTATCAGGATTTTTTATGTCTTTCTTCACTGACACTGTCGCATTTACAACTGGCCAATGATTATTGAAATGCGTATAAAGCACTTTGTCAGTGGTGTCGAAGTTGAGATTCTTGACAAACAACGTCGCATTCTGATCCGGTACCCGCTAGAAATATGATAAATAGAAAGATTAACAACTAATTTACAAACCTCTTCAGCATTTTGTTCATCACTTCCCTCTCCTCCTTCAAGTTCCACCTTGACCTGTTGCTTCGACACATCTTCACCTCGAGCGAACGCGTTCATCTCTTCAACCTTTTGATCATATTCAGCCTTAATCGATTCTTCAAGATCTCTGTGCTTCTTGCTACGTCTCATCATCTTTTTCTCTTCTTTAGAGAGATCGCGACGCTTTTTCTCACTAACTAACAACTCTTCTTCAGTTTGCTGAGGATTTTCTGCTTCGTTTGGCTTTAACTCTTCACCGAAAACATCTCCAGGTGCCCATTCTAAGTAGAGTGGTTGATTTCGGAAGCGTGAATAGGCAAGGGAGGTGAAGGCCTTTTTCGTATCAATGCTGTTGTCCATTTCTACAATCGCACTAACTCCTCCACCTGTAACAGAAAACAACGGAATGGTCAAACTGTACATGTTTACCAACCTGGAGGCATTATGAACTGCTTAATGTCACCAAACCGTCCAAACATTCGCCGTAATTCGTCTTCATCAGTCTGAGCCGGCAAGTTCTTAACAATCATAACGGTATCTGAGCGTTTAACAGCCGGCCGAGAGAACGCATCCAGCTTCACTCCATGCTTGATCAAAAATTCACGCGTTTCGCGTACGAGACGCGTTTCAGCAAGTGCTAGACGCACACCAGCGGTGCCATCGTCGTCGCCAGTGAGAAGATCGGCTTTTCCGACGTCGAGTTTCGACGCCAACGTATCAGCAACTGCATTAGCTCCCAAGAACAAGGCGTTCCAGCTATGCGTCTTTCCCGCATTCGCTTTCAACTTGACTTGCTTTTCCTTCTGGAATGCAGAAAGTCCTTTCTGAGCGGAAGCGTCCAGCAACTTGTCTTCACGCTTCTCTTCGCCAGGCAGCAAATGCAACATCCGCCCCTGAAGAGTAGTGGTGAAAAATTGCCAAAATAAACAACAATACCCACCTTGAAAATAGAGCCATCTAAAGAA